>JADWQK010000474.1:0-260945 GCA_017933935.1 Sesamia nonagrioides | reverse complement strand
CATGCAAAAACAAAATTATATCATAAATAAAACGTTACATATTGTTACGGACTGGGTTTATGAAAATACCGGTTAAGGATTACGAAGTTTATTGGCAACGAAGGTACAGTCGATCGTAGGCAGTGACAAGTAGAACGTAGCTGATGTCGCATCGAAATCTTCCCTTATGTCCACGAAGTCCGTATCGTACACCCACAACAACACTATAGATATTACTTCACGTAGTCCTCAAAGTTCTCGTTGGGTTGTCGGTCTAGATCTTCTTTGGTATCGCTTCATAACTGTCGCTTGTTCCTGCGCTACCTACCTCGGCATACGTTCGCGTTTCCGGTCTCCGGCCTGGCTCCCGGTCCTTGACGCGTTCCCGCTCTCGTTCGGCGGGTCGCTCGCGGCGCTCGCTCCGATCGCTCCGCTCGCGCCACTCGACGCGCTCGCACGGGCGCTCGGGTTCGACCTTGACGCTTGCGCCACACCATCACTTCGGCCTCCTCACGTGCCCAAGAAGTTGTTCTTCCCTTAGCCTTTTTGGGACAATTTAACCGAATGTGCCCCATTTCGCCACACTCATAGCATGTTGATCCTCATCGGGCTTTTATCTGTGGGGTTACTTCACGAATACGGTCGTGTTGTCGGCCATCTTTACGTTAAGCTTCCACCTCCAGAGCATGACACGTGTCAAGGCTGCCTTCTGGGTCTGATGGTGACCCAGAGTAACTGTAGCCCTGACTTGTGCATCTCGAATCCCATCAGTAAAGATTCGCAGAGTAGTAGCATCAATCAATCCCGGTGTTGATGCATACGCCTTCCGAACCATACGTTCTATTTCCGTTGCCTACTGTTTATTTATTTATTTATCTATTCTCGCTTCTAACAGACAGGCTAGGGTATTGCAATCTCCGGAAATATTCTCAAGGATTCGTACGGCATCACCACGCAAAGCAAGCATTAGGAGAAGAGAGGAGGAGGAGGAGCGTATTGAGAGGGAACGCAGGTCGCTGTCTGTCCGATGCAACATGTCAGCCCGCAGGTTTGCACGGTGCACGGGGACTGTCAAAGCTGCGCTATTTAAAGCGTACTGTCAGTCCTTTTACACCTGCTGTCTGTGGGTTAACTTTACGCAGCGCACATACAGCGATCTGCGCATTCAATATAATAATGCGTTCCGGGTGCTGATGGAACTGCCGCGCTACTGCAGTGCCTCGGCAATCTTTGCGGAGGCTGGCATGGACGGCTTTGCGGCCATCATGCGCAAACGGTGCGATTCTATTTTACGCCACACGCGCGACAGTCCCAATACCATCCTGCGCGCGTTGGTAGACCGATGGGACTCTCCGATGCTGGCTCGCTGGATAAGACTGCACGCAGTCTTATAGCGATTTTTCACCATCATCGGGGACTTCACTCAGTCCGCCAGTTATTGATAAAAATGTATCGTATCGTGTATTTTATGCATTATTAAACTAGTTTATAAGCTCGAAATTGTACTAACAAATATGGAATAATCTGAAATAAATGAATTATTATTATTAGTATTATAAGGGCCGTTAGAGCTTGATTGTCGTACCAATTGTTACCTCTTGCGATCTCTTCGAATTGAAGGCGGAAGGCCACCCATGACGTTGTTTCGTCAAAATGAGGTACTTAGACTTCACCAACACACTAGGTACCTACTCCTTTAATATCTCCTTTTTGTACTCTCTAAACGACAATCTTGTTTCTCTATACGCGTATCTTGGTGGTCCATACGTGCATCTTGTTGTGCTGTTTAAATAGTCTAAGCTCGTTGACTTCTACTTTCATTTTTCCCACTTTTCATTTAGTTCTAATACTAGTTGCTGGAATTTTTCTATTTTTGCCTGGGTTTCTGCCTAGGATCTATCTATTTTTGCCTGGGTTTCTGTCTGGGATTCTGCTACACTTTTAATTTGTGCCTGAATTTCTGCCCGGGATTTTGCCTGGTATTGTTTTATTTCTGCCTAGAATTCTGCCATGCTCAGCTAAACATGGCAGAATCCTAAAATAAAATACAGCTTTATTTGCGCCCGCAAAATAAATCTTTATTTGCGCTGTTCAGTGAGCCACTAACAAGGGCAGATGCAAGGGCACCGCTTCTTCCTCTTGACGTGCCAAATCCATCGCTGCTTGTCGTCGCGTGCGAACTCTTTCGTCATCCCTTGGCGTGACCGGCATCCCACTTCTGAGACCAGTTGTTACGGGCTGGGAGTTTTAAAATACCGGTTAAGGGTTACGAAGTTTATTGGCAAGAAGGTACAGTCGATCGTATGCAGTGACAAGTAGAACGTAGCTGATGTCGCTTCTTAACTTTCGCTTGTTCCTCTTCGCTAGTCAAAGTCAGTCTGACTGGCGACTGCGGGCTGGCGTCACGGGCCTTTATACAACGTGTAACATAAAGGGTATATACATAACAAGGGCATGGCATCTTTACATGATATCAAACGATATTGGAAGGGTTTTTTAATCCTATCTCTTTATGTTAGGAAGTTATGAGGAAAAACACCGCCTGTGATAGGCTAATATCATACTAGTCGCACAGAGATATTGAAGACATTTATCGGATTTTGGCAAGTAACATGACGGGTAACGAGTAGTTATTAACGTATGTAGTGTGCTGCCACGTTTGTTATGAATTGATTTTAAGAAACACGAAACCGAAAATTTGGTACTAATTTTTTGAGTATTTTATTTTGAGTTGAAACCCTTCCGATATCGTTTGATATCATCTAAAGATGCCCTGCCCTTGGTATGTATATACCCTTTTTGTTACACGTTGTATAGGCCAGCTGATCGAACATTCCAGACCTCTCTAGAATTAATAATAATAGCACACAATTTCGAGTACGTTTAGCAAGTACCTACAGGTACTTCCCGGAAACGAGTTTCTAATTAATTTTTATGTCGACACTTCGTTTACGTTGTCAATGAAACCTGTACTATTCGATAGACCACCCCAGGTCTAGCAATGCGTTTTTATATTGTACCTCTACGATGCCTAGGTCTCGAGTTATAGGGCTTAAAGGTTACGCATTGCATGTCACGCGATATTGAACCTTCTACCATCGACATAAGGTGCATTCGTAACAATATGATACAGAAACAACTTTACATTAAGTGTTAAGTAGTTTAAATGGGTGATTTTTAATAATAACAATAAAATTTTATTGGTAAAAAAAGGAGTTCCAGTTGTGTCTTGCATAGGGTCGTAGCATAATGATACGCGACAGCTGTTTTTTGTGGATGTGACGCATATTTCTCTGAATGATTTCATATTTTTTGTGTTTCTGTAATTTTTGCGTCATGATCACCGCAATTAATTGCCTGTTTTCAACTGTACATATTATTATTTTAAATGTTAGATAATTTTAGTCACTATGACCAGAACTGTTTATCAGTAATTATTGATTCAATCTAACATTCACAGTGATAATACAGTGAATACATTCCAATTATTTTTTAAATTATAAGCTAGCGCTGGTACACATATGCCGCAGGACCGACAACCGTTGGGGTAAACGAGCCCTCGAGTGAAGACCGCGTCTCGGCAAACGTAGCGTAGGACGCCCTTGGGCGGGATGGGGCGACGACATCAAAAAGGTTTCTCGTAGTGGCTGGCGGAGAACTGCTGAGGATCGAGTTTGTTGGCGTGCCATGGAGGAGGCCTATGTCCAGCAGTGGACGATAAAAGGCTGATGATGATGATGATGAAGCTAGCGCTTCACCGCAATCCCACCTGATAGTAAGCAGTCATTGATGGCATCATTGATGGTAAAGCGCGCTCCTTTATACATATGAGCCTATAAATAGTCTAGCCTTGAAGACACTTAAATTCGTACTCATTGAGCCTGTTCCCAATTATGTTGAAGCCTGTCGACCAGTGAATCCCTTTAAAAACATCTCATCCTATTAGGCTTCCAGATAAAATAATCCCAAGAAAACAGTGGTCACATATTTTTGCTTACGTCAAAGTCTAACAAAAAATTTGGCTTAAGCACCTATTTACTTTAGCCTTGAAGACACTCAAATACCCACTAATTTTTAGAGCTTTTTCCCAACTATGTTGAAGCCTGTCGATCAGTAAAAACACCTTATCCTACCAGGTTTCCAGATAAAGTAATTCCTAGCAAACAGTGGCCACATTTTTTTACTCAGATCAAAGTCTAACAAAAGACTTGGCTTAAAACAGAAAAAGAAACATAATTTTTATAAAGGCGACGACGCCATTGAAACCATCTTTGCCTGCATAATGAAAATGAACTGAGGAAAATGTTTCTTTTGTGTTTTGACCTTAAGAAAGTTAATTATCCTGTCTAAGCTACCGTAGACGTTGCATGTCTTTCAAAAGCTTTGTGGAGGACACAGGGAGATTTTTAGTAAAATACCAATCTTGGATAATAAGCTGCCTGTTACAGCAAAAATATGTTATAGCAAAAATTGAATTTTGATTTGTCGTTGACGATAAGAATTATTTAGTAACTAGCCTAGTTTGTATAGCTTTATATCATTGTTCTCAGCCAAATACGTACCTACCCTTCGTTGACTGGTAAATCCATACTAATATTATAAATGCGAAAGTAACTCTGTCTGTCTGTCTGTTACGCTTTCCCGCTTAAACCTCTCAACTGATTTTGATGAAATTTGGCACAGACAATCTTTAGACCCTGAGAAAGAACATAGGCTACTTTTTATCCCGAAAAAAAATGATGTTCCCGAGGGAAATCTAAAAAGCGCGATATAACCGAACTCCACGCGGGCGAAGCCGCGGGCGGAAAGCTAGTAATTTATAAGTTTGTACCAAAAAGGATAAAATAAATAAATGGAAAATCCATCATAATAACCATAATCAGCCTATAATGTTTGCACTCTTGGGTCACAGGCCTCCTCTCGCTGAGAGGGAGGGAACATATTTTTCTTTTGTCTCTAATAGATGCCAGTTCCTTCACGATGTTTTCCTTCACCGTTATGATAGCAGTGGTGATGAAATAATTTACTTATATTTAGCAGAAACTAAAAGAAAAAAGGTGTCGGAAAAGCGATGTCTTTTGTGTGGTTTTAGATTGTCTCAAACAATTAATTAATACCAGTTGCGAGTGCGCCTGCACTCACTGTGTGTCTGTGTGCGTGCGTTTTCAACCATTGTATAGAGCTAGTCTTCTGTGCCTGCTATGCCTACATATTCTGTTGTTAAACGTTGGAACAAACACATCTGTCAATGCAAATAAAAAAAAAATACCTTTCGGCTCTTTCGAGCGTGTTGGTATAAATAGTTTAACAAGTTCAGTATTTATAGTTTGTGGTGAAAGAATCTGGACAGTTTTTTTTTTTTTATATATTATAATCTAGCGCTTGACCGCAATCCTGCCTGATGGTAAGCAGTGACGCAATCGTTGATGGTAAAGCGCACTAGTTTATTAAGAGCCTATTCACTCTAGCCTTGAAGACACTCAAATTGTAGTCCGACGGAAACACCGCCGCTGGAAAATTATTCCAGTCCCTCGATGTACGCGGTATAAAGGAGGAGGCTAAACGCTTCGTCCGGATCGTAGTGGTGTTAACAACGTAAGGGTGGAAACCAGCCGTACGACGGGTCGTCCGATGGTGGAACGGAGATGGGGAATTAAATCATGCAATTCCCTCGCACACTCCCCAAAAAGCAACCTATAGAACACCGAAAGGCTGGCTACTCTACGCCTGTGCTCTAGGCTTTGGAGACCATCTCGAGTTAGATCGGGGTCACCAATCAGCCTCTTCGCACGCCTCTCCACTGAATCCAAAGTGGCCAGATGACATTTAGCAGCACCAGCCCAAATGTGGCTGCAGTACTCCACACACGAACGGACCTGTGCTTTGTATAACATTAGAAGCTGCCCAGGTGTGAAGTACTGCCGGACCTTTGCGATAACACACACACACATACACACACAACATATTTTCACATAACACACACACACAACATACACACAACATATTTTCGAACATATTTTCGTTTAAAAATGTTACTGTGGATGGAATTAGAAAAAATACGTTTGTATTCAGTCTAGGTAAATATTTTCACAATTTTGATGGGCCGTATAGAAATGTTTTTTGAGCGAATAGCGATTTCTGAAAAAATATGTACAATATTCAATTTGATATATTCAACGAATTCTGAAAACAACTACCTATATTTCCAAGCATTCCGTTCTAAATACACTGAAAAAGATTAACAATAAAGCTAACAAAAATGTATTACGAACTTCAAACAATATAATAATGCATTTCCTCAACACCATGATCGTCACACAAAAAATTTTGTTAGAAAATTTCTATTGTGTTAAAAAACCCCGACTTTGGCGTTTGAACAATGCATGGTGAGACAAAGACCTTGGAGTGGTGGCCGAGGGCTCTCATTGTGAGTCACTTTTCATCACATTGTCGGCTAGTGAAAGAGACCCCTCATGTAATCGGGAGAAGGGAAATTTTCTGCAGCATTTTTTTCAAAGGGCCGTCGGGGTGGTTAGTTTTAGGTAGTAACGGATGTTTCTTTAGAGGTATAGAACTTTGAAATGGAATAAAACAAAGATGATTTTTTTATTAATATGAAATTTACTTTATTCGAAAGGCATTATAATTTAAATATGATTTCTGGCATATGACCGCCATGGCTGGCTCGGACGTAGTCTAATCTGGAGGCCCAATTTTCGATTACTTTTTCCAACATTTGAGGCCGTATATCAGCAATAACGCGCCGAATGTTGTCCTCCAGGTGGTCAATCGTTTCGGGCTTATCGGCGTAGACTAGCGACTTCACATATCCCCACAGAAAATAGTCAAGTGGCGTTAAATCGCATGATCTTGGAGGCCAATTCACGGGTCCGAAACGTGAAATTATGCGGTTACCAAACGTTTCCTTCAATAAATCAATTGTGGCAGGAGCTGTGTGACATGTTGCGCCGTCTTGTTGAAACCACAACTCTTGCACATCATGGTTGTTTAATTAATGACCGAAAAAGTTAGTAATCATCGCTCTATAGCGGTCACCATTGACTGTAACGTTCTGGCCAGCATCGTTTTTAAAGAAGTACGGACCAATTGCTATTGAGTTTTACAATGATCCTTTATAAACTATATTGCAATTTGAAGAAAGCAGTATTTCGGGTGAGTCTTATGACCTAAAAAACTTTATCATCATTTATCTATTTACTTATATATTCTTTATTGTACACCAATCAAACATCGTACAAAATACATTGAACACAAAAACATACAATGGGCGGCCTTATCGCTAATGCGATCTCTTCCAGGCAACCAAAGAATGGACAGATTCTCCTGAACCACAAATAGGAATGTCGTTGGCGCAAACATCATTATTACAACATACTAAAATAGATACACATATACATAAATAAATACATATATAGTGAACATAACAGGTAAGCAAGTTAATTAGCCAAAAAGTGTTTGTTGAACAAGATCATAACGACAAGTAGAGTCCCTCACAAGTCGCCTGAATTCCTGCAATGATTGTGCGCGTTTAATTTCAATTGGCAATGCATTCCACAAACGAGGGGCCTGAACAGTGAACGATTTATCAAGGAACGTTGTGGAATACATAGCGATTTGGCATCATCATCATCATTTCAGAAGAAAGACGTCCACTGCTGGACATAGGCCTCCCCCAAAGCCTTTACCTTGGCCGCTACCTCAATGATCAGGAAAAATGGGGCCACCGGGGACCAGGCCCGGTTTTGTTAAACATTTTGGGGAGGGATAATGGCAAAATCGCCACGCTTGGCAGGCGGGTTGGCGATCGCAGTCAGATGTTTGTAGTACTCGGATGACGCTGCTGCCCGTCATCCGTTTTTCCCTTAGTCACCTCGTACGACACCCGCGGGATGAGATGGGATGGTGACAAGAGTATTCTGAATATACGTCACCAAACGGCTAAAAAAAAAGTAAAAAGTTTCGAGTCAGGATTCATGGCTAAATGACCCCCAAGATCTCAAGAGATCTCAAGAGTCAATCGGAGACTCAGTGCTTGGCCAGACTGGAAACGCGGCGCGGGAGCGGTGACGCGCGCGATTTGTCTGTCCGCATTCAAGCACGGTGTCGTTGCGTGCGGTCAGTACGGAATGGTTTGAGATCCCCGCTCACCACGCGGTTTCTCACTTGCCGCCCGCGCACTCACTGCTGACACTTTCATGAACGAACTATGGTTTGAGTTGCACGCGTGCTCCTCGCGTTAAGTCGTCCGCGCCGCTCGCCGCGCCCGCATGATCACTATGGACGCTTGTATCAAGTTTTATATATTTGAGTACGACACCGCGCCCGCTCCGCGCCCACGTTTGCAGTCGGGCCAAGCACTAAGTTACGCTTACCGCGGCTCATTGATGGGTGACTTTGGCAAACCATCAAATGAGCTCTCCCCGCTTTGGGCGGAGCTGAAGGGCGTGTCAGATTTTTACTGACTACAACCCACCAGTGTTCCTTTACTTGTTTATGCACCAGGGCCAAGGTATCTCTTTCGAACAACCCGCAGCCTTGGTAGGTATCGGTCCTTGTGGACCCCGTCATTGTGCAATGTATTTCATTAGATATCGAAAAAAGTACGGCCCGCCTGTCATTCTCAATTGTTTGTGTTTCAGTCGTTACGGGTCGTCCGGTGCCCGAAAGTCTAAGGACCTTTGTTACTGAAGGGTATCGTTATCTTTTTTTTATAAATTACAATCTAGCCCTTGACTGCAATCCCGCCTGATGGTAATCAGTGATGCAATCGTTGATGGTAAGGCGCGCTAGTTTATTAAGCCTACTCACTCAAAAGAACTGAGTAAATAGGAAGGAAGACGGCAGTTGAGCGCGGTGATGCAATGTTAAACCCAACAACACGACCAACGATGCTGCGCCAGAGGGAGATTGATCTGGAAGCCCTCCACAACCAAACTCCCGACACAACAACATTTCGCGCATCGAACCCGGCATGTACATCGCAACACAACTGCTCAGATCCGTCCCCCGTACTGCTTCACCAGACATCATGCCGGAACACGACGAATCGCTTGACGGAGGTCCACTGCTGGACAAAGGCCTAAGGCTTTCCACAATGACCGGTCTTGTGCTACCCGCATCCATCGGCTTCCCGCGACCTTCACCAGGTCATGGGTCCACCTTATTGGGGGCCTCCCTAAGTTGCGTCTTAAGATACGTGGCAGCCACTCTAAAACCTTACTGTCCCATCAGCCATCGGTTCTACGAGCAATGTATCCCGCCCAATGCCACTTAATTTTAGTAACTCGAAGAGCTATGTCAGTGACTTTGGTTCTTCTGCGGATCTCTTCATTTCTGATTCGATCGCACAGAGAAACTCCGAGTATAGCTCTTTCCATCACCCTTTATGCGACTTTGAGCCTTCGTATGAGGCTCATTGTGAGCGACCACGTTTCAGTTCCGTATGTCATCACTGGCAACACACCCTGGTCAGAGACATCAGTCTTGAGACACTATGGTATCATGGGTGACGAGAAGATGGTGATTAGGTTATGATACTCAGTAATTCTAGTAACTGGGCTTAGAGGACCATAAGCAGTCGCATAATAATAATATTCATATTCATGTATGCATTCGGTCAGACTGGAATTAAATCCCAACATAATTAGGAAAAGGTTAGACAGATATACAACATTGTTTTTTGTATATGCGAAATCCGAAACACGTGTCCAGTATTTTTAAGTAAAGAAATTTCAAAAAGATATCATGTAAAACCACAAAATTATGAGCTTGTTATCCTACTTGGCCAACTAAAATATGGTCCACGCTCCGCTCAGGCAAGCAAGCGCGGTGCATTGATCTCTGGCGTCAGCTGTTGCGTGACCGTGGAGTACTATGATCTACCGTGCGCGCTCGGTAACCACAGTGCAACAATTTCTAAATATTTTTGGGAAAAAATATAACATGGTGTAAAAATGATTGGAATTGAATCAGTTACTTCTTCAGATCAAACTATTTTCAGGTTCGTATAAACAAAAAATCATCGTCTCATCGTTAATCCCAGTCGCGTCCGAAGCCTTTTCAGCTTTGGAGTCTGGGGTCCGCTTTACCAGTCCAACTGCTGATATGGCTAAACTTCGTCATTTTCCGTGAAGCGACTGCCGTCTGACCTCCCCAACCCGAAGGCGACATCGAAGCATTGCAGTTAGACCAATTGCTGGACTTTTGAGGGCTCCAACAACCCGTAACGGCTGCCACTAGATGACGTTCGACTTAACGTGCTTTCCGAGGCACGACCAGACCAGTGCAAATATTCATATTCATGCATACAAATACTTGCACTGTGCGGGGATCGAACCCGCGTCACCTTGCGCAGCGGCCGCGTCCGCTGCCGCTACGCCAAGGAGGCTGTCGGATAAACAAAAAATAACGTTGTATATTGAGACCAACCTCTATATTCATCCCTACCCCCCTCTAATACACGTGCCTTCAAAATAACCGACAGAATATTGGTACTTATCACGATTAAAGCACAGCTATGATTATGTAAAAATATCACGAATTAGCAGACTCCCCCCCCGCCCTCCTCGGACCTCTCTTGGTTATTAAAGAAAATATAAATTAAATCCTGCTTGCTCGCGCGGCAACCAGTATTGGATTAAGTGAAAATAATTACTACAGCGTCGGAAACAGACGTGGAACTAATCCACAGAACCACATCAGTAATCCTTTAACTTAATACCCTCATTTTTACTTAAAAGCTGTTTTCAAAGATTAAGATTTAATTATTTTTGCTGAGCTTGCGTCAACACTGGTTTGTGGGGAGAGTGAAGCAAGAATGCAATGTTGCGTGGTGGTTTGATGACGTCATTAGTTTGGATCTAATATAGGGGGTGACATTTTTCTTCTTCTTCTTCTTCTTCAGCCTATAGAGGTTCATCATCAACCATTTTTATCGTCCCACTGCTAGGAACAGGTCTCCTCTTATATAGAGAAGGATTGAGCGTGAGGCCGCTGCCTCGAATCTTGCGTGCAGCGGGGCGTCGGCAGCGGCGGCGAGTGAGCGGCGGGATCTTATACGTAAAATCAAACGGACCGGTTCTCGAAAACAGCGGCGCGGTATTGGGGCGGTGGCGAGTAGCGAGCGGTGTACTTCTCGCGCTCGAATCTTGCGGGCAGCGGGCGGGCAGCGAGCGGTAATCGAGCGTTAGAAATAAATTTGAATCAAAAAGATGTTGCTACTATTGGTCATTTCTTTCGCGAATGAAAACAAATATCTCGTCGACACAATCGTGAACACAACACTACGCGGCTATAGTGACGCGCGATCTACCCGCTAGTTTCGAGAACGGGTTTTCGATGCCCGCTCGCCACCGCCAGCTGCCCGCAAAATTTGAGGCAGCGCGGCGGCCTAATAATAGCGGTATTTGCCTGACCTGGAATCCAACCCGCACACCCATACTAGAGAGGCTGGTGTTTTACCCACTAGGCCACCACGACTTGCTCATGTTCATTGTTTTAATTTTCTGTTATTAATTATTTCGTTTACCTTCATAATTCTAAGCCTAGTTGGAATAACTAACTTTTGATTGTGATTTTGAGGTTTGAGATATCTTTATTTCCCATAAGAAATTAATCACTTACATGAGAAATTTTTAAATTCTAAATTAAACAATTATATTTAAGACGTACAGTACAGTAAGACATTATACAAAAATAAAAATAAAGAAAATAAAAATATGTAGGGTAGATTGTTAGCACAACATGGACCACGCAAGATGTGACATGTACTAAGGTGCGCTCGCTTGATTAAATATAATAATATGCAATTTTAAATGCTTTTTAAATATTAACATAGACTTTGCGTTTTTAATTATTTTTGGTAATTTGTTGTACAATGCTGCACCTTCGTACATTACACTTTTTTTTGCCATAGTTAGTGCGCGGTGAGTATAATTGTATTTCATTAGCGTTTCTAAGCCCAATGTTGTGTTTTTGATGTTTTTTTGTGAAATGTATTTGTGTGTGAATGTTTTTATTGAGTATCTTTCTAATTAATATGCAGTTATTGTATATGTATGTTTGTGATATATTCATTAGCTTGGTTTCATTGTATATTTTTTGTGTGGGTGTACTATAATCATATTGGAAGAGTATTTTTATTAACTTATTTTGTGCCGTTTGTAATGCTTGAATATTTGTCTTGGCTGATGTCCCCCATACTTCTATCAGATAGTCCAGCTGAGGTTTTATAAGAGTGTTATATACATTGTATCGTACTTGACGTGGAAGACACTGGACGACACTTCGTAGGGCTCCCGTGAGAGACGTCAATTTAGTCCTAACCTTTTCTATATGCGGCTTCCAGCTTAAGTTCTTATCCATAATTAATCCAAGATACTTTTCATGGTCAACTTTTTTGATTGGTTGGTTATTTATCGTTAATTGTGAATTATATAACGTTTTTTTATTCTTTGCAGCAAAGATTATGTAGTTGGTTTTGGCTATATTTATGGTGAGTAGATTGCACTGAAACCACATATTTAAAAGTTGTAAGTCATCCTGAGCGTCGCACATGACAGCGTCCACGGAGTGTCCAAAGTAGAATAAAGCTGTATCGTCTGCGTACAACGATACATCGCCCTTCAGTCCAATTGCATATATATTATTAATGTAGATCAGGAATAATAGCGGCCCTAATATTGATCCCTGTGGAATGCCAAAATTTACGATTTTAGGACGGCTTTGTGTTTCGTTGATCTTAACGACTTGATAACGATTTGTTAGGTAAGATTTGAAGATATCAAATGCGGTACCAGTGACGCCAATGTCATTTAGTTTCCTTAGTAATAGCTCGAAACTTTTGAAAACTTAAATAACAAAATTGAATATTACAGTTGTATTAGGTAATTGAATAAAACTTCAATCTTGTGTTTATTTATATATTTTAAAATGTTCGCATTTTAAATGAGAACTGTGTCAAATTCAAAATATTTTGTTTCATAAATACTCAAGATGGGTTGAAAAAAAACACCGTTATTCTTTTAAAAACCTTGGAGGCAATGTTAAATAATAGTAGTATACATGTCCCATTATAATAAGGAGTGGGCCTATTGCTGTCAATCAGGCTCATTTACAGACTCCGAATTCCAAGTAACATGACATAAAATAATCAGCCTATAATGTCCCCACTTCTGGGACTCAGGCCTCCTCCCGGCGAGAGGGACAGAGCCTCGATCTACCACGCGGGTTGGTAGATGTCACATGTCTTCGAAGGTTTTGTTTCCATGATGTCATGGCTGGATTCCAGTTTGAAATAATGCCAGACCAATAACCTTATACTTAAGACCTCTTGTTCAACAGTCCAAAACTTCAAACACACAAAATGTTCATTCACATTCTTTATAAGCTCAATTTTTTTTTTTAATAATCCAGCGCTTGACCGCAATCCCGCCTGATGGTAAGCAGCGATGCGATCGTTGATGGTAAGGCGTGCTAGTTTATTAAGAGCCTATTCACTCTAGCCTTGAAGACACTCAAATTTTAGTCCGATGGAAACACCGCCGGCGGCAAGTCTAATGATCTTTACTCCTTTTTTGACGTGGCAACGTCTTATAAATTGGTTTGCCGAGTGACACTTCAAGAAACTGCGTTACGCTGCCCGCTCACGTTATGCGCTCACAATGAGAGCGAGTGAGAGGCACGCGTCCCTTCCACTCGGGCATGGTTAGCCCGCCTAAGAGCGAGAGAGACAGACATAAATAAAAAGTGAAAGGCACGCGTCCCTTCCACTCGAGCACAGTTAGCCCGCCGAAGAGCGAGAGAGACAGAGACATTTTCTAGGCACATTACAGCAGAAACACTTCCTTTCATTTCATATTTCTCCTATCATCGCCCTATCCTCAACAAAATCAGTCAGATAGGAACAAGTTAAGTTGTAGTAAACGCTGTTTCATTGTACGCAAATGTATTGCAAGTTATTGTATGTATATTTGTATATAAATACGTATGTATGTGTAAAGGTAAAAATAAAATTTTGTTAACATGAAATTCAGTGCGAGATTCTTTGTATAAATTAATGTTTTAAATATAATTCTTTGTATAAATAAATGTTTTAAATTGTTACTATTTCACATTAAAATTATTTTACCACTCAAAGCCGTTGTCACGTAAAACTTTCGCCCGTATACCGACTTTACAGGCAACCAATTTTTTTAATAATTATAAAATAGCGCTTGACTACAATCCCGCCTGATGGTAAGCAGTGATGCAATCTTTGATGGTAAAGCGCGCTAGTTTATTAAGCCCAATCACTTAAAAAAATCTTAGTGAATAGGAAGGAAGACGGCACTTGAGTGAGGTGATGCAATGTTAAACCCAACAACACGACCAACGATGCTGCGCCAGAGGCAGATTGATCTGGAGACCCTCCACGACTAAACTCCCGACACAATAATATTTGGTGCATCGTACCCCGGCACACATCGCAACACAACAGTTCAGATCCGTCCTCCGTATTAATTCAGCTATGAAACGCTGTATATTGAAACCTAATTGTAACTGGAATCGTTAGTTTGAAAATACTGAAACGGTAACTGAAATACTTGTGTATTTTATCACTGTATAAATTCTAGTCTGTAAACACGTAACTGTAGCTGTTAGTTTAGCTAGTGAAAATAGTGGTGTTTCAGAATAGTTCAAACCAGGTTGGATAAATACACCAGACGAATTAGATACCCAAGTGTCTTACCTGTGTTCGCGATATATTCGACCAAAAAGTAAACGAATATGAATTACTGGAAAAATATATTTAATTCCAACGCTATAAAGTTTATTTTACGCTACAATAACTTACGTTCAGTTCACTTACCTACGCAAAGGTTTTGGCTTGTGCTAATCACTCTGAATACAACTTAATTATGTTTTTTTTTTTGTATAGGCAACCGTCATCACGGGGCCTTTAAGTGTTTACTTCTAGCGTGGCAAGAATCCTTATTTAGTAAGTTTTTACTGTCAATTCATTTTCTTCCTCCTGCTGCTTTGCGGCATTGGCTATCTTTTTACATGTTTTTTTATTAGCTTCACTTGTATGTTTGCTTGCTTGTTTGCTTGATTGTTTATCCGTCTCTAACTCTTTGGACAACGAGTGAGCGGCTCATTGATGTAAAATGTCCCACGGTTTTCAATACGTCCATTCGTTCGTTTTTTTTTTTAGGTTATCGAACTAAAAAGTTGAAAATTAATGTAGTTTAAAAAACTAAAAAAACATGCTTTTAAAGAATATCAAACTATAAAGTTAAAAATAATTTTAAAAAAGCGTGAGGCGCTATCAAGCGCCTCACGCTTTTTAAAATTATTTTTAAGTTTATAGTTTAAAAAAAATTGTTGTTTAAAAGCTTTATAGTTTAAAAATAATGTTAAAAAAGCGTGAGGCGCTTTATGCCATAATTTTTTGTATATTAATACAAAAAATTAGGGCACAAAGCGCCTCACGCTTTTTTTAAATTATTTTTAACTTTTTAGTTTGATATTCTTTAAAAGCATGTTTTTTTAGTTTTTAATTGGGCTGCGCACTTTATCTTTAATATCATTTTTATTTAACACTAGCGGCCGCCAGCAACTTCGTTCGCGTGGAATTAGTCATGCTCAGCTCCTATTGGCAATATGTACGTCTGCGTTAGCCCCCGTTTTCGCAACATTTTTTTTACTGCTCTGCTCCTATTGGTCATAGCGGGATGTTATTTAGCCTAAAGCCTTCCTGGATTAATAGGCTATCCAACGCAAAAAGAATTTTTCAAATCGGACCAGTAGTTCCTGAGATTAGCGCGCACAAACAAACAAACAAACTCTTCAGCTTTAGGTATATATTAGTATATATTATAATTACATTATTTTATTATTAGTATACTTACATTATGTATTTCGTCATTATCATATTTGTCAAATACATTTATTTATTTATTTACAATTTTCTACTTATACAATATCTTATATTACTAAACTATTAACAATTCTTCTTGCCGACGGCTAATTGCTGGGCTGCACTACCCTTGTTAGGTTTCACTCAATTGCCACTTTAGCGACTTTGAGACAGAACCGCTCCAGATACAGCCTGGAGTGTTTATCTGGCATTAGGTCGGCAATAGTTGTTTTTGATAAAACCCTTCCAGTACTTACTTCCAGGCCGTATCTATCGCGGTCATGTCTCGGGCATTCGAACAAGAGGTGCTGAATCGTCTCAGTAGCCTCTGTGTCACACACAGAGGCTGGACTGTCTTTCAAATTTAAAACGGTGCAGGTACGCGGCGAAGCCGCCGTGACCCGTCAAAACTTGCGCCCAGATAGACGTCCTGTCAAGGCACTTCAGAACATTGCGCGCGCGCACCACATCGGGGAAGAACATCCGCGTGACCTCAACCGTGGCTCCGCCGGTGTACCTTCCATTCCAGACAGCTACTGTGCCCTCCCTCTGACGTCGTTTGACGTATGAGACTGGACACCTATCGTACGCTGGGACAACCCTGGACTGAGCCGCCGCCAGCCTTGCCAACTCGTCGGCGCGCTCATTGCCGGGGATCCCGACATGAGCTTTCACCCAAAAGAACCGGAGGACTTCACCTCTCCCCTCTGGCTCTCTTATATTCTTACGAATATGGGTAGCAAGGGGATGGTGCGTTTCCAGGTTTCGGATCAAGTCTAGAGAGGAACGGGAGTCGCTGAGCACCGCCGCGCACTCGAAGCCTCTCAGGACAACCAGGTCCGTAGCCGTGGCTATCGCGAGCAGCTCCGCCTGAAAGACGGTACACATCGGCGCCAACTTCATCCGCTTGGTCCGAATCTTGGACCCATCCCGCCAGTAGGAATATGCCACCCCGACTCCTTCATCCGATTTACTGCCGTCAGTGTAAATCAGATGAGCGGGGAGCTGTAGCTGAGCCACAGTTTCGGGGAGCATATTCTCCAGACACTGATAATCAACATCTGACTCACTAGCAGGGTGAGGGGCCTTCGTAAAGGCCCTACGCTCCTCTAGTTCGCGGGATTCCATTTATGTCCCCGTTTGCACTCAAACACCCGGGCCACCTCCGACACTAGAAGATCGAGCGGGAGGAGCCCCGGCAGCGTGAGCACTGCATTGACACCGTACACTACGACACCGTACGATGTGACTTGGCGATCTTCTGTGCAAATCCCCTCTGGACGGTAGCAAAAGTTCTTTGCACAGAGATCTTTTCGGTGGCCTCCGCCCAGGAGCTCGCGCCGTACAGGATCGTCGGTTCGACGACCGCGGTGTCTATCGTCCTGATGATCTCCGGGCACAAGCCCCAATCCACCCGAGCCATCCTCGACACTTAATTAGGGTTGTAACGAAGGCCTTGTTAGCGGAGGCGGAGGTGGATGCGGCGGCGACGAGTCTCACCTCCGCGGATGCGGAGGTTAAGGAAGGCGGAGGTAGAGGTGAAGGTAGATATAGAAAAAAATGAAATTTATGCTTTATTAACACAATTTTTTTATTTTTAAATACGTGCATTAATAGTAGTACATCTAGTAAAAAAATATTACCTTCTAGTAATTAAAATTAAAGAGAAACAAATTGGATGAGCATTACTGGAGATGTATGCTGTGAAGAACTGAACACAATGATGGAGAAACTGGCACTACTCCAACCAGCATTGGTAATTCGCTCCTCACAACAACACACGGCTGGCACGACAACACGCGGCCTCATACTGCACAACAGACGGTCTCCAAATTGCAAGAAATTGGGTTGGAAGCTCTCCATCATCCGCCCAACTCATCAGACCCCAGACCTACAGACAACTACTTTTTCCAGAATTTGAATAACTTCTTGGAGGGAAAAAAATGAGGCAATACTGATTTATTTAAGAAAGGCATCAATAAACTGCCACTTCGTTGGCCTTGACTTTCATTAATACAAATAAAAAATATACGAAAAGAATTCCTTTAATTTTTTTCATATTAAACGCCAATTTTATAGGTAAAGATCTAATATATAAAATATATTTCGAATCAATATATTTATTAGACTCAGTGATTAAAATCCTTCATTTTGATACCCCACTCGATATGCTTGGTAGAAAAAATATTTAATTCTTTTTTTAGTTCCACTTAATATTAAGTTATATACATATTTAGAATCAGTGATTAAAGTCCTTCATTTTGATACCCCACTTGATATCCCTAGTTGATTTTTTTTTCTTTTTACCTCATAATTTGCCGTCAAACATCCGCCATATTGCTTTTTTTTAATTTCAGCTATCCCGTAGCACGTGGGCTATTAAGACAATTCTAACGATACCTCAAATGTGAAAATCCGTTTAGCCGTTCTGGAGGTACAAGGTAATAAAGAATATTACATACAAGATACACGCTAAAAATATGTTTTTAGCGTGCATCCTTCCTGGCAGTCGGGTAAAAAGGTTTCTGGAGCGAGGTAGGCTGGTTGGAATAACCCCCAACGGCTGCCACGGCACACGCTCAAGGGTTTACTGGAAGGACTAAGTGTGAAAACCAAAACCCGTAACATAGAACCCAGACACTCTTTGATCTAAAACATTAAAAGTGGATCGCTAACTCCACAGATCAATCCCTATGAAAAACTTATCGTGTTACCTAACATATTTGAAACTCCACGACTGATCCTACTGGAAAGTAGATATTAGGCTTCATTACGATTCGACAGGTAAAGTCAAAAGTTAAAGCGGAATCGCTCTACTGACGCCATAAGTATTTCAGGCACGTATAGGATGGTCTAATGCCAAATGTAGAGGCGAATAAATGTTCTGCTTCTGATGAGATTCATTTCCGAGGGGCCGTCAATTTTCGGGTGGATGTGCGTGTGATGACGTATTTTCATGTTATGGTGAATGGACTATTTCGTTCTAAATCAGAAGTACATTTATCTTAGTAAGTACTCATTTATATGTCAGAATGTGATACATTATGGTCTTAACTTAAGTCAGTGATATTATCTCATTGAGCTAACTCATCATCAACATCAGCATCTCAGCGCTAATCCCAGTCGTGCCCGAAGCTTTTCCAGCTTTGGAGGGTGGGGTCCGCTTTACCAGTCCAACTACTGATTTTGACTAAACCTTGATATTTTTAGTGAAGCGACTGTAGTCTATCCTCCACAACCCGTAGGCAATATTGAAGCATTGCAGTTAGACCAATTGTTGGACTCTTTGAGTGCTCCACCAACCCCTAACGATTGTCATTAGATGTTCGTATGGCAACCGGGACCAACGGCTTAACGTGCTTTCCGAGGCATGACAGACCCGTGCAATTTGCTTACATTGAGCTAACTAAATGAACAAATTTGTGCTATTCACTTATTTTTATCAAGATTTCAGGACACCGGGTGCTCTGGGTGCTATTTTACGTTCATGATGAATATAGGCATAGACTTTACAATGATTATTATTGAACTACCAGAGCCTTTGGTAGCGCGACGGTTTGTTACGAAAATACTACGCTATTTGCTTAAAACCTGATTGATCAAAAAGATGGCTGGTAGTGGCTGGCGGAGAACAGCTCAGGATCGAGCTTGTTGGCGTGCCATGGAAGAGGACTATGTCCAGCAGTAGACGAGTAGAGGCTGATGATGATGAATTGCCTGCAGGTACCGCCTGTATCTGTACCGCCATATTCTAACTACTCATCATACTGACGTCACGCAAATTCATCGCGTAAGCAACATATACTTCGCGACTCGCATATACAGAGTGGTGCTGACAATACGACAATAAATTAAACATCGTCTACCTGAACATTTTCTCAGTCTACCCATAAAAAAAATATGTAAATATATCCATTAGTTTCGTCACAGGAAATTATTTTTCATTTTTCACATTTTCTACATGATGTACATGTTGATAAGGAAGCGCTTAGGTTGATGACCTCCGCATCCAGCGGTACTAAACTTTAATAATAATGGCGCGAAAAAGCAAGTTGATACAGGAACACGCTGTCGCCCGCTGATCGGAGTTCATTGAACCAATATTTTAAAGATGTTCTATTCCGTTTGCAATTTTATGTGATTTAGTTTGTGTGAAATTTTCATTTTTTTAATTTTTGATGCTAGGTTTTTTTCTATGGTTCAGGATTATTTCTATGAACCAGCATGGCCTGTGTTTTCATTTATTGTCGTATTGTCAGCTGAGCACCACTCTGTATGTAACGTCCGGAAATCAATCGTCGGGTGATAGCCCACCAGATACAACACCCATCTGATCAAAGGATCCTCCCTTTTCTATAGAGTAGGGGTTCACCCATAATCCATATAAAAGGGAGAATCCTTTGACCTTACACCTTGTTCCTTATACCTTTATAAATACTTAATTTTTTGATGCAAATAAAACAATTAAAACAAAACACCATCATCATTTTCCTGCCCTCATACCAATGTTTTTGGGGTCTGCAAAATGTCTTTTTCTTCAATACTTCTCTATAAACGTCACTCATCCCAATTCTATCTAGTCAATCTTACCAAGGGATATTGTATTACCCAGTAACTGGATTGTGGAGGTCAGATAGACAGTCGCTTTATGTAAAATACTGGTATTCAGCTGAATTTGGTTAGACTGGAAGCTGACCCCCATATACTTGGGAAAACGCAGATGATAATGATTCATTCAAACATTTTATCCATCGTTTCTTTGGTCTTTCCCAACTCTTATAACCATTAACATTCATACTCAAAACTCTCATCACGACACTTTCCTCATTCCTCCGAATCATATGCCCATATACAAAAATCTACACAATTTTTCAGCTACAGATGCCACCATAATAGTCATCATCATCAACCTTTTTATCGTCCCACTGCTGGGCACAGGTCTCCTCTCATACAGAGAAGAATTGAGCATAATCACCACGCTTGCTCAATGCGGGTTGGCGATTTCAGACTTGAAAGTCCAGGCTTCCTCAAGATGTTTTCCTTCGCCTTGTTATCAGTTATTAGTGTCCAAGATATACTCAGAAAGTACATATAACTTAGAAAAGTTACATTGGTACTTGCCTGGCCTGGAATCGAATCCGCAAATTTATACTTGAGAGGCTGGTGTTTTACTACTGCCACTAGGCCACTACGACTTGTTCATTATTTTCATTTTCTGTAATTAATTATTTCGTGTACTATAAATAACTAACTTTTGATTGTGATTTTGAAAACTTAAATAACAAAATTTAATATTACAATTGTATTTATTCTTATTTTTTGTAAACACGATATACTTAGAAAGTACATATAACTTAACCATAATATCAAAAACAGCAAAACGAAATAAATATGTCTTTCTTGGCTCACCCTAACATGAAAAAACCTCGTGAATTTTTCCCTCGATTGGCAAATTAGAGCATGCGACTCGTCGGGATTTCTCAACTGATTCTCCTTGATTCTGATTCCACTTGGTTCACTTGAGTTCGGAATACTTTAGTTTTTCACTTGTTATACTACTAAGGTTGTGGTGTTTTACACGACCGAGTTTTCAGATCGAACAAGATTACCAGAAGAACCATTAAATGAGATCGTTAGTAAGTTCAGCGATTTTTAATCGTTCATTTTGGAATAAATTGTGGTTTACAGTTAATGAATGACTTAACTAAATTGGGGGCAGTAAATAAAATAGGGAGGCCCTCAACAAGGTGGACCGATGACCTGGTGAAGGTCGCGGGAAGCCGATGGATGCGGGCAGCACAAGATCGGTCAGCGTGGAAAGCCTTGGGGGAGGCCTTTGGCCAGCAGTGGACATCTATAGGCTGAAGAAGAAGAAGAAGAAATAAAATAAATATAAAATCGTTATTTATAAAGGAATAAAAGAAATTCGTTTTGATTGTCACAAGTTTAACAACCTGTCTTAACCAGGGGTATGGATAATTTCATATTTTCTCGGTGGTAGGTCATAACATCGGCTGGTGGCAGAAGTTACAACCCTCCAGACAAAGTCTTGCTGCCAAGCGATTCGACGTCTTCCGGCATGATGTCTGGCAAAGCCGTACGAAGGACGGGTCTGAGCAGCTGTGAATGCTACGATGCGCCAAATGCTATTGTGGCGGGAGTTCGGTCATGGAGGGTCTCCAGATCAATCTCCCTCTGGCGCAGCATCGTTGGTCGTGTTGTTGTATCACCCGCTCAACTACCGTCTTCCCTCCTATTCACTAAGTTTTTTAAGTGAATAGGCTCAATAAACTAGCGCGCTTTACCATCAATGATTTCATCGTTGCTTACCATCAGGCTCGGTGGTAGGCAACAACATCAGCCGCCGGCATAAGTTACCACCCACCAGACAAAGTCTTGCCGCCAAGCGATTCGTCGTGTTCCGGCATGATGTCTGGTGAAGCCGTACGGAGGACGGGTCTGAGCAGTTATGTTGCGATGTGTACCGGGTACGATGTGCCTAATGTTGTTGTGTCGGGAGTTTGGTCGTGGAGGGTCTCCAGATCATCCTCTTGTGCAGCATCGTTGGTCGTGTTGTTGGGTTAAACATTGCATCACCTCGCTCAACTGCCGTCTTCCTTCCTATGCACTCAGTTTTTTTGAGTGAATAGGCTTAATAAGCTAGTGCGCTTTACCATCAACGATTGCATCACTGCTTACTATCAGGCGGGATTAGTAACAAGCACAAGCACAGTAGTAGCAAGCACTAGTTTAAAAAATTATCAGACAAAGTCTTGCGTCAAGCGATACCGTGTTCCGGCATGATGCCTGGTGAAGGAGGACGGGTCTGAGCAGTTGTGTTGCGATGTGTGCCGGGTACGATGCTCCAAATGTTGTTGTGTCGGGAGTTAGAGGAGATGGAAGATTGATTTGTAGAGGGTCTCCAAATCAATCTTCCATCTAGCGCAGCATCGTTGGTCGTGTTGTTGGGTTTATTTAACACTAGCTTACTGCCCGCGGCTTCGCCCGCGTGGAATTCGGTTATATCGCGCTTTTTAGATTTCCCTCGGGAATTTCAAATTTTACCGGGATTAAAAGTACCCGATTATTGAATCCTTCTAACTTTACATTGTCAAAATTTCAAAGCAATCGGTTGAGTAGTTACAGCGTTAAAGCGGAACAAACAAACAAAACTCACTTTCCGATTTATCATATTAGTAAGGATTGCATCACCTCGCTCAACAGCCGTCATCCTTCCCATTCATTCAGTGGTTTTTTGTGTGAATCGGCTCCGCGCTTTACCATCAACGTTTGCATCACTGCTTACCATTAGGCGGGATTGCGGTCAAGCACTAGTTTATAATTATTGAAAAAAAAAAACTGCTGATTAGATTGGAAGCCAATTCCATAAATACTCAATCCTTCCTTCCTCAGCCTATAGATGTCCACTGCTGGACAAAGGCCTCCCCCAAAGCTTTCCACGATGACCGGTCTTGTGCTGCCCGCATCCATCGGCTTCCCGCGACCTTCACCAGGTCATCGGTCCACCTTGTTGGGGGTCTCCCTACGCTGCGTCTTCCAGTACGTAGCCGCCACTCCAGAACCTTGCTGCCCCATCGGCCATCGGTTCTACGAGCAATGTGCCCTGCCCACTGCCACTTAAGTTTAGCGACTCGCAGAGCTATGTCGGTGACTTTGGTTCTTCTGCGGATCTCCTCATTTCTGATTCGATCACGCAGATAAACTCCTAGCATAGCTCTTTCCATTGCCCTTTGTGTAACTCTGAGCCTTCGTATGAGACCCATTGTGAGCGACCACGTTTCAGTTCCGTAAGTCATCACTGGCAACACACACTGGTCAAAGACTTTAGTCTTGAGACACTGTAGTGTCTTGGACGACGAGAAGATGTAGCGTAGCTTCCCGAACGCTGCCCAACCGAGCTGGATTCGCCGAGACACCTCTTTCTCGAAGTTGGACCTACCTAGTTGGACTTTCTGTCCCAGGTATATATACTCGTCGACAACTTCGAGTGCAGAGCAACCAACTACAATTGGAGTGGGTGCGACATGAGAGTTCGACATGATCTTCGTCTTATCCATGTTCATTTTAGACCCACTTGTTGGGAAGCTCTGCTGAGGTCATTGAGCATTTTGCCCAAGTCTTCCAGGGTCTCAGCCATGACCACGATATCATCTGCGAAGCGGAGATTAGTGATGTACTCGCAGTTGATGTTGATGCCAAGTCCTTTCCAGTCCAGGAGCTTGAAGACATCTTCCAACGCAGCAGTGAACAATTTAGGAGATATGACATCTCCTTGTCTCCCTCCACGCTGCAGTTGGATCGGTTTCGAGTCCTGATCCTGGAGACGGACTGACATGGTGGCGTTTTTGTACAAACACTTTATCACCTCAATGTATCGATGGTCAATTTGGCACCGCTGGAGAGACTATAGCACCGCCCAAGTCTCAATCGAATCGAAGGCCTTCTCATAGTCCACAAACGCCAAGCATAGTGGTTTGTTATACTCCTCGGACTTCTGTATAACTTGCCGCAGCGTATGAATGTGGTCTATGGTGCTAAAGCTTTTTCGGAAGCCTGCTTGTTCGGGAGGCTGGAAGTCGTCGAACCTGCGAGCGAGACGATTCGTGATGACCCTAGAAAACAGCGTGTAGACATGGCTCAGGAGTGATATGGGTCTGTAGTTTTTCAGGAGGGTATTGTCACCATTTTTGAAAAACAAAACCACCACGCTCCTGTGCCACGCCTTAGGCGTTTCGCCTTTAAGAATGACGGAATTAAATAGCTTTTGAAGCGCTTTAAGAACCGGTTTGCCACCCGCTTTCAGAAGCTCAGCCGTAATTCCATCATCTCCAGCCGCCTTATCGTTCTTGAGCTGTTTCAGGGCCATACCAATCTCGTACAGGCTGACGTCCAGGATATCGTCGGTGTAGTGTCGGGTTAGTCTGGCTCTAGGATCATTAGCCAGGCTTACAACAGGTGCGTGTGTTGATGTGTATAACTCTCCGTAGAATTTCTCCATCTCACCCAAAGCTCGGGCTTGGAAGTGACGATCCTACCATCCCCAGTCTTCAGCTTCGCAAGTAGACTCTGTCCAACAGACAATTCTCGTGCGAACACTTTGGAGCCTTTGTTCCGCTCGATAGCCTCTTTAATACAATTTGTATTAAATTGGCGTATATCGCGAGTCAGAGACTTTGAGATCTGTCTGTTAAGGCATCTGATGCGCGAAGCGTCATCAGGGGAATTTAAGATCACCTCCCGTCTTTCTTCCATTAGCCGGCGGGTGGGACCGGAGATCTTCTTCTGTCTTTTTGAACGGAGGGTTTTGTAGAGCTTAGACCCTTCCGTTTGGAGAGTTTCCACAAACCTGTTGTTGTAGTCGTCCACATCTACGCATTCACCGAGGCATTCGAAGCGGTTTTGTAGTTCGATCTGAAAGCTCTCGGGGTTTTGGGGTTGTGTTGACGCTGGACGGAGCGTAGACTTCATAAGTCGAGAGCGTTCGAGCCTAATGTTGAGGTTCAAGATGCCTCTAACAATACGGTGATCACTCCCGGTTTATACCGCATGGATCACGGAGACATCGTTGAACACTTGCCTTCTCGTTGACATTATGAAGTCTATCTCGTTTTTGGTCTGACCATCGGGGCTGAGCCAGGTCCACTTGCAGTGCAATGGTTTCCTGAAAAAAGAATTCATCGCAAAGAGTCCTTCCCTTTCCATGAAATCCATTAGCATCTGACCTCTGGGATTCCGATTTCCAACTCCAAATTGCCCCACTTTCGTCTCGTCCGCCTCTCGCATGCCCAGTTTTGCGTTAAAGTCCCCCATGACAACGGTGTAGTGGGTTTTGGAGGAATGTACGGCTCTACTGACGTCCTCATACATAGCCTCCACCTCATCGTCAGAGTGTTTAGACGTCGGGGCGTAGACCTGTATAACCTTTAACGAATATCGTTTTGTTATTCTCAGTACAAGGTACGCCACCCGAGTCAAAAGGCTCCCGACTTTAACCACGTTGTTCACGAGGGACTTGTGGACAATAAACCCGACACCACCCTGGGACAGCTGGTCGCCTTCCCGGAAATAGAGCAGGTTGCCAGACCTCAGGATTATCGAGTCCTTTCCCTCTCTTCGGACTTCAGATAACCCCACAATGTCCCAGCGCAACCGGCTCAGTTCTTCCTCCAGTTCGACAATCTTCTCATCGGTCCGTAGTGTGCGCGTGTTAAATGTTGCCAGGGCCAAATACTCAATACTTTATTGCATTCCATAATGTTACATAATAGTTCGTGTATTAAAGTATAGAATCAATTATGGACCCTGTCGGGCACAGCAAAGTGTTTTGTTTAATTTTTGTTATAGGAGAGAGGATGAAGGCGATCTAGTTGAGGAAAAAAAATACCTAATAACTAAAATGGTATCATTCACGAACAGTATTTTATAATTTTGTGGTATTTATATTTTATAGGAGTACCAGCTGTTGCCCGCTACTCCATCCGCGTGGATTTCAGTTTACAGCGCGAGGTGGTTCCCGTAAATTAAAAAGATCTCAGTCGATATAAAATAAGCGCCTGTTAAAATAATGAGAGCAAATTGTAGTACGTCCGCGTTAGCTCCCGTTTTCGCAACATTTTATGTTACTGCTCTGCTGCTATTGGTCATAGCGGGATGTTATATAGCCTATGTCCTTTCTCAGGCTCTACACTATCTGTGTTCCAAATTTCATTACAATCGGCTCAGTAATTTTGGCGTGAAAGCCGGACAGACAGACAGACTGAGATTTTATTACAGAAGTATTATCATTCAAAATAGGCAGATGATGGGTGTGTTCATAATAAGAATTCATTGTAAAAGATTGACTTCGGGGCTTTTATTAAGTTATACAAGAAATGGAAAAGGTACGTGTCCCATTTTAAATACAACCTTTTTAAAAAGCAAATCATGGCCGAAATACTTAACCCGTAAACAGTGCAGCCCTATATTACCTGAAAGAATAATAAATTATTCACTTAATGAAGCGGCCATGACAGAAAGGAAATTGGGTGCGTAACCGACCTGAGATTAATCCTTTTTAAAGGGGTAAGCTGTAAGAAAGTTCATTTGTTTTTTTTTTAAGTGCGTTTCTTTGGGAAATTTTTGGGCACTTGGATGTTTGATTTTCTGAATTGTTGCCGTTAATAAGTTATAGATTAGTTAGTCAGAGGAAATATAAATTAGGAGTGAACGAATTTAATTATTACGAAAATCAAAAATATTAATACTCTTTAGTGCAGCATTTTTATTCAGTCCCCACTATTATCCTTGGTTTTTAACGATTTATAATAGTTTAATGATTTCAATAATATTCCTGCAGACCACATACATACATACATCCACTGTTGGGACACAGGCCTCCCATAGATGAGAGTGAGTGGGTGGGGGGCTCACGATGTTTGCAGTGATGATGAAATAATTAAAATACAAACTAAAGCGCCTAATGGGGTTCGAACCTATGACCTACAACTTGTAAGTCATAGCCGATACCACTAGGCCACCACTGCTCTCCTTTCCTACAAACCGTATTTCTGGTATCGGTTTGGAAAACTATCATAATACTACTGAAGTCATACAGGAAATCTCATCCTTTTTATTTTTTTATAAATTATAAACTAGCGCTTGACCGCAATCCCGCCTGACGGTAAGCAGTGACGCAATCGTTGATGGTAAAGCGCACTAGTTTATTAAGAGCCTATTCACTTTAGCCTTGAAGACACTCAAATTGTAGTCCGACGGAAACACCGCCGCTGGCAAATTGTTCCAGTCCCTCGATGTACGCGGTATAAAGGAGGAGGCGAAACGCTTCGTCCGGATCGTAGTGGTGTTAACAAAGTAAGGGTGGAAACTCGCCGTACGACGGGTCGTCCGATGGTGGAACGGAGATGGGGGAATTAAATCATGCAATTTCCTCGCACACTCCCCAAAAATCCTAGACTAGTTTTCAATAACAGCCTATAATATTGTGACTGCTGGGACATATCCCATCGATTTTGTAAAAATCTCGAGTGTGCATGCAGCAGATTTTGGTCAGATCATCCGACTGCCTAGTCAGTGGGTGTCCGACGCTGCGCTTGCCGGTACGTGGTTGCCATTTTTAGAACATAGAGCCTTTTTTTCTTTTGTTGGAAAGTCATCAAATGACATCTCCCGCTCTGGGCTGGGCGGAGCGGAAGGGTGTGCCAGACTTTTACTGACTAAAACCCAGAGCCTTTCTGCCCCATCGGTCATCGGTTCTACGAGCTATGTGTCCAGCCCACTGCCACTTGCCATGTCGGCGAGTCTCCATCAAATCTCGCTTACTTCACCAGAGTTCTTATGGTGAGAATAAATAGACCGTGAACTTACAGTATACTTATTTATACTTACCCACGTAGTAGCTTAAAGCCCACTCTCGATAAGAGGAAGTTTGTGTGTCACAGGGATGATGTTCAATACAATAACTCACTGAAAGTGCTGTTGGGGCTGACGTGGCATTGTAGTGCGACAGGGATGTTTGCAGATAATAATATTAATGGTTTTTTTAACACCCTTGCTCGTAAAGCTGATGTAATTCCACCGGTTTTAAATATGTAAAGCAGGCCATAACAAACGCGTGTTTTATCAAAGCAAATAGTTAAGTTATAGTCCATAACAGCATTATTTTCCATAACAGCATTATTTTCCATAACAGCATTATTTTCCATAACAGCATTATTTTCCATAACAGCATTATTTTCCATTTCAAGTAATTATGGAACTGATCGCCGCCGCACGGCTCGCGCTGCGCGCTGTTCCATATTTGAAATGGCAAATAATAATACTAATGGAGGGAAAGCAACAGTGTGCATTCACAGATTGAGTTTATTTAAAATGAACAAAATATATAATACTTCTTTTTCTGTTTCCTCGCAAGTGTGTTAAAAAACGTCGTACGATATACGTGCGTATTGGTTATAACATGCTCGGCTCAATTACACCCTCGCCTGCGGCTCGGGCTGAAATTCCGCCTCGCATGTTATAACCATCATTACGCACTAATATCGTAATGTACTATACTGCCATTATTGCACATCCCTGATGACGCTAATCGCAACAACAGCATTCTCAGTGTGTTCGTGGATCGGTGGGATTCTCCCATGTTGTAGAGGTGGATGCAGCTCCAAGCTGAATATTAAGTTTTAATTTTATGTCATCATCATCATCTCAGCGTTAATCCCAGTCGCATCCGTAGCTTTTCAGCTTTGGAGTCTGGGGTCCGCTTTACCAGTCTAACTGCTGATTTTTGGCTAAACTTCGATATTTTCCGTGAAGCGACTGCAGTCTGACCTCCACAACCCGAAGGCGATATCTAAGCATTGCAGTTAAACCAATTGTTAGACTTTTGAGGGCTCCAACAACCCGTAACGACTGCCACTAGATATTCGTATGGCAACCGGGACCAACGGCTTAACGTGCTTTCCGAGGCACGACCAGACCAGTGTCCAGTGCAAATATTCATATTCATGCATACAAATATTTGCACTGTGTGGGGATCGAACCCACACCTCCTTGCGCAACAGCTGCGTTCGCTACCGCTACGCCACGGAGGCTGTCCTAAGTTTTAATTTTATGTATGTACCTACCTATATCTGTGTCTGTAACCTACTCTGCTAACACTAGAAGTTAAGTAAAATTGTTACTAACCTTATGGACTCCGGCCTGAAATAAAAGTTTTCTATTCTATTCTAATAAATTGCCTGTCTGGGTTTGAACCTAAGACCTACAACTGGCTATGTCCACTTGATCATCACTGTTCATACACCTTCTTGTTGTCACATACCAGAATATTGTTAGTAATCCCTACATGATCTTCCACTTCGTTTTCCGGCAAACACAAAGAAAACACAATTCGTTTACCGCTCAGATAAAATATCAAAAATACTCTCTCCGACACGCATTTACAAGGGCGCAACAATAATACCATAGTCCAAAATAAATTCATACAAATCATGAACCCAGTAAACATATAAATTAACTGGATTGAGGGTGGTAGACCCTTATCAGCGTGTTGTCAGCTCCACGCTGTGCCAACAACTCTTTCGACACAGTCACCTGTAACGGGGATGAGTACGTCGTGTGTATTTTTAATAAGTATTTAAATGTTGGGTGAAGAAAACATGGTGGAATATTGAAGGTTTTAAATTCATGGTTTTTGACTACCGCCGATGGGTTTCGTAAAAATTGGTGAGCAGTTTGAAGTGATAAGGTGATAAGTTGCGTGAAGTGAACTTGAAATGAGCTTTCAATAATATCACTGGAACGTTCATAGGCCTCCTGGCAAGCCAACAAGCTCGATCCTGAACAGTTCTCCACCAGCCACTACCAGCCACCTTTTTGATGTCGTCGCTCCATCTCGCCCAAGGGCGTCCACCGCTAAGTTTTCCGAGACGCGGTCTCCACTTGAGGACTCGTTTACACCAACGGTTGTCGGCCCTGCGGCTTAATTATGTGACCAGCCTATTGCCACTTCAGCTTGCTAATCCTCTCAGCTATGTCGGTGACTTTGGTCCTCTGTCGGATCACCTCATTTGAGAAATCCGAAATACGTGTCCAGTATTTTTAAGAAAAGAATCTATGTACAAAATTCCAAAAAGATATCATGAAATACCACAAATTTATGAGGTTGTTATCTTACTTGGTAGTCCCAACAAAAATATGGTCAACATGTCGCTCACCCGCCCGCGCCTGAAGCAGCGCAGCGCGAGCAGGCTCTTAGTACTATAATCTACCGTCAGCAGTGTTATGCGCTTGGTAACCACACTGCAACAATTGTAAAGGTATTTAGGAAAAATATAACTTGGTATGAAAATGATAGGAATCGATTCAGTTGCTTATTCTGAACAAACTGTATTCAGGTTTCATTTAAAGTAAAAATGTAAAAATAAGGTTGTATATGCCCACTTTCCCCAATACTTCACGTTAAGGTGGTTAAAGAATCGAACTGCAGCTACTACCATTTCGTACTTATGTTCTGTAATTAAATGGTGCCAGCCAGTCTTTTATAGGATGCATTCTGGTAAGTGTGCAAGGGAATTGCATGATTTAATTCCCCCATCTCGGTTCCACTATCGGACGACCCGTCGTACGGCGGCTTTCTACCCTTCCGTTGTTAACACCACTACGATCCGGACGAAGCATTTCGCTTCTTCTTTTATACCGCGTACAACGAGGGACTGGAACAATTTACCAGCGGCGGTGTTTCCGTCACACTACAATTTGAGTGTCTTCAAGGATAGAGTTCTTAATAAACTAGCGCGCTTTACCATCAACGATCGCATCACTGCTTACCATCAGGCGGGATTGCGATCAAGCGCTAGTTTATAATTTATAAAAAAGTAAATTTAATAAAGAGTATTTATTCTATTCTGCTGTATTTTAAGGGTTCTACTAAAAAGGTTTTTTTTTTATAAATTATAAACCAGCGCTTGACCGCAATCCCGCCTGATGGTAAGCAGCGATGCGATCGTTGGTGGTAAAGCGCGCTAGTTTATTAAGAGCCTATTCACTCTAGCCTTGAAGACACTCAAATTAAAAGTAAACTAACTTTTTAAAAAACGAGCTTTTATTTAAATGGGCTAAAAAGGAAAGAAAAACCTTTACACTAAAACATTTACAGCTAACTTAGAAAACATTGTATATTATATAAACGCTTGTCGCTTAAATAAAACTTCGTTACAAGTAAAATGAAGTTAATATTTGTTTAAGTTAAAATAACGTCTATAAGAAATTTAAAAAAAAAATTGTTTCGCAGATTCCAGCACATTATAACAGACTATACTACAGTGAGATAAAGTCCAAATTGTATGTGCACTACTAACTTGAATCATTTGGCGAGCCAGAGTTTCAATCGAATATATTTTTGGCATGCACTCTGCTACAGTAACATTGGAACTAAGCAAACATTTATGTCCACCAATTAAATTTATTGTTTCGCTGCGGGCAGTGGTTACAAAAATTGTAACTGAATATTTTCTATAATTTGCTACTAACTACTAAATACTCGTATTACATAAGAAAATTAAATATGAAATTACATTATCTTTTTATTGGTATAACCACATTTATAATTGTATTTTTTTTTATTAAATTATAAACTAGCGCTTGACCACAATCCCGCCTGATGGTAAGCAGTGACGCAATACTTGATGGTGAAGCGCACTAGTTTATTAAGAGCTTATTCACTCTAGCCTTGAAGACACTCAAATTGTAGTCCGACGGAAACACTGCCGCTGGCAAACTGTTCCAGTCCCTCGATGTACGCAGTATAAAGGAGGAGGCGAAACGCTTCGTCTGGATCGTAGTGGTGTTAACAACATAAGGGTGGAAACTCGCCGTACGACGGGTTGTCCGATGGTGGAACGGAGATGGGGGAATTAAATCATGCAATTCCCTCGCACACTCCCCAAAATGCATCCTATAGTGGACCGAAAGGCTGGCTAGGCTTTGGAGACCGTCTTGAGTTAAGTCAGGGTCACCAATCAGCCTCTTCGCCCGCCTCTCCACTGAATCCAAAGTGGCCAGGTGACACTTAGCAGCACCAGCCCAAATGTTCCTGCAGTACTCCACACACGAACGGACCTGTGCTTTGTACAACATTAGAAGCTGCCCTGGTGTGAAGTACCGCCGGATCTTTGCGATAACGCCAAGTTTCTTGGCAACCATCTTGGCCTTGGACTCAATGAACTGCCCAAAGTTTAGGTTCGAGGAAATCTCAACTCCCAAAAGCTGAAGGCGGTCGGTACACTCCAAGGATACATTTCGAAAAGTAGGATCCAAGGTGAACGGGCTCTTTTTGGCGGTATTGAATACTACAAGATTGGCATTACCCCATTCGGAGACTGCCTGTAGTGCAACACTCGTTCACTCTACCATAGCCTCTCTTTCAGACTGGATTGATTCCCTACTAGCCCGAGCATCTGGCATCTCTCCACTACTTTGCGGTCATCATCATCATTTCTTTTTGTTATCAACTGTTTTTTCTCATAATGGGCCAAAGTTACTACCCAATCATGATTTATTATCTGTAAGTAGGTTCTGCTGATCATAGGCACCCCCAAGTAGGCCGCCCTCGTTCCTCCGCTCCGCCCAGAGCGTGAGAGGTCATTTGATGATTTCCCATTACATAAAAAAAGTACTCGTATGGACCAGCGCTTGTCGGCCCGAAGATGCAAGAAGTAGTCGCTCCAAGTGAGTAGATACTGGTATTTAGCTGCATACAATTATACTAAAAAGCGTCCCTAAGGGTCAATTCACATGTACTACAACCACACCACAGCTACAACCACACCACAACGACGCTCCACGTAGCGTCGTCGGGCGTATATTTTGTATTGAAAATGAATATTACAATTCACACGTACCACATTTTGCCGTTGTTATTGACCACCTGTGTAGACTATCGCAACCACATCGCGACGGCAACGCCACCACCGGCGGCGGCACCGCGGCCACATCGCCACGACATAACGTCATCAACAGCGAGCGCCCTGCAGCACACCCCACCACATCGACATTTTGTCGCTATCACAACGCAACTGCAAAAAGCAGTTGTGACACTATTCACATGTAACCACAGCTTGACCACATTTTGTCGCTGCCACGTGGTGTAGTTGTGGTACGTGTGAATTGACGCTGAGTAATTCTCGATTCTTTTTTTTTTTTGATAGCCTCCATTATGTCTATCCTCTGGGCAATGGCGTCCTCTTTTTTTCTTTCTTCTCCCTATCTTTTGCAATATGTTCTTCTTTTTCTCAGCTGGACAAAGGCCTCCACCAAGGCTTTCATTCCATTGGGGAGCATTGCCATAATCCCCACGCTTGGCAGGCGCAATTTTATATTCCACAGGAGAAGCGCTGCTGCCCCCTTCCCTGGTGAGAATTCCCTTAGTCACATCTTACGACACCCACGGGAGGATATGGATTGGTACAATACAATTTGCAATATCACTTCCACCAAAATATGACCACTTTTTTATCACCACATTTGCCGTGATCTACCTCGATTACGGTGTCCTTCTGGCGTCCAGTGAGTAACCACGTGACATCTTCTTTCCAAGTGCATTCATGAAACGTGGCCGGCCCACTTACACTTCAATCTGATAATTACTTAGTGGATGTGGTGTGGTGTGTGAGTGTGGTGTATAAATCATTACGGATTTATTCTTGAGTAAACTATGAACCATTAATATTGCTATTAGCCTAACATTCACGGAACAGACTAGGTTTTGAACCTGCCTCTACTTGGCGTTTTATGATTTTGTTAGGAAATATTTAAAAATTTTTGATCGTGGATGTGGAACAGAGTAGTGACCTAGTGGTACCGACTGTGTTTTATCAGTTTTTAGAAAAATAGTCTGGGATGTTGGTAATCAAAAAAAACTTTTTTCCAAAATAACAACCGACTTTCAAAAACCACTACAAAGTGAAAAATAACTAATTTCGGAAGTCGGTGTCAAAAAACGAATATACAAAACTAAAGACACCGACTACCAAAATTAGTTATTTTTCACTTTGTAGTGGTTTTTGGAAGTCCGTTGTTTTTTTGTAAAAAAGATTTTATTTTACACTTTTTAGTTGTTAAAAGTACTATGTATTCAGTTGCATCCGGTCAGACTGGAAGCTGACGCAAATATAGTTAGGAAACGACGTAATTTTGTTTACTTTAATATTTACCCGTAAGTATTCCCTCAACTGCCTATGGTCTTCATCATAAAAATTTACTGCAGACCATTATTTTAACCCAATGGGTGCAAAGGTCTCATCAATATAAATGAATGAAGTCCAACCACAAAGTAGCTACTGTAAACCGTTGAGGAGTTCCCGGAACTGGCCTTTGTCTTCATCATCAGAGCTCTTATGACAGTGACAACCTATCTAGGTGTAAAGTTCTTATCAATACAAATTAATCGAGCCCAAACACAAGGTAGCTGCTATGAATTGTTGAGGAGTTCCTTCGACTGTCTCCCGGCTCCATCATCACATCTCCTCCAGACCTTTATTAAATTGTAGTGCTTTAAAATACTTAATGAAAATTCTAAGAAATGCACTATTCTTCCTGCAATTTTTGAAAGTTCCCCTTGTTTTCTCTGGTCTTCCACCATCAAACCCTAATATCCTTATCATGGGACCACCTTGGGAACGTCTTCTTTCCAAAAGAAAAAGAATTATCAAAATCGGTTCATAAACGACGAAGTTATGCGCGAACAAACATAGAAAAAAAAAAGCATATATACGGTCGAATTGAGTAACCTCCTCCCTTTTGAAGTCGGTTAAAAATCAAAATCAAAGCATTTATTTCAAATAAACCAGTTACAGGCACTTTTGAATTGTCAGAAGGTCCGTTAGTCAGTAAGGACAAGCTAGTCGCCCATTCCAAAGAGTAGGTACAAAAAACTCCATCGACACTCTTTTCAATTATCAAGCTATTGATACAAATATTTGATTACATCATTCATGTTGAAATCCACCGTGTGAGAACGATGCAGAAATATATTATACGCTAAGAGCGTCCATTATGGAAAACACACAAAAAAATAAAACAACGATTCACAAATTAAACTATGCCATGGCAGCTAAGAGATGACTAGTCCCCTCTGACGGCATCCGTTCACGAATATGACGTAGGGATCAGCATCATTCAGCTCAACCATATTGAAGGGAACCTAATGACCGTTAGCACCACCAGCGAGACATTTGAGTGAGCATGACATACTCTCAACAGCCAGAGCACAATCAAGTCAATAAAAAAGACTAACCCAACAAATAGATGCTTTACAGCAAGTACATTGTGCTCACATGTGTGCCATGCAATAATACAAAACTAAGAAATTGAATCTACACAATGCAAAGATAGTTTTGTCCAAGGTTCAGCAGCTCCAATAGTGTTCCCGAATACTAAGTTTAGCTCCTGTGTAGCTGTATCAGTGCCGAACGTGGTAGTTACAAATACGTCGTCTCCTATATGTACTTGTAATTTTTTTATTCTAGGACATTCCTGTTTCCTCCCGATGTTTTCCTTTGCTGTTTTGAGATCAGTGTTAAAGAAATTTTTAACACCATTGCTCTTATAGCTGATGTAATTCCACCGGTTTTAAATATGTAAAGCAGGCCATAACAAACGCGTGTGTTATCAAAGCAAATAGTTAAGTTATAGTCCATACAAATTCTATAACAGCATTATTTTCCATTTCAAGTAATTATGGAACTGATCGCCGCCGCACGGCTCGCGCTGCGCGCTGTTCCATATTTGAAATGGCAAATAATAATACTAATGGCGGGAAAGCAACGCTCGCGCTGCTCGGCTCAATTACAACCTCGCCTTCGGCTCGGGCTGAAATTCCGCCTCGCATGTTATAACCATCATTACGCACTAATATCGTAATGTAATAAATACACAAACTGAAATTCCTTTCTTGGATCGAATTTGCGTCCTGCAAGTCGTAAATGGGCTCCATCGCCACTAAGAACCATTGTTCAAGTAAGAAAAAGTTCAAAACACACAAGAATTTTTGCTAACTCACTAGTTGTCGACACCAACACGTCGGAGGAAGCCAAGGAATTCTGAAGAGCTATGAATAATTAAGGGTTATGAATAATTTTGTTTCAGCCAAATTAAAACACAGCTTCATCGATGCCTATTGTATGAACACTTCGTTGGTTCTCTTTCTTCATTCATCCCCTAATTTCCTGTTCCTTTAATACTTGTATTAGTCTCATTCTAATAGGATAACCTTCATATTACGGAATAACAAAATACCATAATGTTTTTAGATAAAAGTGATATGATAATGTTAATCATGGTAATAATGTTTGAGTGAGTGTGTTTCAATGATTGTTTATGTTTATTATTAACATATCAGAAATTTGTTTCTAAATTATTACTATCAATCAATGGATCCTAAAATTTCTGAAATAAATAATGAAACTTAAACATTAATGGTGAAATCTAAGTGTACATGTATAACTCTGCACAGTCTTTCTGGGAAAACTGGCTTATTTGATGTTTTTTTTTAAATTATATTGCTTCAAGGGAAAACATGGAACCCTTATAACATCCAATAGAATTATCAAGTTGAAATTAATGAACAAATACTTTTATATACATGCTGACTACAATCTTTTCAAGCGTGAATAGTCAACGCAATCAAAATATACGGGTGGTTCCATTTTACAACATTTTGACATTTTCTAGGGTAGTAATTATGTACATCATGTAACAAAAGTTCGGGTGCATTCGGGTAACACCACCATCTTTGGGACTCAAGGACCTGCTGACTTACGGGCAGGGCCCTGACACCGGCTTCCTCTTCGGGGTTGAGTGGTCAGACGGCAGTCGCACTCGCAAAAGCCAAACAATGCTAAGCATGAATAGGAATAGTAGAAAGGCTCGTGTTACGGTTAGGGCGGCGCCGTAAATCGGCGCGCAGGAGCCCTGCTCAACTCCTGTGACCTGTGGGCTATAGCTACCGTGCCAGGCACAAAATGCAAAGCGCAAAGCGGCACAGAATGTATCCAAGTGCCGTTGTGTAAAAGACCCTACCGGTAACCTGCTTTGCGAGGACCATGTGGTGAAGGATAGATGGCGCTCGTACTTCTAAGAGTACTCGTACTCTTCGTCGCATGGTGAATCGGAAGGCTGTCGTAGCTGAAGGAGTCCCTATCGAGGCCTGAAAGGCGATGGGTCCTCGCAGTGTGGCATGCTAACAAACTTCCTGAACTGTGTGCTCCTGAATGGTGTCTAGGCTTAGACGGTTGGTGTGTTAGGTCTGTGTTGATAGGAGCTGAAATGGATACTCGGAGACTGATTAAGTCTTTTATTGTACTTATGTACTTTTACAATCTTTGATTAAAATATACGAGGCGACTATACAATTCAAATGATGGTAGACGTAGACGCCGTTTTACCGCGGTACACGCACTTTTATAGACATCATGTTGGGAGTAGGGAGATGGCGGCGGTGCGTCCCGCACCCCGCACTCCTGCGCGTTAACATACTCCCCCCGTTGAAGGTCGCACCTTCAACTGTTCATCTTCAGGCTCGAACAAAGGGCACAGGCTATTGATAGCTCGCCGCACCGTGCCACTAGCCGTCCTTACATCAGCTACTCTGGATACACCATCGTTACCCATGTGTAAGTCTTGGATACGTCCGATTTTCCATTTTAAGGGCTGCAGGTTCCTTTCCTTGATTATGACCATATCTCCAATACGTAATGTAACATCAGGGGTGCGCCATTTGGTACGGTGCTGCAGCTCACTTATGTACTCGTGTTGCCATCTCACCCAGAAATGCTGTCTCATCTGTTCCAATAGCTGATATCTGTGGAGTCGATTACAGTTAATGCCTGTCAACACTGGCGAGGGAAGAGCTATCAGTGGTTTGCCGACGAGAAAGTGCCCGGGAGTCAGGGGATGGAAATCGTTGGGATCAGAGGACATAGGATATAAAGGCCGGGAATTTAATATAGCTTCTACTTGGCAAAATAAAGTTGAAAGTTCCTCATACGTTAAGTGCCTGTTCCCTAAAATTCTTTTTAAATGAAACTTGGCGGATTTTACCCCGGCCTCCCATAATCCTCCAAAGTTTGGGGCATAAGGGGGAATAAATGCAAACCTTATGCCTTCACTACCACAAAATTCATTTAATTTATCCTGATTAACTAATAAAAATTTATGAAGTTCATTACTAGCACCTAAAAAATTAGTCGCATTATCACAACATATTAATGAAGGTTTAGAGCGCCGAGAAATAAATCTCCTGAGAGACAATAGAAATGCTTCAGTACTTAGATCGCTCACGACTTCTAAGTGCAGTGCCTTAGTAGTAAAACAAACGAATAAACTTAAATAACATTTAGTTATTTTACAACCGCGACCTTTCCTATCGGTTATGAAATAGGGACCCGCTAAATCAACTCCGGTAGTTTCGAAAGGCGTCCCTGGATTCAATCGCTGTTTGGGTAAGTTGCCCATCATTGGGACTATAGACTTAAATTTAAATCGCTTACATACTATACAATTCTTAACTACACTCCTAGCCACCTTTCTTGCATTCACAACCCAATAATTTTCCCTTACGGCTGCTAATAATAACTGAGGACCCGCATGAAACAACTTGTTATGATCATTTTCAAAGATAAGCCTCGTTAATCTATGTTTATAATCTAAAACTAAAGGATGTTTTCTTTCATACAAGAGAGTCGAGTTACTGAGGCGACCTCCTACACGTATCACATTAAATTGCGAATCCAAAAAGGGGCTAAGTGATAAAATTCTACTCTTATTATGTAACGGCTTACTATTCAATAACCTATTATATTCATCACTAAATGAATCTAATTGCGCAAACTTAACCAACAACATTAAGCTGTCACTCAATTCATCAGTAGTTAAATAACTACAGGTAAGTCTATTTTGCATTACCTTATTTCTACAATTCTTAACAAATCTAAGTACGTAGGCCATTGTACGTAGTACCTTATTCAGTTTGGAATAACGTTCAAATTCAATTAACATGTTTCCGTTCACGCATTTTACTAATGAGCCTACATGCCTTATTTCTGGTAACGTGGTACTGTCTAGCTTCTGATTACCCACATTAGGCCAATGAGATTCAGATAAGGATAAAAATTGAGGACCATTCCACCAAAAGGTTTGTACTTTATTATTCATCTGATCTACTCCGCGAGAAACATAATCAGCAGGATTGTGTTCGGTTGGCACGTATCGCCATTCACAGTTTTTAGTTAAACAATTAATTTTGTTTACTCGATTTGCAACAAATACCTTTAATTGCTTTGGAGTAACACGCGATGTACGCAACCAACCAATCACTATCATCGAGTCTGTCCAGTAAACAATTCGAGAAATAGTACATCGTAAGGAGTGAGTCACCTTATTCCCTAACTCGGCGGACAACAGCGCGCCGCATAACTCGAGCTTAGGAATTGTTAATCTTTTTAATGGGGCGATCCTTGATTTAGAACAAAGTAATTGTACATAAACTTCTCCATTCTGATTAATCGAACGCACATAAACACATGACCCATATGCACAGGCTGACGCATCAGAAAAAATATGAATTTCAATATTCAATACATTTTTACACAACACATATCTAGGTACTTCTATACAACTAAGGGAATTAATATTTTTTATGAGAGTATACCACATTGTTTTTATTTCTTCGTCTACGGGATCATCCCATTCTGATTTGCATAACCATAGTTTCTGTAAGATTAATTTAGCCTTAACAATAAATATACTTAAAAGACCTAATGGGTCAAAAATTTTTGCAATTGACGATAATATATTACGTTTTGTGATTTGTTCCTGCATATCTAGTTGTACTGAAAATTTAAACAAATCAGATTGAGGTGACCACGTTAACCCTAAAGTACTGGTAACTGTTTTAAATTCGGTAAGTTCTTGTACTTCATTTAATTTATTTTCTACAAACAATTGATTTGCATTGGATCGGAATTTTCGCAAATTAAAACCAGCAGAAATTAACGATTTAGTAATTAATCTACATATATTATTTAACCCTTCCTCCGTCTGATGACCCGTTAACAAATCGTCCATGAAAAAGTCGTGCCCAATTATCTCCTTCACCTCTGGATTCTCACTCTCATTTGCTAGTTGCAACAGACAACGAGTACTTAAATACGGCGCCGAAGCGGTCCCGTAGGTTATAGTGTTTAATTTGAAGTGTTTTACTGGTTCATGCTCATTCTCCCTCCATAATATCATTTGTAAATGTCTTTGACTCTCAGAAATTAATATTTGTCTATACATTTTTTCAATGTCTGCGGTCAAAACATAATTATGTTGTCTAAATCTGAGCAATATACTAAATAAGTCATCCTGGTTCACAGGCCCCACCATTTGTATATCATTCAACGAATACCCGGTACTGGTTTTCTCGGAAGCATTAAATACAACCCGAAGTTTTGTTGTGGTACTTTTTTCCCTAATAACCGGGTGATGCGGTAAATAACAAGCAAACTGGGGTCTGCTACTCTCAGATAAGTGATTCAATTGTTCATATTCATTTATAAAATCTACATAACTACCCTTTACGTTAGGTTGCTTTTTAAATCTTTTCTCCAAATTTATCAAACGAGATTTGGCCTTTACACAGGAGTCTCCCAATACAGACGGAGATGTATGGAAAGGCATTTTTACACAAAATCTACCTTTTTCGGTTCTATACATATTCTTTACAAAGTGTTTTTCACAAAATTCTTCTTCAGTACTAATTGGCAATTGATCTATACATATAACTTCTTCAACCTTCCAAAACTTCTCTAACTGCTCACTAATATTTCTAGCTAAATTACATTTAGCTTCATATTTAGGTATACAATGTATATTCACGGGACCGGTAACAAGCCAACCTAACTTAGACCTCTGCAGTGTGGGAAGACCTTTCCCTAATTTTACTTGTTGGCCGGTTACAAGTTCCCAAAACAAATCGGCTCCTATCAATATATCTACCTCAGAGGGCTCACAAAATCTGCTATCTGCTAAATTCATTAATATGTCACCCGGAATATTCAATTTATTTGCATTTACCTTTACACTTGGTAACATATTAGTGATTCTTGGTAAAATCATACAATTAACTTCTACTGAAAAATCATTATACAATGAGTTCATTACAAAATTACTACTTTCTACTAATTGTAATTTACTATTTCCTATACCATTAATATTAAAGTTATGATCTATCCGTTTAAAAGGTAATCCCAATTTCTTACAAAAACTTTCCGTTACTAATGATAATTGACTACCCGAATCTAACAATACGCGTGCTACATAATACTTATTTTTGCTTTCGCTAAAAACTTTAACAAGCGCGGTCGACAAAAGAACGTATTGAGTAGCAACTGATGATAAGGAAACCGGTTCCGCGCCGAGCGGCCCATGCGGCGTTGGTACAGTGCAGCTCGCGGCGGCCGGCCGCCGAGTAGTTGGCAGTTCGCATCCAGCCACAACTCCGACTGCCGACGCCGAGTGTGACGTAACCGTAGTGATGTCTTGGTTCGAACTAACCTTTTTACTAGTGTCTTCGGATTGAGGTCCATTTCTATGTAATAATACGTTATGTTTATATTTACAAATTTTACAACCGAATGATTTGCAGTTATATGCTCGGTGACCCGGTTTAAAACAGTTAATACATAATTTATTCTTAGAAACAACACCGTTTCTTTCCTCCAAACTCATAGAAATAAACCTCGAACATTCAAATAGGCGATGATCTTGATTACAAATGACACAATTATTATTAAAATTACGGTTACTTCTAGTATTTGCTTGCGAAGATGCGACAAAGCTAGCTGCCTTCTCACTTTTGGTATTAGATTTACTTGGCCTCGTCGCTTCCAATACATCCGCTCGATCGCGTAAAAACTTAAAAAACTCATCGAGGGTAGGAACTTCTCCTAATAAACCTTTATGTTCCTCCCACCTTCTACTGGTTACATTATCCAGTTTATTTACGGTTAAATGGATAATTATGGTATCCCAATGATCTACAGGTTGGTCTAACGTCTTTAAACCTCTTAAATTCCTAGTTACGTTATCAATCATAAGACGCAGTGACTTATCAGACTCCTTATTTATACGTTCCATATTAAATAATGACTTCATGTGATTGCTTATAAGAAGGCGTTTATTGTTATACCTTTCACATAATAAGTCCCACGCTACACGATAGTTATCAGAACTAAAAGTTAAGGATTTAATTATTAAAGCGGAGCTACCCTCTAATGACGATCGCAAGTAATGGAACTTATTTATTGTTTCAATACAATCATTTTTATGAATTAATGCCTCAAATGTGTCTCTGTATTCTAACCATTGACTATAATTACCATCGAATGTTGGTAATTTAATTGTAGGTAATTTTATTGAACCTGAAAACGAATCCGCACTTTCGAAACTACCGCTCTGCTTTATAATTGTATGGGCCAGACTTTTCCTTCTAATGTTATATTTTTCTACTTTATCTAAAATACACTGACCTTGAGAAATCAATAAATAAAATTGACCTTCAATCTCGGAACGAATCTTCATTTGCTCCTCTGGATTTTCCGATTCTATTTCAATTTCAGATTGTAAGTCATCGAAAGTGGCGAAACATACTTCTAGTTTAGATAATCTTAACCTTAACTCGGATATTTGCTGATCTGTTAAGTTCTCTAAATTCGTAATATCCTCTATGTAACCTTTAAAAATTGTTAATCTACCCTTTATATAACTTCTCTTTTTTATTGGGTCTGCAAGTTTCCTGGACCCCTGAGACATCATTTATAATACGATCAATCCTACGTTGTGTTAATTAAATTGATTGCAATTGAGTATTAGGAACTTTACTAATACTTTGAAAAATAAAATTTCTACTGCACACAATTGAAATAAGGAGGTGGGTAGGAAGGAAAAAATGGAACGGGCTCACCTCGCTTTATGGCGTTTGGTAATTCCTTGATATACTCTCTCTTCCCTTTATACATAGATTCCTTTTGTTTGTCCTTCAATTATGGCCTTTTTATTCCTCAAAATCCTGGTCACGGCACCAAAAAATGTCTAGGCTTAGACGGTTGGTGTGTTAGGTCTGTGTTGATAGGAGCTGAAATGGATACTCGGAGACTGATTAAGTCTTTTATTGTACTTATGTACTTTTACAATTTTTGATTTAAATATACGAGGCGACTATACAATTCAAATGATGGTAGACGTAGACGCCGTTTTACCGCGGTACACGCACTTTTATAGACATCATGTTGGGAGTAGGGAGATGGCGGCGGTGCGTCCCGCACCCCGCACTCCTGCGCGTTAACAAATGGCAAAATCCCGAACCAATGGAGGCTGAGTATTATCACTCCAGTCTTCAAAGGCAACACCATGAAGCTCTTTGAGAGTATTTTAGACTCCCGAATCCAGCTGTCTCGACGTGTCAATATGAGTTCCGTCCAGGGTACGGAACTATGGACCCTATCTTCGCCCTAAAGATCACCATGGAGAGATACAGATCTAAGAACACGCCTCTGCATAAGCTCTTTCTAGATATGCAGAAGGCATTCGACTGTGTTCTTCGGGGGTTGATCTGGTAGGCACTGAGGTCCAAAGGGGTACCGCAATTCCGATTCCATTGTTAGGACCGCTGTTGGCGACACTAAACCCTTCCCCATCACCGTCGGAGTTCACCAGAAATCCGTTCAGTGTGATATTGGTCGTCATGTCAGGCAGCATCAAGAATTCACATGAGCAACCCTCCATGCATTCCCTGGCTGCTCATGTATGCTGATAATATCGCATTGGCAGATCCGGACAGGGAACGGTTGGTGCGGCAGGTGAATGTGTGGAAGAACTCGCTTGAGAACGGATGTCTTAAACTCAATATGGCGAAGACGGTGTACATGGCCAGCAACACGACAGACCCTATGTCGGTGTGCATAGGCGGAGATATGGTTGAGTGCACAGACCAGTATAGATACTTGGGGCCTGTACTCCACGCGTCCGGCGTCATTATTTGTGATGTTAAGGCACGCATTTCCGCAGCTTGGGCAAAATCACGCACATCGCAATCGCGTACATCGAGGGACTGGAACAATTTGCCCACGGCGGTGTTTCCGTCGGACTGCAATTTGAGTGTCTTCAAGGCTAGAGTGAATAGGCTCTTAATAAACTAGTGCGCTTTACCATCAACGATTGCATCACTGCTTACCATCAGGCAGGATTGCGGTCAAGCGCTGGTTTATAATTTGTAAAAAAAAAAAAAATGTATAAGACCATCATTAGACCTGTTCTTCTGGCAGTGAGGCGTGGCCTGTGCTTGAGCGACACAAGCAGTGTAGCTGCATGTCACGGAGATGCATATGCTGCGGTGGATATGTGGAGTTACGCGGAAAGACCGCATCAGGAGCTCCTGCATCCGTGGCAGGCAGCCTGTCTGTGACATAGCAGACAAACTGCAAGAGGGTCGCCTACGCTGCTACGGTCACATTTTATGGAAACCGGCATGTTATGTGGGTAACAAATGTCTTGCCATGGCGCCTCCACCAGGCCGGAACAAGCGAGGTAGACGTGAAGTGCTGGCTTGACGTTGTAAGAGATGAGATGCGTGCAAACAACCTCATACCACGTGATGCCAGAGATCGTGCGAAATGGAGGAGTAATTGTAGGAAAGCGGACCCTGGGCTCCAACGCGAAAGCCGCCGATGCAACGAGGATTATACACTGAGATGATGATGATGAAACAAATTAAAGGTTGAGCCTTTACCAGCCTATATAACTGGCATCATTATTACGTAACAAATTATCAATCGCATTCATTTTGGACGATATTCCTAATCAATTACTTTAGAGTTGTTCAAATAATGTGTCAGCTCAACAACAATAGCAACGCACTGAATTAAAGCCATTGCTACTGTTAGGTTTAAACAAGATACCTTTCCTGAAGTAACCACGAAATCTTTTTATTCCAAGATTTAAACGAGACGGTTGGTGCAGTTGCTGAGTGATGGACTGCTGCGCTGCATGACTCGGTTCGGTTTCAACACACCCACGATTCAGAAATAATTCCTAGTGTTTTATATTTAAAAAAAAACTGTTCCATGACCAGATTGACCAGTTGCAACAAGGTTTTCATTTTTATTTCCTGATATAATTTTAGTTCTTAATCCAATTTAAGCTCCTGATCTAATTTTAGTTTCTGATCCAATTTTTTAGTCCTTGAAATGCACGAACTGGCGCGAAATGCTCGAATTGAGCGTTTTGATACTGCAGAAAAGACTTGTCATTTCGTATACAACATTAAACTTGGTCGGATATATTTCTTCGCCCATACCCCAATGTTTGAAGACAAAAATCTTCTACCAGTGCGTCCTACCCGTCATGACACTAACGGTCAGACTAGTCCATAATTTTAAAGTCGCTCAGCGAACTATGGAGCGGGCTATGTTGGGCGTCTCTCTGAAGGACCGCATCAGTAATGAGGTGATCCGCCAGAGGACCAGAGTCACCGTCATAGCTGAGAGGATTAGCAAGCTGAAGTGGCAATGGGCTGGTCACATATGCCGCAGGATCGACAACCGTTCGGGTAAACAAGCCCTCGAGTGGAGACCGCGTCTCGGCAAACGTAGCGTCGGACGCCCTTGGGCGAAATGAAGCGACAACATCAAAAAGTTGACTGGTAGTGGCTGGCGGAGAACTGCCCAGGATCGAGCTTGTTGGCGTGCCATGCAGGAGGCCTATGTCCAGCAGTGGACGAGTAGGGGCTGATGATGATGATGATGATACTACATTTACTCCAGCGTACTTTTTTATTAGTATTACTGTGAACAGAATATTCGACAAAATGGCTGCAGAAGTTTTATTTGACGTTGCGTGTCTCTCGTCTACATGAACGTTTAGCCTTACATCAACAGGATTAAGTACCATAAAAAGGAACCAAACCAAAAAAATATCCAATCCACGCAATTTTAAATTCGACAACAAACAGACAAATGTTTTATCAGTATAGATTCCCACATTTCAAGCGGGCAAAGCCTTTTATCAATAAATTTCAACTGTAAACCCATTTAAGCCTTTGCTATACTCTGTCACTAATTTGTGGACTAAAATTGTTCAGTAGATATTTAGTTTGGCTTACAAATGATTTCATTCCTGTAACCTATTATTTTGGGAATATACTCGTGTTCCTAATGATGTGGGAAATTTATTTAGGATCTGAATTCATTTGTGTGTTAATGAATAAACTGAATGTGAATGATGTAAAGTTTTCTGTTGAATTTAGTTCATTCATAGGCATGAAAAAAAACCGCATGAATTTTTTTGATGCCCTTTGATTAATTTACCTTTATTTTTGACAGCCTCCCTGGCGTAGCGGTAGCGAATGCGGCCGTTGGGCAAGGAGGCGCGTGTTCGATCCCCGCGCAGTGCATATATTTGTAAGCATGAATATTAATATTTGCACTAGACTGGTCGTGCCTAGGAAAACACGTTAAGCCGTTGGTCCCGATTGCCATACGAACTTCTAGTGGCAGTCGTTACGGGTTGTTGGAGCCCTCAAAAGTCCAACAATTGGTTGAACTACAATGCTTCGATATCACCTTCGGTTTGTGGAGGTCAGACGGCAATCGCTTCAGGGAAAATATGGAAGTTTAGCCAAAATCAGCAGCTAGACTAGTAAAGCGGGCCCCAGACTCCAAAGCTGAAAGCTGGAAATCTGTTGGTATTTTAAATTATTCAAATAATTTGTTTGTAAATAAAATATTAGAACGTTCTCAAAGAATTGTTTTTCATAACATCTGTAGTACAAGTCAACTTACTGCTAAATTTATTTATAAAACATTTTGTTAATATTAGTACTATGCGTTTTATTATTGTACCTAGAAAATGTCTAGATCTGGGGATATAGGGCTTAAAAGTGACACACTGCATGTCACGCGATATTGAACCTTATGCCATCGACATAAGGTCCATTCGTAACACTATTCATTATTATGTGGTACAACTGTAAACGTGTTAGTTTATCTAAGACATAAGTATAAATAATTCAGGAAAAATAAGCAACAATACAATAAGAATATAAAAATCTAATACTAACATACATACAACTTTCCGACTTCAACCGTCGGGCAAGTGCCCGTCTGACACAATACTCGTCTGGTCGGAGGACCCACCATTTTCTATGGAGGATGAGTAAACTTTAGGCTCAGTTCCTCATACGTCTTTACGTCCAATAGGCTATATTCTTTAAAATATTTAAGATAAAGTCATTCTGACAAAGTATTTACTTTTTTAAGCCGTCTGGTCTTAACATAAGTTTATTACAGACTAGCTCCACCTCGCTGGTTAACCCGCATAAGTTTCCATCTTGTAAGAACATCGGGATAAGAATATGTAAAATATGTATATATTTAATTTATAATTTATTCAATGATGAAAACTTATGGTGACTACTACGTGATACTTATGAGTGGTTAGTAACTTATCTACTAAGGTCAGTAACACCTAAAAACTAATCATGAATGCCGCACAAGCAATGCTAACCAGTGCCTAAGCACCGGCGCATCGTACTTGTAGGCCATGGTTTGTAGGATGCTGTTAGCGCTGGTCCTTTTCTTTTTTTTTTTTCCGGGTGGAAAATCCTCATGGATGTCCGCCGCCCTGGGGCGGGCGACGGGGTCTGTCAGACTCTTACTGACTAAAAACCACCCGGTTGTTCCTTCTCACACCTACACCGGGGGCTGCGAGAACTAATACTGCTTCCGCAACCCCCGATTGGTGCTGGCCCACCACCGTAGACCTCCTCGGGTCAAGGGGGGGAGTGAGGTGTAGGACTCCCCCCGTGACGTCTAAGAGTAGCGCGCGTGGAACACTTCGCGCTGCCACCTCGGGTCCTGATGTCTGGGGGGCGACAGATGTCCCCGAGTCTATCGCCCCTGAACCCATTTAGGGGGCTGGAAGAGGGCGTTATCCGCCCTCCGACGACGCCCGGTACGCCTGCTGCGGGTCGGGTGAGAGGACGAGATCTCCCTCTCCCTTTCCGCAGCCTCCTTCCGCGAGACAACTGTTTTGCAGAAGGAAACCACCGCATCCCAGGACTCTTCGCTGCCGACCATCGACTTGATTACAGCCGACAGCGACAAGTCACTGCCTATTTCAGAGATGAGGACACGGCGCAGCTCCTCCCAAGCGGCACACCCTGCCAGCGTATGCTGCACCGTATCCTCCCGGCAGTCGACGCAGTGGTGACACCGGGCGTCCGGCTCCCTGTTTATGCGACACAGGTACTTTCCGAAGCAACCATGCCCCAAGAGCACCTGTGTCACCCGAAACGTCAGGGAGCCATGCCTTCGCCCGAGCCAGTCCGCCAGTACCGGCCGGATGGCGTCGATGGTGGTGAGGCCGGCGGTAGGGCGTGAAAGCCTGTGCCGCCATTCCGCCACCAGGACCTCGCTGAGCTGCGACCGACGCTGCTCAAGCTGACGCTGCATCGGCCGTTCGCCCCGTTCTCGCGCCTGCTCACGCCACCGGTACAGAGACGCGAGGACCCTCGCCTCCAGGTCCCAGGGCGGGGTTCCAGCCAGTAGGCAGGCCGCCTCATAGGAGATCGTGCGATACCCATGTATGACTCTGACGGCCATCACTCTCTGCGGTAGCGAATACCGCAGCGAGTACAGCGATGCTGCCGGCCGTCAGGTCAAAAGTCCACACCGGGGCCCCATACAGGGCCATCGATCGCACGATTCCCATGTAGAGCCGCCTGCAAGCGGCGCTCGATCTCCCCAGTTTGGGAAGCAACGTTGAAAGCGCCCTAGCCGCCCCCAACAACTTGGGCGCCAGCCGCCGGAAGTGGGGGCCGAAGTCCCACCGGCTGTCGAGCACCAATCCTAGGTAGTTCATAGTGGACTCAACAGCGATCCGAATCCCCCCGATCACGATATGTGAGCTGAGTGGCGGCGCCCGCCGGGGACCATGAAACACCATGGCCTCCGACTTGTTGAGGGCTACCTCCAGGCCTAGGCGACGTATACGGCCCACCACCTGTGATGCCGCAGCCGTCGCCAGCGACGTTGCTTCCCTATGCGAGCTCCCCCGGGCGGTGACCAGCGTGTCGTCCGCATAACACGTCAGGTCTACCCCCGGTCTGAGCTCGTTTCTCAGCACCCAGTCGCAACCGATGTTCCACAGGAGCGGGCCTGGGACCGAACCCTGTGGAACACGGCGGATGGACATGCGGCGCTGGTGTCCGCCATCACGTCCCATGTAAGTGACACATCTCTCGGACAGATAAGCCCCAACTATTTGACGGAGGTAGGGAGGCACTTGATGGTATCGCAGTGCCTCCCGAATACAACTCCAGGGTAGGGTTTTAAAAGCGTTGGAGATGTCCAAAGACACCGCCAACATCACTCTGCCCCGGGACACCGCTTCCTCCGCCAGGGCTCTCACGCGCGACAAAGCATGTATGGTGGAGCGAATGCCGAAACCCAAACTGACTGTCGTCCAAGTCCGGCCCCTCTCTGCACAAGTGGCCGACGAGGCGGGCGGCAATGATTCGCTCAAACAACTTACCCACCTCGTCTAGTAGCACTATGGGCCGGTACGCGGACGTCGAGTCCGCAGGGCGCCCGGCCTTCCTGAGCAGGACCAGACGACCAGATTTCCACAAAGTGAGAAACTGGCCCCGCTCAAGGCACGCTGTATAGAGCCCTCTAAGTTGGGGCTTGAGTTGCTGCAGAGCGAGGGCTAACACGCAGCCGTGGATCCCGTTGGGCCCCGGAGCCACATTCTTGGCCCGGAGCCGCATCACGGCCGCCCTCATCTCTGCCTGTGTCACCTCTGGGACGCTGATGGCGTTCTCCTCTGTAGACTCTGTGGCTGTGGACAGAGCCATCGACGGTGGCGTATGCTCCGCTCTTGCCGGAAAGAGTGCTGCGACCACCTCCTCCAGCAGCTCGGGTTGAAGACTCTCCGTAAGTGGGGGCGCCGTGGCTCGAAGTTTCCCTCGGACCGCGCGATATGGCCGCCCCCACGGATCCCTGTTTAGAGTCTCCAACATCTCCTCCCTGGCTCGCGTCTTCGCTTCGTAGATGGCCAGCCACAGAGCCTTCTTTGCCGCGCGGTACACCTCATACAGCGCGGCTTCTTCGTCAGGGACCCGACGACGTCTCCTCCGGTATCGGGTGTACCGGCGTCGAATCGCCACACATTCAACACGTAGCTGCGCGATCTCGGCGGTCCACCAGTACACCTGGCGCTTTGCCAAGTGCACGTGGATCCGGGGCATGGACGCATCGCATATTTGCGTCATTGCCCCGCGAAACCATAGGGCCTCCTGTTCGACGTCGACGGGTCCGTAGGATGCTCCCGGATCTAGGCTTGGACATTAGCGGCCTCCTCGAGAAGCTCCCTGTCGATGCGCTTACGCGCCCAGCGCGGACCGTCTGCTCGCGGGGCTGATGATCCGCGGCCGCCAGTGGTCTGGGCGGAGACGTCGAAACGGATGTATCGATGATCCGACAATGTCTCCACCTTCGCGGCGACATGCCAGTCGCGGACACGGCTTGCGAGAGCGGGGCTAGCAAAAGAGACGTCCACTATAGACCCGCCCCGCTGTCGCACACACGTGTGAACCGAGCCCCGATTTAGGACGGTCAAGCCAGTCGTGACCAACCACTCCTCAAGTACCTCGCCTCTATTGTCGGTCACAGGGGACCCCCATGCCGCAGACTTGGCGTTGAGATCCCCCAATAGCAGCACCGGGCGAGGGTGGAGTTGGGCCACAACGGCACCCAACTCGACAAGGAACGTCTCGAAGTCAGCGAGACTCTTGTTGGGCGAGAAATACGCCCCAACCGTACCAATACCGTCCGCGAGGGCGGCCACCCAGCCGTGACCTCGGGACGGGTTGACAAGAGCCCCGCCAATGATGGCCACCATACCGTCCAGATCTCCCACCCAGTTATCCCTGGGCGGGATAAAATACGGTTCAGCGACCACAGCCACGTGAATCGACCACTCTGCCATGCTCTGAAGTAAAAGATCCTGAGCTCTGGCACAGTGGTTGATATTGCCCTGGAGAAAATGGTAGAGCGCCGTTATGCGCAATCCATTCCCTCCGCACCATTCTTAGGCCGGGAGTCGGCCGAAGGGTTGCCAGGCTGTGGGGGGTGTAAAGAGCCCCCGGCAGCCTTGACAACCCTTCTCTTCGATTTTCGGGTGGCCGCGCCACAGGACTTCCCGCCCATTCTGTGCCCAGCAGGCCTCCCTGCATCTGTACAGAGGCTGCAGTTTGGCGCCGCGGAGCACTGGGCCGCCTTGTGGCCGGCCTGGCCGCAGCGATAGCACAGTTCGCTGCGGTCTACTTCAGCAGTGCACCGTACCCTGATATGTCCAATATCAAGGCAACGGTAGCACCGCAAGGCCCTGGGATGCAACAGCTTCACCCTCGCTGCAACCCATCCTACCAACAGACGCTTAGTGTCGGCGATTCTGTTGGCCACCGCCACCGGACATCGCAACCAGATCGCGCCGAGTCCGGAAGCATCCGCGCGGATCTCGCCCGTCCGCACGTCCTCGGGCGGACATCCACCAACTCTGGCAACAGCCGCCACAACCTCATCGGGAGTCGTTGCATCGTCCAGTCCGTCTATCCGCAAATCAGCGGTCTTCGTCGGCCTGGATACTCGAACGTCCTCCGCGTTGAGGATCTCCCTCAATCTGGTGGCCAGGATGTCTGCCTTCTCGACGCTAGAGGCACCCGACACCTCGAGTAACCGCGCCCCCGTCATTGTCGGCCTCATTTTAAGGCCGGTCTGTGTGCCAAGATCTGGGAGCGCGACTTTCGATCTAGCCTCCATCAGGACCGCCTTGTAAGTCAAGCCCTTTTTAATGGCTCCGGGTTGCAGTGTAATGACTACAGCCGAGGAGCGAGGCACTTTGGCCCTAGGCGGTCCCTGCGCCTTCTTGGGTGCCGTTGCTTTCTTGCGGCGGCCCTTTTTGACGACAGTTGTCCACGTCTCCGTGGGTGCGGTCGCCGGAGGTGCGGTCATCTCGGAAGTTGACGCGTTCTGCGCAGGTTTTTTGGGCCTCCCCATAGACTTTTTAGCTCCTTTAGATTTACCGGCTGCGGATGTCGGGACCGACTTAGCAGGTTCCTTCTTTCTACGCCTGTCTGCAGCCAGCGGCGGGCGGAGATTTTCCGCCGGAAGGAGCCTCGTCTCCAAGGCCTGCAGGCGGGCATTTATGCTGCGGACGATTCCCTGAACATCCTTATCCGCAGACAGGGCAGGGGCCGGTGACGGAGCCGATGGTGGCGGGGTCACAATGGGAGCGGACACAATGGCAGCAGGACGCCTCTGCTGCCATTCCGCTCTCTGCTCGGCAAGCTCCCGTTTGAGGTCCTCGAGCTCAGATCTGAGACGGCTATTCTCCTCCCACAGCTTCGCTGTCTCCTCCGAGCTTGTGCGATTACAAGCTCGGAGGAGACAGCGAAGCTGTGAGAATGAGGACCCCAACCGCCTCCTTGATGTCGTCAGCCGCCTCCTTTAGAGCGCGCGCGAATGTGCCCTTCAGGTTGCCCGATTTGGTGGCAACCTTAAGGATGATGTCCACACCGTCCAAAGCTTGCCGACTGAGCTCCACCGCCGATGGGCTCTCTCCAGAGGCCGCCTGAGCAGAGCGTCGTTCTCGGGCCAGGCGAGCCACCTCGCTGACCTCGTTAGCCGCCACCGCCTTTCGTTGCGCCCGCTTTGCGGCGTTCGTCTCCGCCCTGTTGGACCTTAGCAAGGACGGCATCGAGAAAGAGGAGTCCTCACTCAGGTTCATTGTAGGAGGTCCGGGATCGCTCTCCACGCTTCCTGCTGGACGTTCTGTGGAAGCTGGTGTAACGGGCTGAGAAGACGCCACTAACCGACTCACACGGTCACTTCCCGGTAATCGAGCGGGGGCTTTCCCCGCAACCGTGCGGGTCCGTCCTCTTTATGCCGTTGGCACTTTGGGGGGTGGCAGATTCTCCTCGCTGGAAGAGAGGCCCGACCCCAAGTTGGTGCTTCTCAGGCGCTTCCTCCAGAATTTAGAAGTGTACCCTCGCAATTCTAGGTCCCCATCGGGACAGGCACCTTCCTTATTCATGATCGCATTGCTTCCAGTAGCAATAACGGCAGCAGGGGCCTGGTCGCCTACCCCTGCGCGTTCATCGGTAACAAATTTATCACTCGCAGGCCCGGATACCTGCGAGCGCCGGGCGTCAGCCGGATCGCACGACAAATCGCATTTCTCATTACTCGACATTTTCATTTTTTACGATAGGTATTACGCACATCGCTTCCCCAAGGCGATGCGGCCGCTCTTTTTGGGAGGGTATTAATCCTCCCGAGGCCCGCGGATGCCTCCGGTGCAGGTTATACCGCCCGCTGTTCGGTATCTAAAACTAACTAAATATATTTTTGGTATTTTATTTTATTTTATTTTTCTTTTTTATATTTTTGTACTTTGGTTTTTTAATAAATTTTATGTATTTTCTCTTTGATTTTTTCTTCAATTTTTTTTTTCTCCCCTTAATTATATAAGCCTAAAACTATCCTACATCTAACCTAGCCTACCCACCACCCAGCACCGTGGCTGTAAACCCTCTATCGCCACGGGTGCCCATAGACCGCAGGTTGAGGAGAAACCCACGGTCTTCACCACCTCGGTCACGCGACGTGACCCCTAGACTGCGGACTGTGAAAACGGCCCGCGGTCTACACCACCTCGCTCCCTATTCGTACGCTCCGCTGCAGAGCGTAGATAGGGAGCCCTCGGGAGCGACTCCTCCGCTCCGGCAGAAATTCGCCGGGGACAACAATCTCCTCCCGCACAATAGTCACGTAGAGATTGCTGCCCACGCCCAGGGTGCACCGGCCCAGCATCTGCTCGTCCTCAAGGAAACAACAAGAGGACCAGCAGCCACTGAGCAACCCACGCCTAAGCGAACATGCCCGACGCACTGCAGTACCTAGGTAACCCTAACAGCACCCGAAAACCATTATTATACTGCAAGTTACAGACCGCCCGTGTAGAACGACTGACAAAAACTTTGAACAAAGAATACTAACAGTTTTCTCGGTGGTGGGCCATAACATCGGCTGCCGGCAGGAGTTACCACCCACCAGACAAAGTCTTGCCGCCAAGTGATTCGTCGTGTTCCGGCATGATGTCTGGTGAAGCCATACGGAGGACGGGTCTGAGCAGTTGTGTTGCGATTTGTGCCGGGTATGATGCGCCAAATGTTGTTGTGTCGGGAGTTTGGTCGTGGAGGATCTCCAGATCAATCTCCCTGTGGCGCAGCATCGTTGGTCGTGTTGTTGAGTTTAACATTGCATCAACTCGCTCAACTGCCGTCTTCCTTCCAATTCACTAAGATTTTTTAATGAATAGGCTAAATAAACTAGCGCGCTTTACCTTCAACGATTGCATCACTGCTTACCATCAGGCGGGATTGCGGTCAAGTACTAGTTTATAATTATTAAAAAAAAACATATATGTAAGTATTATGTGTGTTATTCCTAGTTATAAACTATGTGCCAAATTTCATGTAAATCCGTTGTTTTTGCGTAAAAGAGTAACAAACAGCCGTCCATCCATACTCACAACCTTTTATAACATCAGCAGGACTAACAGTTCCGAATAACAACTTTAAATATAAAATGTAGTCCGAACACATCCGCCATACTTGTGTAAATCACAGCATCCTAGAAAAACTAAAGGGGAAACTCATTTCCACACGACGCAAAGCCAGCAACAGGAAAGGGTGGAAGCGACAACTTCCTGCCTTTCCCCCTCTTGTGACTCCTAGAGGAATTCCTCCTTATTCTCCCCTTTTCCTTGGTAGATATCATTTGCATTAGAAATAGTTATTTGTTATACAAGAGTGCAAAGTTGCTTTTTAACCGCGTGTTCAATTTTGATGACCGAGCAAGCGAGGGAATCAAAAGGACACGAGGTGAAAAATCTTTGCACTCGAGTGCAACACGTAACTTTTCATTCCACCTCAGCGAGGAAATGACTAAATGCAATAAAAAAATGTTTATAATCACAAGATAGGTACACTTTTATTTCAGTTTAGGTATTAATTACTACATTATGACAGGTAAGTATTACAGAATAATCTTTAAATTATAATAAAATAATATTAAAGTATAATTAAGAAAATTTTAAAGTAACGTTGCAACAGTTATTTAAATTGAGTGTAATATTTTTGTTTGGTACTGTAATATTGGTGTTAGTCACTTGTGTACTGTTTTTCGGTAAACTGTCTGTCATACTTAATAGTTGTACTGATTCATCGGATTCCCTTGGCGTGAATGTTGGAGAGAGAGGGAGATGGTTAGGTGTTTCATAACGGCTTATTTTTGATGTAGAAGGGCCAGTCCAAGTTTCCGATTGAGGCTCTTTCAGTGTAATGGCTCCTACGATGCCTTCACATATTTTAGACTTGTTTTGGATGGAATCCTCTATGTATCCCTCTACAACTGCATTGGTCTTCCAGCCTCCGTGGCGCTTAAAGGACAGGAGATCAGCTCCGGAATCAGCCAAAAGTGTGGCTGAAGTTCGTCGGAAACAATGACCCGTGTACAACAGGGGTTCTGGAAGTTCAAGAAATGTTGCTATTTCTCGTGGGATACTGCCAATTTTATTAGTACCCATAGGCTGTCTAACACACTTTCCATTGCGATACTGTAGAAAAAAACGATTGATTGGGGTGTTAGGCGGCCGTAAGGCTTGATATTTCTCAACAATCGTTACGTATTCCTTGCGAATGACAAAGTTGCGGTCTCTTTTTGTCTTTGTATTAGGTAAATTAAATGATAGTAAGTCATCTGAATGTTTCTCAATGTTTTTGACAATAAGTTGTGTTAGTTCATTAGTTCGACATGCTCCGTTTATTCCAATAATAAGAACAACCTGCAATGTAACGAGTATTGTAGTAGATAAATGAATAAAATTTATATGAACGCATAATTATGCCTATCAACATTTACTAAGTATATTATTTAATTGAGATTAATATATGTACTTAAGTAGATACTGAATGTGCAACTGACTTACTTTTGCCGCTAAATATACGGAATCGGGTGCTTCGTTAAGAAACATTTCAATATCAGATACTGTGAAAACCTTCGATTTTTTTGGATGATGACCAGATGAGGCTCTTTTTAAAAATGCTACTAATTTAGGATAGGTATCGATATGTATGTCTTTTTTCATCTTTATTGTTGCTTTTAGCATCGAATACGTACTCCACAGAGTGCTTGCTTTCTTGTTCTCGGATAATTCTATAAAATATGCCAACAAAACGTTTTCTGAGAAAGTTTTGGCTCCTTTTGCTAGTCGCCACGTGTTGAACATATCGTACTGTTTTAAATACTTCTCGCGTGATTGTTGAGGTAGAAAGCTCATTTGCGCATTATTAACAGTTCCAGTCAATTCTGTTGGCGTCAAACAAACTTCCTCGTCGCTAGAATCACTCATTTTAGTTTTTCACTTGTTTTCAAGTTTCTTTTTTTTAATATAAGGTTTAACAATGACGTGAAAAAAATGCCGCGTAAAGAACCGCGTACAAAGAAAATTGAAAAAAGAACACCAAGAAGGTTCCGAGTCTGAGTTTTTAACAAATTAAAAAAAAGTTGTATGATATATTCGGCACCATAGAGGTAACAGTAAATAGGTTTAATGTTTTTTTTAAATTTACAAACTTAGTGCACACGATGTTCTAAATTCAATTTACTTTATCCTCTAGATAATAAAAACGGCTTTTCCAGTCAGATATTGAAGATTAAAAATACTCTTTCCGAGATGGTGGGATGAAAAAGTAATTATTCTACTTCCTACTAATGTAAACAGTTTCATTTGTTTAGATATTTATGATTTGCATAGAACGATGAAATACGACACACATGTAGGTACGCAAATTTCCTAATAGGTTAAATTTTTTTATACATATACTATACTAGCTTTCCGCTCGCGGCCCGCGTGGAATTCGGTTATATCGCGCTTTTTAGATTTCCCTCAGGAATATCAAATTTTTCCGGGATAAAAGGTAGCCTATGTTCTTTCTCAGGGTCTAAAGATTGTCTGTGCCAAATTTTATCAAAATCGGTTGAGAGGTTTAAGCGGGAAAGCGTAACAGACAGACAGACAGCCAGACAAACAGACAGACAGACAGACAGACCGACAGACAGACAGACACAGTTACTTTCGCATTTATAATATTAGTATGGATTAGTATGGATTTCCCCCGTGTGGTGCCGGGCTTAGAATAGTACCAACCCATATCCTCCCGTGGGTGTCGTAAGAGGCGACTAAGGGAAATCACCAGGGAAGCGGGCAGCAGCGCTTCTCCTATGTAATATTAAATCACTGCGATCCCCAACCCGCTTGCCAAGCGTGGGGATTATGGCAAACCCCCCCAATGATGCACACGATACAGCCCAGGCCCCTAGTCCCCGGCAGCTCCGCTATTCCAGTCTACGGTAGCGGACTTGGTTACGGCGGAGCAAGGGGTGCTAAGAATCTCCGGCAGAGATCCGGCTACCATCACCAACGACGACCTTTGGCCCTGGCAACATTTAACACGCGCACACTACGGACCGATGAGAAGATTGTTGAACTGGAGGAAGAACTGAGCCGGTTGCGCTGGGACATTGTGGGATTATCTGAAGTCCGAAGAGAGGGAGAGGACTCGATAATCCTGAAGTCTGGCAACCTTCTCTATTTCCGGGAAGGCGACCAGCTGTCCCAGGGTGGCGTCGGGTTTATTGTCCACAAGTCCCTCGTGAACAACGTTGTTAAAGTCGGGAGCTTTTCGACTCGGGTGGCGTACCTTGTACTCAGAATAACAAAACGATATTCGTTAAAGGTTTTACAGGTCTACGCCCCGACGTCTAAACACTCTGACGATGAGGTGGAGGTTATGTATGAGGACGTCAGTAGAGCCATACATTCCTCCAAAACCCACTACACCGTTGTCATGGGGGACTTTAACGCAAAACTGGGAATGCGAGAGGCGGACGAGACGAAAGTGGGGCAATTTGGAGTTGGAAATCGGAATCCCAGAGGTCAGATGCTAGTGGATTTCATGGAGAAGGAAGGATTCTTTGCGATGAATTCTTTTTTCAGGAAACCATTGCACCGCAAGTGGACCTGGCTCAGCCCCGATGGTCAGACCAAAAACGAGATAGACTTCATAATGTCAACGAAAAGGCAAGTGTTCAACGATGTCTCCGTGATCCATGCGGTTAAAACCGGGAGTGATCACCGTATTGTTAGAGGCATCTTGATCCTCAACCTTAGGCTCGAACGCTCTCGACTTATGAAGTCTACGCTCCGTCCAGCGTCAACACAACTCCAAAACCCCGAGAGCTTTCAGATCGAACTACAAAACCGCTTCGAATGCCTCGGTGAATGCGTAGATGTGGACGACTACAACAGCAGGTTTGTGGAAACTCTCCAAACGGAAGGGTCTAAGTTCTACAAAACCCTCCGTTCAAAAGGACAGAAGAAGATCTCCGGTCCCACCCGCCGGCTAATGGAAGAAAGACGGGAGGTGATCTTAAAATCCCCTGATGACGCTTCGCGTATCAGATGCCATAACAGACAAATCTCAAAGTCTCTGACTCGCGATATACGCCAATTTAATACAAATTGTATTAAAGAGGCTATCGAGCGGAACAAAGGCTCCAAAGTGTTCGCACGAGAATTGTCTGTTGGACAGAGTCTACTTGCGAAGCTGAAGACTGGGGATAGTAGGATCGTCACTTCCAAGCCCGAGCTTTTGGGTGAGATGGAGAAATTCTACGGAGAGTTATACACATCAACACACGCACCTGTTGTAAGCCTGGCTAATGATCCTAGAGCCAGACTAACCCGACACTACACCGACGATATTCCGGACGTCAGCCTGTACGAGATTGGTATGGCCCTGAAACAGCTCAAGAACGATAAGGCGGCTGGAGATGATGGAATTACGGCTGAGCCTCTGAAAGCGGGTGGCAAACCAGTTCTTAAAGCGCTTCAGAAGCTATTTAATTCCGTCATTCTTAAAGGCGAAACGCCTAAGGCGTGGCACAGGAGCGTGGTGGTTTTGTTTTTCAAAAAGGTGACAATACCCTCCTGAAAAACTACAGACCGATATCCCTCCTGAGCCATGTCTACAAGCTGTTTTCTAGGGTCATCACGAATCGTCTCGCTCGCAGGTTCGACGACTTCCAGCCTCCCGAACAAGCAGGCTTCCGAAAAGGCTTTAGCACCATAGACCACATTCATACGCTGCGGCAAGTTATACAGAAGTCCGAGGAGTATAACAAACCACTATGCTTGGCGTTTGTGGACTATGAGAAGGCCTTCGATTCGATTGAGACTTAGGCGGTGCTACAGTCTCCCCAGCGGTGCCAAATTGACCATCGATACATTGAGGTGATAAAGTGTTTGTACAAAAACGCCACCATGTCAGTCCGTCTCCAGGATCAGGACTCGAAACCGATCCAACTGCAGCGTGGAGTGGGACAAGGAGATGTCATATCTCCTAAATTGTTCACTGCTGCGTTGGAAGATGTCTTCAAGCTCCTGGACTGGGAAGGACTTGGCATCAACATCAACGGCGAGTACATCACTAATCTCCGTTTCGCAGATGATATCGTGGTCATGGCTGAGACCCTGGAAGACTTGGGCAAAATACTCAATGACCTCAGCAGAGCTTCCCAACAAGTGGGTCTAAAAATGAACATGGATAAGACGAAGATCATGTCGAACTCTCATGTCGCACCCACTCCAATTGTAGTTGGTTGCTCTGCACTCGAAGTTGTTGACGAGTATGTTTACCTGGGACAAACAGTCCAACTAGGTAGGTCCAACTTCGAGGAAGAGGTGTCTCGGCGAATCCAGCTCGGTTTGGCAGCGTTCGGGAAGCTACGCTACATCTTCTCGTCGTCCAAGATACCACAGTGTCTCAAGACTAAAGTCTTTGACCAGTGTGTGCTGCCAGTGATGACTTACGGAACTGAAACGTGGTCGCTCACAATGGGTCTCATACGAAGGCTCAGAGTCACACAAAGGGCAATGGAAAGAGCTATGCTAGGGGTTTCTCTGCGTGATCGAATCAGAAATGAGGAGATCCGCAGAAGAACCAAAGTCACCGACATAGCTCTGCGAGTCGCTAAACTCAAGTGGCAGTGGGCAGGGCACATTGCTCGTAGAACCGATGGCCGATGGGGCAGTAAGGTTCTGGAGTGGCGGCCACGTACTGGGAGATGCAGCGTAGGGAGGCCCCCAACAAGGTGGACCGATGACCTGGTGAAGGTCGCGGGAAGCCGATGGATGCGGGCAGCACAAGACCGGTCAGCGTGGAGAGCCTTGGGGGAGGCCTTTGTCCAGCAGTGGACGTCTATAGGCTGAAGAAAAAGAAGAAGAGTATGGATTTTGTCATCAAAGAGTGATACACTAGCAATAAATTATAACCCCGCCCTAACTCATGTAAGGTAGGTGCAGTAGCGTCTTCAATGCCTTTAAATGGGGACTTAATCGTGTCCCACGGGGATTTTATAAAAATTGGTTCAGTAGTTTGGTATTTAAACCAAAATTACGAGTAAAAGTTCAAGTAAACAAAATTGCGTTGTTTACTTGCTATTCCCAACTATTTTATCGGCAGCGTCAATTCTAACCGGATGCAGCTAAACGTACTTTTCACGACTAAAAATTATAAAATAAACAACCGACTTCCAAAAAAAACACTACAAAGTGAAAAATAACTAACTTCTGAAGCGACTTCCGAAATTAGCTATTTTTCACTTTGTAGTCTGTTTTGGAAGTCGGTTGGTTTTTTTTTGTATGTCATGTAAAATATTATAGTTAAAACCTCTACGCGTCAGCTCCAGACTTTACTTGCCTTGCATTATTGTGTCTGAGATACTTACTCTGTGTGGATCAGTGGTATCGGCTGCGACTTAAAAATATAGTAGGTCGTAGGTTAGAACCCCATCAGGCGCATTCTTCTTCTTCTTCTTCTTCATCCTGTAGATATCCACTGCTGGACAAAGGCCTCCCCCAAGGCTTTCCACGTTGACCGGTCTTGTGCTGCCCGCATCCATCGGCTTCCCGCGACCTTCACCAGGTCATCGGTTCACCTTGTTGGGGGCCTCCCTACGTTGCGTCTTCCAGTACGTGGCCGCCACTCCAGAACCTTACTGCCCCATCGGCCATCGGTTCTACGAGCAATGTGCCCTGCCCACTGCCACTTAAGTTTAGCGACTCGCAGAGCTATGTCGGTGACTTTGGTTCATCTGCGGATCTCCTCGTTTCTGATTCGATCACGCAGAGAAACTCCGAGCATAGCTCAAGCGCATTACTTTGTGTAATTACTACGCACAACTGGTAACGTCGCAAATTAGTGTCATATTTTGTGGTTTTCTTTTTTTTATTATTTCATCGGAGCTATATTTTAAAAATGTTTTCTACTATTTAGAATTAGGTGAAAAGTGTGTAAAAGCTAAGAAATCGTTGCGTTCATAGTTCTATTTATATGCAAATAATACATTGGAAACTTGTGACAGCCTCCGTGGCGTAGCGGTAGCGGACGCGGCCGCTGCGCAGTGGCACGGGTTCGATCCCCGCACAGTACAAGTATTTTTATGCATGAATATGAATATTTGCACTGGTCTGGTCGTGCCTCGGAAAGCACATTAAGCCGTTGGTCCCGGTTGCCATACGAACATCTAGTGGCAGCCATTACGGGTTGTTGGAGCCCTCAAAAGTCCAACAATTGGTCTAACTGCAATGCTTCGACGTCGCCTTCGGGTTGTGGAGGTCAGATGGCAGTCGCTTTACGGAAAATGTCGAAGTTTAGGCATATCAGCAGTTGGACTGGTAAAGCGGACCCCAGACTCCAAAGCTGAAAAGGCTTCGGATGCAACTGGGATTAACGCTGTGATGATAGATACAGATTAGTATTTTCTAAGAGTGTCTAACGCAATGAATGTTGTTGTACTGTCAAAATGAAACCCATTGTTACTGTTATTTTGTTACGCAATTACACTGCAGGGCACGTCATAGTTTCAGATAATGCCATGGAGCTAACACAAAATGATACAATTACACTTCCCAAATTTACCGATATTATCAATCGGTTACTCGATTATTATTCAGGTTCACTACGTGATTTGCATTCTGTAGACGAATTTGATAATGAACGTGTAATTATTTGTATATTTTACATTAGTTTGTGAGAGTAACGGAATTATAAACAGTTGTAAACTGATAAATAAATAAATAAATAATGTGTCTGGTATTGGCAATGGTTTGTGCCTTCAGCGTTAATCCCAGTCGCATTCGAAGCTTTTTCAGGTTTGGAGTCTGGGGTCTGCTTTGCCAGTCTAACTGCTGATTTTTGGCTAAATTTCGATATTTTCCGTGAAGCGACTGCCGTATGACCTCCACAACCCGAAGGCGACATCGAAGAGTTTCAGTTAGATCCATTGTTCCTTTTTTTGAGGGCTTCTATAACCCGTAACGACTGTCATTAGATGTTCGTATGGTAACCGGGACCAGTGCTTTCTGATGCACGACCAGACCAGTGCAAATATTCATATTATTTATTACAAATGATTATTACTTATATGAACTGGGATATCTTTGTCAAACGACTAAAATTTCTCGGTGTATAATGGCGGGAATACTCATACGGCCGGCATTTTATGTTTTAGTTTGTATTGTTTGTGTATGTATGCATAGTAACTAAGCGAACAAGCGGTCAAAATCAAAAGACACGTCTAAAGCCAAAGGAAAAAACTGATATATGAGCGAAATACCGTAGCTAGTTCACATATTAAAAGCCAAGTAAACCGCTTGACAACAAAATTAACGACAGATAGCAAATAAGCTTTCGAAAAACTCGTTTTAGAAATCTAATCTAATACACAAACAATTTTTCGCCTTTCATGTCTGTAACGACAGCATAAAAAACCTATATCATCACATCTTTCATCCCAGTAATAATAGGTATGTCTGAAAAAATTAATTTCGTTAAAATATTGTCGGAGATAGGCTGTAAAAAAAGATTATAATTTATTTCCATACAAATAAGATATATTTTTTATCATAAAACGGCCATAAAAACGTGACGGGCAAGAAATTGCGTTGAATTAGATGGTAGTTACTTTAGGTGACTGTACAGACGCCAGCATATCAACTTACAATAATCTGTCAAATTTATTTAATAGATTGGCAACCTTACCACTAAATCCTTAAGGTTTAAGGTTCGTTGGGAAAATTTGACAGTTTTGTTTAGCTTGATATACTGGCGTCTGTACTTAAAGTACGAACATAAATATTCGTCGTGGATAGCGGTGTCGTTTGGATGAAAGTTGCTGATTTGATTTACGTAATAGTGGGGCAAACGCTGTGACGTTATTTTGTAATGGCGGCACGTGGATAGAGTCGTTTTGGAAAGTGGGGATTGGTGAACGGTCACTTTGCTTTGAGGTGCAGCCAGGGCACATCTCCGAGGCGAAACTGTCGGTTTGCTTATTTAAAATGTTATTGTCAAGATTGAAGGGTATATTTACACTTCGTGCTTTAATTCAAAACTCACCTACGAAATGGGGCCGTTTACCACAACACCAAGAAGCGGACGACCATATCGCTTTTTTTTAAATAATTATAAACTACTGCAATCCCGCCTGATGGTAAGCAGTGATGCAATCGTTGATGGTAAAGCGCACTAGTTTATTAAGCCTATTCACTTAAAAAACTTAGGAATAGGAAGGATGACGGCAGTTGAGCGAGGTGATGCAATGTTAAACCCAAGACCAGCACGAGACTCTCCACGACCAAACTCCCGACACAACAACATTTGGCGCATCGTACACATCGCAACACAACTGCTCAGACCCGTCCTCCGTACGGCTTCACCAGACATCATGCCGGAACACGACGAATCGCTTGGCGGCAAAACCTTGTCTGATGGGTGGTAACTTCCGCCGGCAGCCGATGTTATGGCCTACCACCGAGAAAAGACCGCTTCGCAATATTATCTTCGAATTATCCAAAATCCAAATGAAATTGTTTCCTTAACTAGCAGAATCAGCCTACAATGTCCCCCTGCACACAGGCTTCCCCTCTGTGAGAGTGTATGGGCAATAATCCACCACACGGGGGTTGGGGGGGTTCGGGCGTCCCCGCAGTCTCCAGATCAATCTCCCTCTGGCCCGGGATCGTTGGTCGCATTGTGAGGTTTAACGTTGCATCACCTCACTCAACTGCCGTCTTCCTTCCTATTCACTCAATTTTTTTTTTAAATGAAATGTTTAATAAAGAAAAGTAGGTGTGCACAGCGGGCGCACGTCCTCTCATTTAAAGTTCACCTCGCAAATATTAGAGGTCTGCACTTCAATCTCATTGCAGTACATTACCACCTTGAGACTGAAAAGCTACATCTACTTTTCTTGACGGAGACCCAGATCAGATATCCGTCTGATGCGGCATACCTCGGCTACCCGGGATACTCTTTGGAGCATCATTTCCTGCAGCGTGCCGGGGTCTGTGTGTATGTCCGCAATGACATCTGTTGCCGGCGCCTCCGTCACCTCGAAGACCCTCACTTCTCGTCCCTATGGCTGTTGGTTGACACTGGTGTGGACAAAATTGTTTACACCTGTGTCTACCGATCGCACAGTGGTTATCAGGAGACAACTCGATTATTTGACCACCTCAGTGAGGCTGCTGACAATGCGCTGCATCGGCACCCTAACGCTCAGTTCGTCGCTCTGGGGGACTTCAACGCCTGCCACCAGGACTGGCTCTTCCCATACCAGAGGACCGACCACGCTGGGAGAGAAGCGCGAAACTTCGCGCTTTCTATGGGCCTTTCCCAGCTAGTAGAGCAAGCGATTAGGGTGCCTGATGTAGTTGGCCATACTGCCAACTGTTTGGACCTTCTGCTGACCACTGATCCGGACAGATGTGTTGTAACAGTTTCCTCACCGTTGGGAACTTCAGACCACTGTCTGGTGAAGTCTGTATCGTCCTTCTCCCCACCAGATCACGACTCTCGTGGTGAACGGCGAATGTGGCGATACAGGTCAGTGGATTGGGATGAGATGCGCCACTTCTTTGCGTCTTATCCTTGGCAGCAGGTCTGCTTCTCTTCTGACAATCCGTCGAGCTGTGCGGACGCTATAACCGATGTGGTGCGTCAAGCTATGGAGTATTTTATCCCATTCAATGACGTGCCCGTCGGCGGCTCGTCTCGCCCATGGTTCAATGCCGATTGTGTCCAAGTTGAACAGCGTAAGCACACGGCATTTCTCGCCTGGGTTGACGCTCGTGACCGCGGAGCTTCGGATCTAAGCTCAAAGAAGAGAGCCTTTAACCGTGCTGCCAAGTCCTACAAGAACGTGCTCAAGAAGGCTCGCTTCGACCGCATTACCCATATTGGCAACAAGTTATCTGCGCAGCCATCCGGTAGCAGATCTTTTTGGTCCTTTGCCTTATCGGTTGAGGCGAACTTCTGTCGGCCCTCACTGCCTCCGCTGGTTAGGCCTGATGGAACACTGGCTCATACGGCTAGAGAGAAAGCAGGTCTCTTTGCTTCTCTCTTTACCCATAATTCGCGTCTTGATACTGGCAGTGCTACTCCACCTAATTTACCTCATTGCGGAGCTTCAATGCCTGAGGTTCGCATTAGGAACAAGGAGGTTCTGAGAGTACTGTGTCGTCTGGACGTGAATAAGGCTAGTGGTCCGGATGGTATACCAGCGATTGTTCTTAAAGCATGTGCGCCCGAGTTGTCTCCTGTATTGACGCGCTTGTTTCGCCTCTCATTTAGGACTGGTATAGTGCCCAAGTCCTGGAAGCTTGCTAACGTGCAGCCCGTGCCCAAGAAGGGTAGTCGTGCCGATCCTGCCAACTATCGGCCAATTTTGATCACCTCCATACTTTGCAAAATTATGGAGTGTGTATTGAACTCGCGCCTCTTGGCATACCTGGAAGGTAACGATCTCCTCAGTGACCGACAGTGCGGGTTTCGCCACAATCGGTCAACTGGGGACCTACTAGTGTATGCCACTCACTTGTGGGGCGAGGCCCTCGAGAAGAATGGTGAAGCGATTGATGTCTCGAAGGCCTTCGACCGGGTATGGCACGCTGGCCTTTTGAGTAAGCTTCCAGCGTACGGCATTTCCCCTAGCCTGACTGGCCGGGTTAAAGACTTCCTGACTGAATGGTCCCTCCGAGTTGTTGTCGACGGATGCTCTTCTGAGCCCATGTCAACGAATGCCGGTGCTCCTCAGGGGTCTGTTCTCTCTGCAACTCTGTTCCTGCTGCATATTAACGATCTGCTGATGCCCGGTATCTATGGGTATGTAGATGACAGCACAGTTGTAGAGAGATACCTGCCGGATGCTCGGGCTAGTAGGGAATCAATCCGGTCCGAAAGAGAGGCCATGGTTGGGCGAAGGAGTGTTGCACTGCAGGCAGTCCCCGAATGGGGCAATGCCAATCTTGTAGCATTCAATGCCGCCAAAACACAAGCGTGTCTTTTCACCGCCAAAAGGAGCCCGTTCACCTTGGCTCCTACTTTTCGAAATGTGTCCTTGGAGTGGTTCCGACCGCCTTCAGCTTTTGGGAGTTGAGATTTCCTCGAACCTTAACTTTGGGCGGTTCATTGAGTCCAAGGCCAAGGTGGCTGCCAGGAAACTTGGCGTTATCGCAAAGGTCCGGCTCCGGTCCGGTTATACAAAGCACAGGTCCGTTCGTGTGTGGAGTACTGCAGCCACATTTGGGCTGGTGCTGCCAAGTGTCACCTGGCCACTGTGGATTCAGTGGACAGGCGTGCAAAGAGGCTGATTGGTGACCCTGATCTAACTCGAGTTGGTCTCCAAAGCCTAGAGCACAGGCATAGAGTAGCCAGCCTTTCGGTGTTCTATAGGATTCATTTCGGGGAGTGTGCGAGGGCATTGCATGATTTAATTCCCCCATCTCCGTTCCACCAGCGGACGACCCGTCGTACGGCTGGTTTCCACCCTTACGTTGTTAACACCACTACGATCCGGACGAAGCGTTTCGCCTTCTCCTTTATACCGCGTACATCGAGGGACTGGAACAATTTGCCAGCGGCGGTGTTTCCGTCGGACTACAATTTGAGTGTCTTCAAGGCTAGAGTGAATAGGCTCTTAATAAACTAGTGCGCTTTACCATCAACGATTGCGTCACTGCTTACCATCAGGCAGGATTGCGGTCAAGCGCTGGTTTATAATATGTAAAAAAAAAGAATTCTTCCATCGTTTTGAAATTTTTTCATCATCAGTCTGTAGCAGCCTACTCCTAGACATAGGATTCTCCAATTTTACGCCATTCAACTCGATTCTCGACAACTCTCATCCAGTTACTACCAGAGATCCTGCGAGGATCGTCGCTTCACCTAGCCTGAGGGTGTCTCACTTGCGTTTACCGATTCGCGGTCTCCACTCTAGAACATGTCTACTCCAACGGTCATCAGTTCTACGGTTAATATAGCCGGCCCATTGCCACTTCGGCGATGCTATGCCGCTTGCTTGTTCTATGAGCTATGTCGACAATTTGGTTTTGTGCCGGATCACCTCGTTGCGGATTCGATTCCTCAGAGAGACTCAAAGCATAGAACATTCCATAGCTCGCTGACTTACCTTGAATTTGTAGACCAGGCGTACCGTGAGTGTCCACGTTTCTGCCCCGTAGGTCATAACTGACGAAAATGTTTTACACAAAGTAAAACATCTGCCTATAATTGAAAGCCACATTATTAAAGAATATCACAGGCTATACATTAACCTGAAAAATGATAAGACTTTCTCGTGGCAGACGGATTTCATCACAATTAAAAATGTTTAGCGCCCAATGAAGTGGGCATGGGTCATCATTATGAATATATATATCTGCAGACCAGGAGAACTGCTCAGGATCGAGCTTGTTGGCGTGCCATGAAGGAGGCCTATGCCCAGCAGTGGACGAGTAGGGGCTGATGATCATGATGATGATGGTATCTGTAGATAATAACGTAGATATATATCTGTAGATAATAACATAGATATATCATCATTAGCCTCTACTCGTCCACTGCTGGACATAGGCCTCTTCCATGGCATGCCAACAAGCTCGATCCTGAGCCGTTCTTCGCCAGCCACTACCAGCCATCTTTTTGATGTCGTCGCTCCATCTTGCCCAAGGACGTCCTACGCTACGTTTGCCGATACGCGGTCTCCACTCGAGGACTCGTTTACCCCAACGGTTGTCGGCCCTGCGGCATATGTGACCAGCTCATTGCCACTTCAGCTTGCTAATCCTATCAGCTATGTCGATGACTTTGGTCCTGTGTCGGATCGATATATATCGATAGATAATACGTAGGCATACGTATAATATTTTGGAAGAATGTGAAATCATCAAATGACGTGTCAGACTTTATTGACTAAAATCTACCCGTGTTCCTTGACTTGCTCATGCACCAGGGGCCACGGGATCTTTTGCGAACAGCACGTGACTCAGGTGAACTTCTACTTACTTTCATATACTAAACTTGGAAGCTAAATAAATCATGTATGTTTGCAGCCGAGCCTGATCCTATGTGGGGCATTTCGTTCAAAGTTACGAGTACTTGGGCTGAAACATACAAGCTTACTGAACTGCACAATTTGAGGATCTGTGGCTTAATAAGCGTGAGACTCGGTCGATAGATAACTTTCAGCAGGAGTTGGCAGGTTAGAGTATAGATGGGAGTGGTTTTTGTTTAAATCATTAACTTGTTATTGACCGAAATCGCGCCAAAATGTAGTGTAGTGTAGCGTAGTGACAATGACATTAGTTGGAATGACTGCTAGTGAGGTGAAGTGAACGAAGTTGTTGAAGTAGAAAAGTTGAAATTTTCAGTTTCACACTTTTATCAAAAGTTTCAATGCGAACCTATTATATGTTTCAAACTAATATAACCCCCATTAACAAGTATCAAAAGGTCAACTACATAACATAAAGGTTTAAGTAACCAATATTGTATATTGGGTATTCTGTTTGCTAACATAAAATCTATTTCAGAGTTTAGAAATACATTATTGGGGTAAGCGTTAATTAAACTAATTGGAAAGCAAAATCAATGGTTTCGCCACAAATTTTATAAAACTAGCTGTGTCCCGCGGTTTCACCCACGTAAGCTTCGAACCGAAAGAGCTCAGCTGATATAAAATAAGCGCCTGTTAATATAGTGGGAGCAATATGTACGTCAGCGTTTGATCCCGATTTCGCAACATTTTTGGTTACTACTCTGCTCCGATTGATCATAGCGGGATGTTTTATAGCCTATGTCCTTTTTCAGGCTCTAGACTATCTGTGTACTAAATTTCATTACAATTGGTTCAGTAGTTTTGGCGTGAAAGCCGGACAGACAGAGATACTTTTGCATTTATAATATTAGTATGGATGAAAATTCATTAAATCTTTAAACGTTGTTTCGCTGCTAAAAAATAACAGCCGCACGTTTTTACTAATCAGGTTAAGTTACGCTTGCCGCGGTCGGTCCAAGGACGGGTGATCATCTTTACAAGTCAAGACCTCAACGTGCCTCGGAAAACACGTTTTGCAGTTGTTCCGGCTGTCATTCATGGACTTTTGACAGTCGCAACGGATTGTCAGAGGCCCGACAGTCTGACAACCAGTGTTCAGACTTCGTCTTAATAGATGACCTTGACCTTAAGAACTGGAGCTACCATCTCCTTTACAGCAATTAAAGGCGCCTACGCATGCGACGACCGTTTTTCGACGTCGACGGTTTTTTTTGTATAAAATGTTTCTTCTAGAAATACTACTGCATTGTACGCACTACAAAAATAAACGTTTATTATTATTATCCCTATATTTTTCCGTGTCTACATATCGCTTTACATTTTTAAATATTTATATAAAAAAACATACAAAAACAAAAAAATATAAAAAAAAATAGTGTTCTACCGATGGCGGGAGCAGGGTCCAAGCTACCGGTGGTTAGGGCTCCAGAGACAGGAACCTCCTCACTATGCGGGCCGTATCGAGGAGTACTGCCTTTTGAATCAGGCCTTTGATCCAACTGCCTAACGAGAGCCTCAATAGATGTTGGTCGAGGCTCTTGGCTATCAAACCATTGGCTGATACGACAATCGGTACAATGACAGCCGAGTTCACATTCCACATGTCAACAATCTCGTGCGCCAAGTCGAGATACTTAATTTGTTTCTCTTTCTCAGCTTTCACGAGATTCCCGTCATGTGGAATGGTAACATCGACAATCATTGCAAGGCGCGCTAATCGGTCTATCACTACTATGTCAGGCTTATTTGCAACAATAGTCCTGTCAGTAATGATAGACCGATCCCAGTGCAACGAGACATGGTCATTTTCAAGAACTGGGTCGGGCACATACTTATACTAAGGTACCTCAGAATCCACAAGTTTATATTTCAAAGCAAGTTGCTGGTGGATAATCCTAGCTACTTGGTTATGCCTGTGCAAATACTCGCTGTTAGCCAGACGAGAGCAACCAGAGATAATATGTCTGATGGACTCACCCGGATGGTGACATGCCCGACACACGTCAATCGTCCCGTCCTTCATAATATATCTCCGGTAGTTATTCGTCAAGATAACTTCGTCCATAATTGCACTGACGAAACCTTCAGTTTCCCCGAAAAGGTCATTGAATCGTAGGCAGGATACGGAAGCTAAGAAGTCTACATCGGGCTCATGAAGAGCCCGATAAAATCGTCCGTGAAGTTCCTTGCTTTGCCATACCTTCTTGCGGTCATCAGTGGTTAGTATTATAGGCTTGTGCCAGTTCTCTTTCGCCATGGATAGCGGGGTGAGCCCCTTGTCTACTGTGACCACATCATGATGCATACCCACTACGGTTTGTAAAAAATATTCTCTGAGACTGCATACCTCTCGGTTGTGTAGGGTCTTCGCATTTAAAAATCCTATTATTGTCATTATTACTACGTATCTCATATACAGTATGTTAACTAACAGAGGGCGTTCCCGTTAACCCGAAATAGTATAGCATACATACATGCTAAAAAAAATATTTCCATTCGAAAAGAAAATGTTTTAAAATTTTTTCAATATGAAAATATTCAATAAAAACTTTTAAATTGACATGTAAAAGAAACACACTGTACACGCGAACTTGAAAGACGGCAACGTTGCAATTTATTTATACATGACGACTACTATTTTGATTTAAAACAGGAGGTTTCAAATTTATTTTCAATTATAATTTTTTTTTAATCGGATTATTTTATGCTTATTTTTCTATGCTGATATTTTTATTTTAATCTATTAATGATATATATTAACGAGTTTAAGGGAACGCCCTCTGTTATTTAACATACTGTACATACTTCACACATTATTTCATTGTTATATTCGAAATACAGTCAAGTTTTAAGGAATTCCTGGTGTCGCCTACTCATTTCAAGCCCTCAATCTCCTAACACGCAGCAGAGCTTGAGAATGAAACAACCAGTCTTATCAAGGTATTTTAATTATTATCTAGTAACTTGGATGTAGAGGTCTGGTAGGAAGTCACTCCATCTATCTATACTAATACATGAAGCTGAAGAGTTTGTTTGTTTGTTTGAACGCACTAATCTCGGGAACTACTGGTCCGATTTGCAAAATTCTTTTTGCATTGGATAGCCCATTAATCCAGGAAGGTTTTAGGCTATATAACATGCTGCGACCAATAGGAGCGCAGCATAACTAACTCCAGGCGAACGAAGTCGCTGGCGACCGCTAGTGTAAAATAAAGGAAATCAGCTGCATCTAGTCAGAGTGGAAGCCGACCCCAATATAGTTGGGAAAAGGCTACGCAAATGAAATTCAACCTTAAATAATCTTTTTTTGTTCTGGATTGGAAATCATCAAATGACCTCTCCCGCTCTGGGCGAAACGTAAAGGCGTGGTAGACTTTTACTGACTAAAACCTACCCGTGTTTCAAACACTTGCATGTGTGCCAGGGCAACGGTTTATTTTTTAACCAACCCGCAACCCTGCCCCAGGAGGAATCGGTCTTCGTGGACCCCGTTACGATGTGCTGACACCTCTTTGAGGCGCGCGTGAAACACAACGCGCCGTCGACCTGAGCTTGGACCTTGCCGGGCGGCGAGATGCCCACTGCTCGCCTACGTTGGCCGGGAGTTCGATGCTGTCTCCGGACCCGCGCATCTCCTGCGGCAGCTAGAGGCGTGAGGACGCTGCATGCACTCTCGCTCCGGACCATGGCCTAGACCAGGGCCGCACGCGAAAGATCGCCGCCACAAGGAAACGGCTGTGCTCTACCCAAGCCGGGCAGACCTTCACCGTATGTTCCACCGTGTCCTCAAGGCGATCCCCATATTGGTGACAACCTGGCGTTTCCTCCCGCCTTATCCGGAACAAGAACCTCTCGAAACAGCCGTATCCGGAGAGGACCTGCATCAGGCGTGGTGTCTCTCTAGCCACTTTTCAAAGAGGGGACTTACCACCGCAATTGTGGCGTGCCCAAACCTTACCTAACCTACAACACACATCGAACATAAAAATACATACACTTAACTGGTCATTGTCCCTGATATGCAGCGCTGCGACATTTCGTTTTTAAATTTCGAAGCACTTGCTGAGATAGGAGTCTTTGGCCTCGTGTGGGACTTTCTATCTTTTTTTTAAACTAGCAGCCGCCAGCGACTTCGTTCACGTGGATTTAATTATGCTCCGCTCCTATTGGTCGCAGCGTGTTGTTATATAGCCTAAAGCCTTCCTGGATTAATGGGCTATCCAACACAAAAATAATTTTTCAAATCGGACCAGTAGTTTCCGAGATTAGCGCGAACAAACAAACAAACATACAAACAAACTCTTCAGCTTTATATATTGGTATAGATTATTGTTCCTTTTTTTTTGTAAAGGTTATATGATCTTCCCGTATGAGTCACAATAAATATTTTTTTCTTTTAACTTAAAGTCGCTTAACAAACTTAAGGAGTCTTGTATGGTACTTGTATAATACAGATTCTAAATATTAACTTTGCAAGAACGATACATGTACGTATGTGCAAAGAAAGTTGTTTTTAAAGAAACTGCAAACAGAGGCATTAAATTTCAATCACAACACAATATGGCGACCTAGTTCCGGATACCGACTTTATCCTTAAAGCTGGTTACGGATGTGCGATTAGTCGCTGCGATTTGTGGGATTATATTCAGAAGATATGACTAGTGTGGTCACGGGCGCCTCTGTTGTACGTGAGCAATACCCGGGTCGATCAAAGTGTTAGTCAAAAGTCAGTTTTTGTTGTAAAAAAAACATTTGTACGCAATTTTTGGAATAACGTCACACAATTTTTTTACACACATATGAAAAAATCTCTGTATCATGGTTTTAACTAAATTTTTGGTTGTAGATGTCAGATAGGCAGTGGCTGCATCTAAAATGACCCTAATCATTATGGACCATAAGAATTCTGACATCTGACATAAAAGTTTTCTATTCTTTTTTCAAAATCCTAATATTGAAGTGGTACAGTTAGACTGAAAACGGTCACCAAAATGGATGGGAAAAGGCTTATAATTATGAGTTCTCAATGCACTAGTTTACATATTATTTTCTTCTTTTCCTCCCGTCCTATTTATCAGCTCATGGCAGCCTTCCTAGGGCTCAACCTTCGTAAATTACAAACTCAAAACAAATCTCTAGTCTAGAAGAATATTACACAGAGAATTCTTTACGAAATCGTATTATATAAAGATATTAGCAAGATTTTTTGTCGTACGATGAATAGGTAGCTTTATATTCGGTTCCGTACGCTAGAATAGGTAATAAACTTCGATATTAGTTTTAGAGTACCGTTCAAAAGTGTCAAGTTAGTTGAGGACATGTTATAGTGGGCATAGTATGGAGTGAAACAGACTTGTCTGCTAATAGAACTAATGTAATGATGTGGGTAACTTTTATTTTATTACCCGAATGCCGAAAAAAGGAGAGAGAAAGAAGAAAGGAGGAGGCGCTTAACTTTGTGCAGATCATTTCATCACCACTGCTCTCAAAACGGTGAGGAAAAACATTGTGAGAAAATCTCCATGTTCTAGAGCCAAAAACCTCGAAGACATGTGACATCCACCAAGCCGCACTGGTCCAGCGTGGTGGATTTCGGCCCGCCTCTTTTACCGAGAGGCGGCCAGTGTTCAGTCAGATCAATCGCCCTCTAGCGCAGCTTTGTGTTGGTTTTGGGTTTAACATTGCATCACCTCGCTCAACTGCCGTCATTCTTCCTATTCCTTAGTTTTTAAGTGACTAGACTGAACTAGTGCGCTTTACCATCAACGATTGGATTGCAGTCAAGAACTGGTTTATAATTATTAAAAAAAAAGAACAAAAACGTAATGTTAGAAAACCTTCCACAAGGTGAAACGAAAATCCAGCCTGAGTCAATGTGAGGAAGGAGAGAGAGACAGCTACAAGAGCGGCGAGGTCTCTTTAACACATTACATTGCAGTGTAAAAGTGAGTTACATGTATTGTTTACTCGGTGGTAGGCAACAAGATCAGCTGCCGGCATAAGTTACCACCCACCAGACAAAGTCTTGCCGCCAAGCGATTCGTCGTGTTTCGGCATGATGTCTGGTGAAGCCGTACGGAGGACGGGTCTGAGCAGTTGTGTTGCGATGTGTACCGGGTACGATGTGCCTAATGTTGTTGTGTCGGGAGTTTGGTCGTGGAGGGTCTCCAGATCATCCTCTGGCGCAACATCGTTGGTTAAACATTGCATCACCTCGCTCAACTGCCGTCTTCCTTCCTATTCACTCAGTTTTTTTTAAGTGAATAGACTTAATAAGCTAGTGTTTTACCATCAACGATTGCATCACTGCTTACCATCAGGCGGGATTGCAGTCAAGCACTAGTTTATATCTAATAAAAAAAAAAAACCTCACATCAGGTTCAGTTGAAAACCAGCGTCAGCCACTTGTTGTCTGTCATTTTTGATGAACTGGGTCTTTTTGGTTCAGCCGCGTGTATTTTCTGTCTTTCTTTCTTGATCTTTGGACATGGTACACTTAATAATATGAGCTGTCTATTTCGCTAAGTTGTCTAGAGCGTGTGATTCGCTAGTGTTATTAAATTACGGGTCGCATACTATCTGTAGCAATGGATTTTGATAGTTCAACAACATTAATTGCATTGTTGAGTTGACATATTTTACAGATATAATATAGTATACTAACAGCGCCCCGCGATTTCGTCCACATTAGTTTTGATCGTGTGGATATATCGGAATAGAGTCATATGTGTTATTTCTAATTATAAGCTACTGGCTACGCTCCGCGATTTCACCCGCGTAGGTCTCGATATATTTTTTTATATACTCTGCTACTATTGATCACAGCGTGATGTTATATAGCCTAAAGCCTCTCTGGATTAATGGGCTATCCAATGCAAAAAGTATTTTTCAAATCGCACCAGTAGTTCCTGAGATTAGTGCGAACAAACAAACAAACATACAAACAAACTCTTCAGCTTTATATATTAGTATAGATTCAGCTTTATATATTAAAACTAGCGGCCGCCAGCGACTTCGTTCGCGTGGTTTAGTTATGCTCCGCTCCTATTGGTCGCAGCGTGATGTTATATAGCCTAAAGCCTTCCTGGATTAAGGGGCTATCCAACGCAAAAAGAATTTTTCAAATCGGACCAGCACTTTCTGAGATTAGCGCGCACAAACAAACAAACAAACAAACTCTTCAGCTTTATATATTAGTACCTAAAGATAAAAAAAAAAAACAACGGCCAGCCACGTCAGTCATTTCCGGGGTTTCAGTATGGTCTCACACTTGTAAACCTTCTGATAATATTGTATTTTGGTAATAAATTATCATCATAATTTCAGTGTTAATCCCAGTCGCACCCGAAGCTTTTTGAGCTTTGGTGTCTGGGGTCCGCTTTACCAGTCTAACTGCTGATTTTGGCTAAACTTCGATATTTTCCTTGAAACGACTACCGTCTGACCTCAACAACCCGAAGGCGCATTGCAGTAAGCCCAACTGTTGGACTTTTTTATTTATTTATATATTCTTTAACGAACGCTTAGCGTGTTTTCCGGAGCACGACCAGACCAGTGCAAATATTCATAATCATGCATATAAATGTTTGCACTGCGCGGGGATCGAAACCGCGCCTCCTTGCACAGCGACTGCATAGAAGAAAGAGAGGGAAGTAGGTTATCTCCGACCCAATCCGCGATTTAATTGCCTACTGTCTTAGGGTTGTCACGTTTAGCTAAATTTTAATTCAGTGTCTATAAATTGGCAAAGGTCTAAAAGTTGACGACTGTTCGCGCTTCGTCGGATTCGGTTGTCACCGAAACCGCTAACAAATATTTATAGACTAAGAGCTTATATTTAAATTATTTGCTTAGTATTTAGTATAGGTACATATAGTCATATACTGGTCAGTTTTTTTCATCATTTATTTAGTGATTTATTAGTAGCTTTGTACACATAAAGGACCATATTTATTTTTATTTTTAATACATCTACCTACTAAGTTTCAACAGTGTAGTCCTAATAGTTTCGGAATAAAATGGCTGTGACACACGGACAGACAGTCAGACAGATAGACAGACAGACAGACAAACGAACAGACAGACAGACGGACGGACGGACAGACAGACAGACAGAACGTATTTATAAGGGTTCCGTTTCGTAAGCTAAACAGCAAAGGTTTAGCTTCGGAACCCTAAAAATCGTAAACAACATAAAAATACTAACAACTGCCTCTTTGACTAATCATTTCTGTTGTTAAGATCTGAACTTTATTTATCTGATTCACAAATAGTCAATTAGGTACTTACTTATTTTTAATAACGATTTTATAACTGTAAGTAGGTAGTTACTATACCTACCTACACTAGGTACTGAGAAATCGGCATAACTAAATGTAAACAAAGCAGTAGCGCTAGCGGCAAATCAACTAACAGATCAAAAGTACCTTTAATCATTGATTTGTGTGAATAATAAATTCTAGTACGAAAACAGGCCTACCTACTTCCCCTGTCTGATAGAAAACTAATACTTACAACAAGAAATAAGTAAGTTCCTAGGTAGATACCTATCTCATCATCAAGTAAAAATTATAATGCTAAAATATTAAGTGACTTCTTACCTTTCCTGCTCAGTAGGTAATCTGAACAGAGACAATTCTGAAATCGATGAATTATTAAGACACCCAAACACAGCAATACGTTCTCCTGCGATAATCACACATTGTTCTTTAATTTAGCTACGTAATATTCTGTAATCTGTGATTTAGCGAATGTGCCGAAAAGCCGTGACGCGCGAACCTCGTTTGGTGCTAGCCGCGACTAGCGCACTGATAGGCACTCTAATATTGTGTTTAGGTGTGCGTGCGGCAACGCATAGATACGATGGCGCACACATACAAGCCGCGCGCGGTCCGTTTGTATGAAGATAACCTACTTCCGACTGCATTCGCTACCGCTATGCTACGGAGCCTGTCAATGTTGGGCTGGCTGTATTAGGGTAATGTAAACGTAAAATACAGTTTCAGTGTCAGACTGGTTTCATTTATATGTAGAGACAGAACCTTAAAAGATTATTTTATCATTCATATAAAGTAAGTGGCGCCCTCTATGATAAACAACATGAACTACGTCCAAAATATGCAGCCAAGGGAGCATTTTTCATGCTGATTGATGACGGATTATGCGTCTCTGTGTCCTGAAAGGGTAAGATTTGCCGTGTGGTTTTGGGTAAGACGGTCTGCATACTTACTATTATGGCGCTGAGTGATCGCTTATCCGTCACCAAAATGCAAGGGTAGAGATTTAGGGTTGCGGAGACGGAATTAACAGAGTTTCAAATAATAGAGAACTCGATGATAACACAGATTATTTATTTCTGAAAATTAAAGTAAGAAATAGGCTAGTTGTAAAAAAAAAATTGCTCGATGGTAGGCCATGACAGCGGTTGCCGGTAGAAGTTACCACCTACCAGACAATGTTTTACGCCAAGCGATTCGTCGTGTTCCGGCATGATGTGTAGTGTGTGCCGGGTACGATGTGCCAAATGTTGTTGGGTCGGGAGTTTGGTCGAGGAGGGTCTCCAAATCAGTCTCCCTTCGGCGCAGTATCGTTGGTCGTGTTGTTGGGTTTAACATTGCATCACCTCGCTCAACTGCCGTCTTCCTTCCTATTCACTCAGTTTTTTTGAATGAATAGGCTCTTGAAAAACTATCTCGCTTTACAACCAAGCTTTGCATCACTGCTTACCATCAGGCAGGATTTCGGCCAAGCACTATTTTATAATTATAAAAAAGGCTAATAATAACTTATACCTATTTAATTCATAAAAATAACAGTATTTAATTCTAATTGATGAAATACCTACTATAAACAAAATCATAGCGTCAAAAAATTCATCCGCGTCTCGGTAATGTACCCCAGAGACTGGTGGCATTGCTATATTGTATGTCAATGCTTAGCCTCTGGCTATAAGTAAATCCAACCCATTAGTCACGAAAAGTGTAAACCAGAAGTTTTGGAATTTCTTCTTTTCTGAATTGGTTCTCAATTTAGTTTAACTTCGTCAATTATGAACCGATATTACTTACCTATAAATGTTTTTTTTTATACAACAATGTAATTAACGCACATGTAATGTAGTTAACGTATGCTATAATCATAATACAGACACTCCGTAGCGCAGCGGTCAACACGCCTGCCTGCGACATGGAGGCCCCGGGTTCGATCTCCGGCCAGGTCATGATGGAAAACGATCATAATATCCTGATTGGCCTGGGTCTTGCATGTTTATCTATATATGTATCTATGATAAATATAGTATCGTTGAGTTAGTATCCCATAATACAAGTCTCGAACTTACTTTGGGGCTAACTCAATCTGTGTTATTTGTCCGTATATATTTATTTATTTATTTTTATTACTGAATTTTTAATATATCACGTATATGCATTGTTATTTATTAAATAATTTATATAATTATAAAAATAATTTATATATATATATATATATATATATATATATATATATATATATATATATATATATAATAATTCATGGAGAATGAAGACCTTAACGTTCTTAGAATAAGGTTTTTTTTCTATATTTTGTATGGAATGATTAAATTTATATAAATACAAGTAAAACTGCGATTTTAAAAGTCTGTACAAAGAACAGAGTTAATATGACAATAATTTCTGTACTTTTAATTATTTTTGGGATAGAAAACATACCTATATTAAAAACCGCGTGTCGGACTCACGCACAAAAGGTTCCGCACCCTTCAATGAAATTATAGGATTTAAGTTATTTGTATGAAAGATTACGCGGTAATAAGCGGTTTACGGTTTCCGAGGTATTAAAAAAAAACTGCTTACTAGAAGAAAACAATTTTCGTTGGTAGTTTTTATAGTAATGTACATCATATGCATTTTTTATATTTTTCATTTTCTTGTTTTAGAAGTTACCAACCGTTAGGGGACCAACTTTTTTTCACTTTGTAAGCGTCTATCACGCAAACTATTCGGTTTAGAAAAACAGTATTTTAGTATATTAGAAACCTCGATATCATTTTTGAAGACCTATCCATACCCGTATGAACACGACCGCGGGTCAACTTGGGAGGGGATGGCAATTAAAATACGGAATTGCTTTACACGTATATATTAATGCCTATAGTATTGCTCACGAATTGCGATTGTATTTCACACATACATAAAAAATATTTTTCTTACCTTATATACATTAGCTGGTAACGAAACCATCGCGCAATCTAACTCGACGCCAACGCCATCTATCGAGGTTGACGTCAATCAACAAAAATATAAATTAACAATTTTATTGATTCTTTCTCGCACTATGATTCCGTTACCTAAACACCGTATGTGTTAGATGATTTTTTTTTTGTGTTTAGTTCTATGTATGGGGTGCCCCCAATATTTATTATTATTTCTTATTTTTGCATCAAAATCCTAATGCGGTTCATAGAATACATCTACCTTCCAAGTTTCAACAGTATAGCTCTTCTAGATTTGGAAAAAAATGGCTGTGACATACGGACGGACAGACGGACAGACAGACATGACGAATCTATAAGGGTTCCGTTTTTGCCATTTGGCTATGGAACCCTAAAAATGATATAAACCGATTCAGTAAACGATTCTGAACAAACTGTTTTAAAGAAGTGCGTTAACTAATTTTTAACACCCTTGCTCGTAAAGCTGATGTAATTCCACCGGTTTTAAATATGTAAAGCAGGCCATAACAAACGCGTGTTTTATCAAAGCAAATAGTTAAGTTATAGTCCATAACAGCATTATTTTCCATAACAGCATTATTTTCCATTTCAAGTAATTATGGAACTGATCGCCGCCGCACGGCTCGCGCTGCGCGCTGTTCCATATTTGAAATGGCAAATAATAATACTAATGGAGGGAAAGCAACAGTGTGCATTCACAGATTGAGTTTATTTAAAATGAACAAAATATAAAATACTTCTTTTTCTGTTTCCTCGCAAGTGTGTTAAAAAACGTCGTACGATATACGTGCGTATTGGTTATAACATGCTCGGCTCAATTACACCCTCGCCTTCGGCTCGGGCTGAAATTCCGCCTCGCATGTTATAACCATCATTACGCACTAATATCGTAATGTACTATTACATGTTGTATACGTGTGTCAAGTCAACTAACTCAGAAACCACTCAGCACAGAGGTTTCTGAGTTAGTTTGTAAGTTATATGTATTTTTCTTTTTAAATTTTGTGTTGATGATCTTGTAATAACTACCTGTTACATATACTCAACAAGTTTTTTATGGGTTACGTAAACTAAAACGTAAAGAATAAAACTTTTATAAAACATAAACAAAGACTTATAGAAAAAAACAACAACAAAGTGAAAAATTACTTTAATTTCGGAAGTCGGTGGCAAAAATGAAAACACAAAATTAAATAGCGTTGTTTTTTCTTTTGTATTTTCACTTTGTAATATTTTTATTTCTTAAGTCTTTTGTTCATTATACATAAGTTTATATTCTTTAGTGATTATAATAAAGATTATTTAGTGAATAAAATTAGTAGATATTACTTTTCTTTTTTGATTTTTACCTTACAACAAGTTTGGCGGCCATTTTTCTAGAGTTAATGATAGGTACCGGCCTACAAGCCTAAATAAAATCATTGTTAGCTATAGGATTGTAAAATAATTATTTTTTATTTTATGACGGAGTAGCCGATAACTGAGTTGTAGAGGTCAAGTAGGCAGTCGCCCTATTTAAAATAGTTGTTTTATAATTATGGGCTATTTGCTGAAGCTCGGGTGAATTGTTCCTACACGGTGATGCGGAACAGCATCCTAACTGTGAAAGCTGACAGGATGGATTGTTATTTTTTTTTTTGTGTTGATGGGAAATCATCAAATGTCCTCTACCGCTCAGGCGGAACGGAAGGGGGTGTCAGACGTTTACTAACTAAAATTCAACCGTGATCCTTCACTTGCCTTCGCGCCAGGGCCACGGTTTCTTTTTTAACTAACCCGCAATCCTGACTCAGGAGGCATCGGTCTTCGTGGACCTCGTCACGATGTGCTGACATCTCGCGTCATCGTGTCATCTAGCTTGCGTAAAACACAACCTGCCGTCGACCCGGGCCTGGTCCTTACCGCAAGCCCACGCCTACTGTGGCTGGAAGTTCAATGTTGTCTCCCGTCCAGGGCGCCTCCTGCGGCGGTTAGAGGCGTGAGGACGCTGGGATTGTCGCTCTCTCACGTGTTCCGCCTCCTCCTTTGCCAGCATCACTGATTCGCAGAAGGTGGTGACGGCCTGCCAAGCACTCTCGCTCTGGACCATGGCCTGAACCAGGGTCGGACGCGAGAGATCGCCACCGATCAAGGTTTCTACTAGGCCTGTGATCTCATGGCAATGATGTTACAATCTGCTTCGTTTTGTATTTAAATCCATTACTAACATAATTTTTAGTAACATTGTTACAGTCTTGATGCTCGAAATAAATTGATAAATAATCCTGGAAATTGATGCTAATCGATCTGGACACGTTCTTCATTCTATTTCATTTCTCTGCAGTCATCAAAGGAGCAATATCTCAGTGCCATATTTAGAATTCACCAATGCCAACACAGTTTGATCGAACTCATCATGATCTCAGCGTTAATCCCAGTCGCATCCGTAGCTTTTCAGCTTTGGAGTCTGGGGTCCGCTGTACCAGTCCAACTGCTGATTTTGGCTAAACTTCGATATTTTCCGTGAAGCGATTGCCGTCTGACCTCCAAAACCCGAAGGCGATATCTAAGCATTGCAGTTAGACCAATTGTTAGACTTTTGAGGGCTCCAACAACCCGTAACGACTGCCACTAGATGTTCGTATGGCAACCGGGACCAACTGCTTAACGTGCTTTCCAAGGCACGACCAGACCAGTGCAAATATTCATATTCATGCATACAAATATTAGCACTGTGCAGGGATCGAACCCGCACACCACAGAGGCTGTCACAGTTTGATCGAACTAAACATAGTAAACTATTTTAGAAAAAATATTTACTGTCCCCCTCTTCCCTTTATGAATGTACCATACAAGTATTCATTACGGGTACCATATCATTTGTCTCCAATATTGTCCTGTTCGTCTGAAGTGGGTGAGTCAATAGAAAATCACCGAAAGTCACGTTTTGATTTGTCATGGGGTAGGAAGAGTCCTTCACAGCTACTTATGGCCCTAATAATTTGAAGGATTTTGGTGCTGGCACAAACTCATGACACAAGCGAAGTGTGTGTAGGTTTCCAAAGCAGGACAAACAAATAATACATACGTAAAATCAAATGAATTCTCAAAAACTAAAACTATGAGAATATACTATAATTATGTATTAACATACACTCATGAACATTGTCCTCTGCAGGTCATTTGTTTTGTTGCTGGTCGGTCAATGCTTGTATAATACTTTTCATCAAATTTATACATTTATTTAACCACAATATTTCGTAATTACATAACCAAAAATAGCTAAATGAAAAGATCAGCTATTTTTGTGGCCCTTTTTACTATGTACATCATTTTTATTGTTCTTGGAAATGAGCATATTTCTAACAAAATCTCTTTCACTCTATATAATATGTAAAGAAAACCCCGTCCGACCCATAAGGATAATAAAGGTTAGGTAAACACATGACCAAATAAAATATGCAATTTTACATAATCATCATAGTAACAATAGGTACTAAAGAATTTTGAAATCATCTTTTTTTTTTCGAGAATTAATTCCAACTTCCCCAGTATTTGGTAATTTTTAAAAAAAAGTGACAACACCGTTTTCGGCGGTAATATTATGAGCGATGCCCTCCCTTCGCCCCGCACATATTTTATACCGCACACGTATTACCTCTTTTTGCGATATAACATTTATTTTTTTAGGGGGAATTGTTTTAGTAGAATCAGTCATCGATACCTAACAATATCTTCACGGATCGGACAGGGGTCTCTTTACATATTGTATATTATAGATAAAGAAAGTAAGTATATGTATTAGTAGTAGAAAGTCACCTTATAGTGACTCAAGCAGAAAAAAAAAATAACAAAGAAAAAGCAAAAAGCTGTAAGTTCCTATTTTGTACCACACAAGTCAAAGATCGTTGTTTTGTGGGGGATTCTGTTTGCGAAAGCCACGGTGGCTTTACCATTGATTAGTAGGTTGCCACTGATTCCCTACAATCCTCTTTTTTATGTGATTTCTATAGGAAAATTTTGATTGGCTTCAATCCAAGGTTTATTGTGTAAGAAAGTTTTTATTTACTTTCGATTTCTTCGAAACTAAACGCGAGTAGGGTTTCACTTTTATTGATATTGACGTGTAGTCGTAATATAAAAAAAAAAAATATTATTGTTTCTGGATGGAATTTTTAGTTTAATATAATTTTGTTGTCATTGTCTTAAAATTTAAGTTTAATATACCTAAGTAATAGTTTAATGATGTTTTAAAATTTAATTTGTATTCATGCTGTTATATTATTATTTGCATGCTATGACCTCTTATAAGTGGAGAAGCACAAGGTTATATCCTATTATTTATATTTTCTAGCATTTAAGGTGTTTACTCTGTTAGAAGTCCAAATAAATAAATAAATAAGAGTACATAAAATGGAAAAGATAATCTTTATTATGTAAACAATAAATTACAGACACAGATAAATAAAGTACAGCACCAGGCTAGACTGAATAGGCTCTTAATAAACTAGCGCGCTTTACGATCAACGATTTCATTACCATCAGGCGGGATTGCGGTAAAGCATTAATTTATAATTGAAAAAAATAATCCTTCACATTCAGTATAATAATGCGTTCCAGCATACTAATTGCGTAAATCACTATCAGAAGCAGTGGAAAAATCGAAGTTTAGCCAAACCAGGAGTTAGACTGGTAAAGCGGAACCCAGACTCCAAAGCTGAAAAGCTTCGGATGCGACTGGGATTAACGCTTAGCCACTCAGTTGCTACATGTGACTCGAGTTACACGAAAAAAATTCGTCGCCGTGCTTCATGTGACTCGAGCTACATTAGTAGTGGCCCAGGAAAATGAGCTCTAACATTTTAGTAGAAGGTATATTTTGCCCTTTTTGAATGTAAATAGCATTCATTGCATAATTTACCTTATTGACATTGACATTGTCAGACTTTCGGACTTCTGACGACCCGTGACCCACAGTGTCTCAAGACTAAATTCTTTGACCAGTGTATGTTGCCAGTGATGACTTACGGAACTGAAACGTGGTCGCTCACAATGGGCCTCATACGAAGGCTCAGAGTCACACAAAGGGCAATGCAGCGTAGGGAGGCTCCAAACAAGGTGGGCCGATGATCTGGTGAAGGTCGCGGGAAACCGATGGATGCAGGCAGCACAAGACCGGTCAGCGTGAAAAGCCTTGAGGGAGGCCTTTGTCCAGCAGTGGACATCTATAGGCTGAAGAAGAAGAAAAAGAAGAACCTTCACCAGGTCATCAGTCTACCTTGTTGGGGGTCTCCCTACGCTGCACTGCATTTTCCAGTATGTGGCCGTCACTCCTGAACCTTACTCATCGGCCATTGGTTCTACGAGCAATGTGCCCCGCCCACTGCCACTTAATTTTAGCGACTCTAAGAACTATGTCGGAGACTTTGGTTCTTCTGCGAATCTCCTCATTTCTGATTCGATCGCGCAGAGAACCTCCGAGCATAGCTCTTTCCATCGCCCTTTGACAACCTTTGGATGGAATAAAAGGGGTCTGTGGATACGTACTTAGGTACTATATTAGATAGGATATACGTACATCCTGCAAGATAGTTGGGTAACGAAAAATATGACAACTGATCCTTGACCTTGCATTTTGACAGTTCAACCACGTTTATTGCTGTATTTATTTTCTAGAGCAAACACTTTTTTCAAAGTTATGAAGCAAGGGATGTGAATATTAAGAGTCTTACGGTCGCCTACTATTGAATGTGTGACACGCAATAAGCCCGCTGGTATCCTGGCTAAGTATGAGTATAATTTCGCCTATAATATTCCCCCCTCTGAGAGGATGTCGGCTGTTATCCACGACACGAGTACAGTTCCGGTTGGTTGTGACATCATATCGAAGATTTTTTGGCAAAGGCATGTAGGTTTCGTCATTCTCGATGTGTTTGCCAAAACCGCCATAGTAACAGCAGTAAGCATAGTTATTTTACAATATATTGGCCCCTATTGCTTTGTTCATGAACGAAATTAAAAAAGTTCAGCGCATCCTTTTTTTCTTTTTAATAGTTATAAACTAGTGCTTGACTGTAATCCCGCCTGATGGTAAGCAGTCATGCAATCGTTGATGGTAAAGCGCGCTAGCTTATTATGCCTATTCACTCGAAAAAAAACTGAGTGAATAGGAAGGAAGACGGCAGTTGAGCGAGGCGATGCAATGTTTAACCCAACAACACGACCAACTATGCTGCGCCAGAGGATGACACATCGTACCCGGCACACATCGCAACACAACTGCTCAGACCCGTCCACCGTACGGCTTCACCAGACATCATGCCGGAACACTAATCTAAAATTCTTTCTAATCTTTTTCTTTCAATTCATTAAGAAAAGGACAGAAGATAAAATGTTACTTTAGATCTGTCAAATTAATCCGCTCCTGATGTAAATTGACTTATTTTTGGTCGCCATGTTTATAATTGCGTCTAAACTGTTTATGGAGTATCTCAATTTGACAGAATTAAACTGATATGTAAAGAAAACCCTGTCCGACCCATAAGGATAATAAAGGTTGGGTAAACACGTGACCAAATATGATATAAAATTTTACGTAATCATCATAGTAACAATACTAATGAATTTTAAAATAATCTTTTTTTCCCGCGAATTAATTCCAACTTCCCCGAAATTTGGTAATTTTAAAAAAAGTTACACCATTTTGACGGTACGCTTATGCGATTCGACCACGTGTCGCGTGCCCTGCTCCCCGTCGCCCGCGGAAGGGTGGCCTACGGCGCATGTATTAAGTTACCTTTTTTTTATAAATTACAAACTAGCACTTGACTGCAATCCCGCCTGATGGTAAGCAGTGATGTAATCGTTGATGGTAAGGCGTGCTAGTTTATTAAGCCTACTCACTCAAAAGAACTGAGTAAATAGGAAGGAAGACGGCAGTTGAGCGCGGTGATGCAATGTTAAACCCAACAACACGACCAACGATGCTGCGCCAGAGGAAGATTGATCTGGAGGCCCTCCACGACCAAACTCCCGACACAACAACATTTCGCGCATCGTACCCGGTACGTACATCGCAACACAACTGCTCAGACCCGTCCTCCGTACGGCTTTACCAGACATCATGCCGGAACACGACGAATCGCTTGGCGGCATGACTTTGTCTGGTGGGTGGTAACTTATGCCGGCGGCTGATGTTGTGGCCTACCACCTCTTTTTGCAAAATAATATTTATTTGTTAGGGGGATTTTTTTTAAACTTTAGTCCGGCTTTGTCGGCATTAGTAGAATCAGTTATCGGTTCCTAACAATACCTTCACTTATCGGACAGGGTTTTCTTTACATATTGTCTAAGCAACAAGGAAAACCAAAAATAAATACCGTAAACATAGTGACACTAATAGGGTTGGTATATGAAATCCTACATTCCCCAACTCTTGTATTGAGAGGGTACGCGTGACCAATTAGACGATACTTCCCTTACAGACGTGATTGGGGATGGGGGCTTTTGTTCTGCCTTCGTTACCATACGATGCGAGGCATCGAAAGCTTACTTTACTTTTTACCTCCGGGAAATTGAGTGGTGAAATTTTTTGATGTTTCGTTGATTTGAATGCGTGTAGTGTTAAAGCCTCTTTTAATTTATGAGTGCCTGGTACTCGTTAGCAAGCTTAGGACTAGTTTTTGGAGTTCCGTACATTGCAGTGGATGCCAAAGGAACCTTATTACTAGCCTCTGCTTTCTATTTATGCGTCGGTATGTCACCAGAGTTTAATCGTAGATTAGAATAGTAATTATTGTGTGTGCCATAAGAAAGCTCAAGGTCGCACAGATAGCTATGGAGAGGGCTATGCTAGATGTTTCTCAACGTAATCGAATCAGGAATGAGGATAGGCGTAGAAGAACTAAAGACTCCGACATAGCTCTGCGGATTAGCTCTTTGAAGTCGCAGTGGGCGGGGCACATAGCATGTAAAGCCGATGGCCGATGAGGCATAAAGGCTCTTGAATGGTGACCACGTACCGGCAAGCGCAGGTCGGATGATCTAACCAAATCGCAGGGAAGCGCTGGATACAAGCGCCAGGAAGCCTATATGCAGGAATGGACTTCTTGTGACTGACATGATGATGATGATGTGTGTACTATAGGAAACGGGTGGGCCGTTTCCTTGGTCTATAAACATTTTTACTTGTGACAAAATCTGAATACAACGAATAATTCCTTTTGAGTTTAAGGTTAATTAATATGTAGCCTATGAAACCCACAAACTAGGTGGCTTTTTATAAAAGATTTTTCAAAATGGGTGGGTATAGTAGTTTCAGATATTATCCCCTATAACCTCATGTATGAGGTTACTAAAACTACTATAAAACTACTACTATACTACTGTTACGAATGGACCTTATGTCGATGGCATAAGGTTCAATATCGCGTGACATGCAGTGAGTCACTTTTAAGTTCTATTTCCCCAGATCTAGACATTTTCCAGGCACAATAGAAAAACGCATTACTAGACTTAGGATGGCCTATCGAATGGTACAGGTCTCAACAGTTTTGTCAACAAAGTGTCGACATCGAAATTTCTAGAAACCCGTTTCCGGGAATTACCGTAGAATAGAACAGAATAGAATAGAATACTCTTTATTATGTACACCATATAGATTACAGAACATAAATAAAAATATTTTACAAAGGGTGACACAATGGGCGGTCTTATCGCTAAGAGCGATCTTTTACAGACAACCTTTACCGTAGGTACTTACTTGGCCGGTGACCTCGAAGTTATGCAGTATTATTATTACGTCTAGAGGTTTCTGGAATGTTCGATCAGCTGGCCTATATATACTACGCTCTTTAGAGCTTACTGTAGGTCCCTCTACACGTGCAGCCTGTGGGCTGATTATACCCGTACAGCATATAGCGCCCTCCGCGTCCAGTTCAATAATGCGTTTAGGGCGGTGCTGAGGCTGCCTCGCCACTGCAGCGCCTCGGGCATGTTCGCAGAGGCTCGTACCGACTACTTTCACGCCACAATGCGTAAGCGGTGCGCATAGCATGGAAAAGAGGATCTTCACAATGCCGATTACAAACCGCCACCGGGCAACCAGTACTCGTCCTTGGTGAAACGAACGTGTCCTTGAAAATGGGTGATAAGACATTCACGCACCCTGTTTTAATAGCAAATATTACAGATGATTGCATAATAGGACTGGACTTTTTGAAGAAACGACAGTGCGTCCTTAATGTAGCAAAAGGAGTATTGAGTTTTTCAGAACAAGAAGTATTTCTTCAAGGTGGAAAACAAGGGTCAGTGTACTGTTTAAGGAGAACGGTATTACCACCAAGATCAGAAACCTTAGTAAATATTAGACTATCACCAATAGGATGCCGTAAACGTTGCATTATAATGGAAGATTCTGGAGATCACCCAGACTGGATAACAGCAAGGACACTGATGATGATTTCCGATAAACCAAAAGTACGAATTATCAACGTTAGTAACAAAGAAATAATTCTTGAAAAGAATTGCATGGTGGGTGTGTGCGATCATGTAGCGTCTTTGAGAAAAACAGAGGCGCACGAAAAGGAACGTGATAAGAAGTGGCAGGAACATGTATCGACACTACTCGAAAATTGTAAGGGTAATTTAAACAAGTTCGAAAGTCACAAAGTTAAGCAACTGCTGCATAACTTCCATGACATCTTCTCGAAGACCGACGGTGACGTGGGAAGGACCGCGCTCGTCAAACACCATATAGATACGGGTGATACACAGCCGATAAGACAGAGACCACGTCGTATCCCCTTTGCAAGAGAACAGGAAGTCACGGAAATGTTCAGAGATATGGAGAAAAACCGGATTATATAAGCATCCACCAGCCCTTGGTCATCTCCAGTTGTCCTAGTCAAGAAAAAGGATGGCAGTACAAGGTTTTGCGTTGACTACAGGATGTTGAATGATGTCACGAAAAAGGACAGTTATCCCCTGCCACGTATAGATGACACTTTGGACTTGCTAAGTGGCATGAAATGGTTCTCCACAGTTGACCTCAAAAGTGGATACTGGCAGGTGGAAATCTGTCAGCAGGATAAAGAAAAGACCGCTTTCTCCACTGGTCCTGGGAACGGTCTCTGGCAATTCAATGTCATGCCTTTTGGACTATGCAATGCTCCAGCTACATTTGAGCGCCTAATGGAGCGCATCTTGGTGGGGTTGCTTGGTGATGCATGCCTGGTCTATTTGGATGACATCATCATTATGGGACGAAACTTCGCAGAGCACCTACGCAATTTGAAGTTTAACAGAGGAAAAGTGTCAATTTGAATGGAACTCTGACTGCGAACAGGCATTTGCGCTACTGAAAACACACTTGTGTGAGGCACCTGTATTAGGTTACCCTAGTAGGGAAGGCCGATTTTTGGTAGACACAGATGCCAGCAATGTTGGTATTGGAGGAGTACTCTCCCAAACACAAGGAGATAGGCAGGTCGTTATCGCATATTTCAGCAAATGCCTTTCTAAGCCAGAAAGGAATTACTGTGTTACCCGCCGAGAACTTCTAGCCGTTGTTAAGACCTTACAACACTTCAAGAAATATTTGATTGCGAGACAGTTTACACTTCGTACCGATCATGCTGCGTTACAGTGGCTCCTTCAGTTCAAAGACCCAGAAGGACAAGTAGCAAGGTGGATAGAGCAGCTGCAAGAATTTGACTTTGTCACTGAACATCGAAAAGGCAAGTCACACAATAATGCTGATGCTTTGTCTAGACGACCTTGCGAAGAATCTTGCCGGCATTGTGCCAAATAGGAAAAGAGAGAGATCGTAAGGATTATCCAGGTGAACGCTTTGGATGAAGACTGGGATAATCAATCATTGGAAGACGCACAAAAGGAAGACAGTGACCTGAAGGCAGTAATCGAATGGAAGAAACATGGCCAGAGGCCCGCTTGGAGTGAAATATCAGCGCTTAGCCCAGCAGCAAAAAGTTACTGGGCCCAATGGGACAGCCTGATAATTGATAATGGAGTTCTCAAAAGGAAATGGGAATCACCCAGTGGACAGGAGGTCACCTTACAGATAGTTGTTCCCGGTGATAAAGTCGCGTCAGTGCTACGACAGGTGCACGACGGAGTATCCGGAGGACATCTAGGAGTAAAGAAAACCCTGGAAAAGGTGAGAAAAAGATTCTATTGGGTGCATTGCCGCGAAGACGTTGAGGACTGGTGTAGAAAATGTGTAGCTTGCTCCTCAGTAAAGGGACCGCAAACGAGAGCCAGAGGTCGGCTGAAAGTGTACAATGTTGGTGCACCATGGGAAAGAGTTGCTGTCGATATAGCTGGGCCATTTCCTATTACTGAAGAAGGAAATAGATATATCATCGTCATGCAAGACTATTTTAGCAAATGGCCAGAAGCTTTTGCAGTACCTAACCAAGAAGCTCATACAGTCGCCAAAAAGCTAGTTCACGAGGTGTTCTGTCGATTTGGTTTCCTTTGGAGTTACACTCTGATCAGGGTAGAAATTTCGAGTCTTCACTGTTCCAAGAGGTTTGCCAACTACTCGGGATCCATAAGACCCGTACAACACCATATCACCCTCAGTCAGATGGAATGGTCGAAAGATTCAACCAGACGCTAGAGAATCATTTGGCCAAAGTAGTGGAAGAACACCAGAGGGATTGGGACCAATACATTCCACTCTTCTTAATGTCATACCGCTCTGCAACACATGATAACACAAATTGCACACCGGCGAAAGTCAACTTCGGCCGAGAAATTAGACTACCCATAGATACACTAACCGGAACACCTCCCGATACTCCTACCCTAGCCGTCGACTATGTGGCCGACCTGCGGCGTAAATTAGATGGAATACATGAGCTAGTGAGAGAGAATGGTCTGAAAACCAGTGAGAAAATGAAGATCCGATACGACCGCAAAGCTCACGTCCCCGGATTTGAAAAAGGAACTTTGGTATGGTTACACAATCCAATAAGGAGAAAAGGAAAGAGTCCAAAGTTCCAAGCCAAATGGGAGGGTCCGTACACGATAGTAACCAGAATAAACGATGTCACCTACAGGATTAAGAAAGGGCCTAGAGGGAAGCTGAAGATCGTACACGTAGACCGCCTAGCTCGCTATTATGGATCAAATCATACTCGGGACGAGCATGACTAAGAAGGGGGCAATGTTCCGAATGGACCTTATGTCGATGGCATAAAGTTCAATATCGCGTGACATGCAGTGAGTCACTTTTAAGTTCTATTTCCCCAGATCTAGACATTTTCTAGGCATAATAGAAAAACGCATTACTAGACTTAGGATGGCCTATCGAATGGTACAGGCCTCAACAGTTTTGTCAACAAAGTGTCGACATCGAAATTTCTAGAAACCCGTTTCCGGGAATTATCGTAGGTACTTATTTGGCCGGTGACCTCGAAGTTATGCAGTATTATTATTACGTCTAGAGGATTCTGGAATGTTCGATCAGCTGGCCTATATAAGCGCCGTGACGCCGGCACACAGTCAGTCTACACTCGACAAGCGATACGAAAACAGCGACAGTTAAGAAGCGATCTTTGAGAATACCTACTGCGACAACTGTAACGAGAACTGTGAGTACTACGTGAAGTAACATCTGTAGTGTTATCGTGTGTTTACAACACGGACTTCGTGGACAAAAAGGAAGACTTCAGTGCAACGTCAGCGACATTCTACTTGTCATTGCCTACAATCGTCTGTACCTTCGTTGCCAATAAACTTCGTAACCCTTAACCGGCATTTTAGTACGCCTAGCCCGTAACACTACTATACATATATATACTAACTACTAGGAAACTACATATTTTCATATTTTCCTTCTCTGTATGAGAGGAGACCTGTGCCCAGCAGTGGGACGATGAAAAGGGAGATGATGATGATGATGATGACGATGACATATTTTCAAAATTAACTCAATAACCTAGTAGATATTAAAATTTCACTGAATGTGAATTCCTATTGCCTTTAGATCATACTTTTAGTAATAAAAATAAAATAAGTTTTATGAAAATAAATGGAATTCTCGTTTGAAGAGTGCGTCTTTTCTCTTCAGATTGCAGGGCAGTAACAGCCTCTTGAGGGTGATTGCTGATAGGCACGATAAAACCCCTTTTATAAAGCATTTTATAAACAATTAACACTCCGTCCTTACTAGAAAATAATTACTGAGATAGTTTATAAGTTAAATTATTGCCCAAAAAGATAGTGTTTTGGGTCTTTTATACATTTTAGTCATATTATATTTAGAAGCGTTTCATGAACCATATTAATTTTGACTGCTTATGATAATACTCTTCAAAAAAATTTTTTTTTTTTGTATTATTTTACTTTGGTTCATGGAACCCAAATCCATACTAATATTATAAATGCGAAAGTATCTCTGTCTGTCTGTCCGGCTTTCACGCCAAAACTACTGTACCGATTTTCATGAAATTTGGCACAGTCAATCTTTAGACCCTGAGAAAGGACATAGGCTACCTTTTATCCCGGAAAAATTTGAAGTTCCCGAGGAAAATCTAAAAAGCGTGATATAACCGAACTCCACGCGGGTGAAGCCGCGGGCGGAAAGCTAGTATAAAATAACTTATAAATGGCCCCCAGCTTAAAGTACTTTCAAGGGGCAGCAGCGTTGGAAGCTCATTAAGCCAAATTAAACTACGCTCGCCAACCCTACCTGTCAAGAGTGGCGAGTATGGTATTTAGCCTCCTGTGGTGATGAAATATTGCACACAAAAGCGGCTGCCTGGGTGTTTCGTACCACCACCTACTTACCTACTACTCTTAAATTGGGAAGTGACCACTGAGTTTTTCTCTCTTTGATATATTTACGTTTTTAATTACCTTTATCATCATCATCTCAGCGTTAATCCCAGTCGCATCCGCAGCTTTTTTTTTCAGCTTTGGAGTCTGGAGTCCGCTTTACCAGTCTAACTGCTGAATTTGGCTAAACTTCGATATTTTCCGTGAAGCGACTGCCGTGTCACCTCCACAACCCGAAGGCGATATCTAAGGCATTGCAGTTAGACCAATTGTTAGACTTTTGAGGGTTCCAACAACCCGTAACGACTGCCACTAGATGTTCGTATGGCAGCCGGGACCAACGGCTTAACGTGCTTTCCGAGGCACGAGCAGACCAGTGCAAATATTCATATTCATGCATACAAATGCTTGCACTGTGCGGGGATCGAACGCGCGCCACCTTGCGCAGCGGCAGCGTCCGCAACCGCTACGCCACGGAGGCATAACCTTTATGGCTACTAAATTTCAAGTAAGTAACTAAACTGCGAATCAAATTAACACTCTGAACGGCAATCGTGAGATTGTGCCAAAATTGTAAACAAATTTAAGTTAATGGAAAAACAGCTTAAACTTCCATATAATAACGTTTACTTTATGCTGCAAATTCAAACATTTTTATAACTTTTTCAATACTGCTAGTCACTCTAACATCAACTTAATTCACATTGAAATAAAGCTGATATTCGTTCAACTTAAAACGGTGTGAACAACTAGGTATGCACTTTTACTATACGTAATTTTCCTATATTCTTCTTCAATTGTCAAGTTGACAGCCACCGTGGCGTAGCGGTAGCGAACGCAGCCGTTGCGCATGGAGGCGCGGGTTCGATCCCGGCAGTGCAAGTATTTGTATGCATGAATACGAATATTTGTACTGGTCTGGTCGTGCCTCGGAAAACACGTTAAGCCGTTGATCCGGTTGCTATACGAACATCTGCATATTGGCAGTCGATACGGGTTGTTGGAGCCCTCAAAAGTCCATCAGTTGGTCTAAATGCAATGCTTCGATATCGCCTTCAGGTCGTGGAGGTCAGACGGCAGTCGCTTCACGGAAAATATCGAAGTTTAGCCAAAATCAACAGTTACACTGGTAAAACAGACCCCAGACTCCAAATCTGAAAAAGCTTCGGATGCGACTGGGATTAAAGCTGAGATGGTGATGATGATGAAAAGGAATGATTCCTGGGTAAAAAAAAAAAATGATTCTATTTAGGCCATCATTCAGATTATAGAAAAATATTGGATACGTACACAAAATCAATAAAAATTGACAAATATAAAAGGCATCAAAGATCAGGAGTGGTGGCTGGTGACGTCACTGCTCGCTAAAAAGTGTAGCGTGCAGTGACGTGACACGAGTTTTCAACGCACTGTGTTGTCTTCATTTTTTTCTTTTTTCATATGAAAAAAGAAAATAAAAACTTTTTTTACAAAAAAACAACCGACTTCCAAAAACCACTACAAAGTGAAAAATAACTAATTTCGGAAGTCGGTGTCTTTGGTTTTGTGTATATTAGTTTTTGACACCGACTTCCGAAATTAGTTATTTTTCACTTTGTAGTGGTTTTTGGAAGTCGGTTGTTTTTTTGTAAAAAAAGTTTTTATTTTACACTTTTTAGTTGTTAAAAGTACTATGTATTCAGTTGCATCCGGTCATACTGGAAGCTGACGCAAATATAGTTGGGAAACGACGCAATTTTATTTACTTTAATTTTTACCCGTAAGTATTCCCTCAACTGCCTATGGTCTTCATCATGAAATTTACTGCAGACCATTATTTTAACCCAATGGGTGCAAAAGTCTCATCAATATAAATGAATGAAGTCTAACCACAAAGTAGCTACTGTAAACCGTTGAGGAGTTCCCTGAACTGGCCTTTGTCTTCATCATCAGAGCTCTTATGACAGTCACAACCCATCTAGGTGTAAAGTTCTTATCAATACAAATTAATCGAGCCCAAACACAAGGTAGCTGTTGTGAATTGTTGAGGAGTTCCTTCGACTGTCTCCCGGCTCCATCATCAGATCTACTCCAGACCTTTATTAAATTGTAGTGCTTTAAAATATTTAATGAAAATGCTAAGAAATGCACAAGTCGCCCCTGCAATTTTTGAAAGTTTCCCTTGTTTTCTCTGGTCTTCCACCATCAAACCCTGACATCCTTAACATGGGACCACCTTGGGAACGTCTTCTTTCCAACGGCAAAAGAATTATCAAAATCGGTTCATAAACGACGAAGTTATGCGCGAACAAACATAAAAAAAAGCATATACAACGTGTAACAAAAAGGGTATATACATACCAAGGGCATGGCATCTTTAGATGATATCAAACGATATCGGAAGGGTTTCAACTCAAAATAAAATACTCAAAAAATTGGTACCAAATTTTCGGTTTCGTGTGTTTCTTAAAATCAAATCATAAAAACGTGGCAGCACACCACATACGTTAATAACTACTCGTTACCCGTCACGTTACTTGCCAAAATCCGATAAATGCCTTCAATATCTCTGTGCGACTAGTATGATAGTAGCCTATCACAGCCGGTGTTTTTCCGCATAACTTCCTAACATAAAGAGATAGGATTAAAAAACCCTTCCAATATCGTTTGATATCATGCAAAGATGCCATGCCTTTGTTATGTATATACCCTTTATGTTACACGTTGTATACGGTCGAATTGAGTAACCTCCTCCTTTTTGAAGTCGGTTAAAAAATACGTGTAATTTTTTTTTTGGAAATCTGACTGACGGACTAATTAGTTTTTTTTACTCAACTACCCTATTGTCAAAGAGTGACAGAAAAAAATCAGTGTTAGTTATGATTTGAATATACGGACAATGTAAGATGGTAGCCAATTTGCTAAACAATTGATTTTCTTTACTATACAAACTAGGCTTATAGTTCAGCCCATCTTATTGGTCATAAATCTTTGCGAAAACCGTTTGAACCTCAGCAATTTTGGCCAATATTACGTAGACATGAAAGACTTAGGATCTAACACGTAATTTGTAGCAGAGATTAATATTAAGTGGATTTGTAGTTTGGGTATAGCAGAGGTGAAATATTGTTTATCGTTTTACACTATAACTCGGTGCTTTTGTCTAATGGAGGGTATATTAAAATCTAGTGTTGAATAATGTTTGTTTTGGTAAAAGCTTCTTTGTTTTCCTTGAATCTAATCGTCTTGTAATTATCAGTGTGTTTTGTCGAGCTAACGTACTCGGGTGAATACTGTAAAGATCAGAAAGCAATATTTTGTGTCAATTAATAAGTCCTTCAAAATTACGCTCTTCTTTATTTTTTCTTTTATAAATTATTAACTAGCGCTAGACCGCAATCCCGCCTGCTGGTAGGGAGTGACGCAATCGTTGATGGTAAAGCGCACTAGTTTATTAAGAACCTATTAACTCTAGCCTTGAAGACACTCAAATTGTAGTCCGACGGAAACATCGCCGCTGGCAAATTGTTCCAGTACCTCGATGTACGCGTTATAAAGGAAGAAGCGAAACGCTTCGTCCGAATCGTAGTGGTGGAAACTCGCCGTACGACGGGTCGTCCTATCGTGGAATGGAGATGGGGGAATTAAGTCATGCAATTCCCTCGCACACTCCCCAAAATGCATCCTATAGAACACCGAAAGGCTGGCAGAGTAGCCAGCCTGTGCTCTAGGCTTTGAAGACCATCTCGAGTTAAATCAGCCTCTTCGCGCGCCTCTCCACTGCTTCTGCAGCCTGTAGATGTCCACTGCTGGACAAAGGCCTCCCCCAAGGCTTTCCACAATGACCGGTCTTGTGCTGCCTGCACCCATCGGCTTCCTGCGACCTTCACCAGGTCATCGGTCCACCTTGTTGGGGGCCTCGCTACGCTGCGTTATTTTTAAAATTACGTTAATTTGCTAAAACTACATTATTTTTAAGGGCATTTTTTAGAGCAGCGGTGGCCTTGTGGTATCGGCGCGACTTACAAGTTGTAAGTCATAGGTTTGATACCCATCTTTGTGTAAATTGATTCATCACCACTGCTCTCAAAACGGTGTAGGAAAACATCATTTATTTATTTATTTAATAGTTATAAACTAGTGCTTGACTGCAATCCCGCCTGATGGTAAGCAGTGATGCAATCGTTGATGGTAAAGCGCACTAGCTTATTAAGCCTATTCACTCAAAAAAAAACTGAGCGAATAGGAAGGAAGACATCAGTTGAGCGAGGTGATGCAATGTTTAACCCAACAACACGACAAACGATGCTGCGCCAGAGGATGATCTGGAGACCCTCCACGACCAAACTCCCGACACAACAACATTAGGCACATCGTACTCGGCACACATCGCAACACAACTGCTCAGACCCGTCCACCGTACGGCTTCACCAGGCATCATGCCGGAACACGACGAATCGCTTGGCGGCAAGGCTTTGTCTGGTGGGTGGTAACTTATGCCGGCGGCTGATGTTATTGCCTACCACCGAGGAAACCGGCGTGACCTAGAGCCAAAAACATATCTAAGACATGTGACATCTATCAACCCACACTGGGCCAGCGTTGTAGATAACGGCCCACTCCCTCTCACTGAGAGGAGGCCTGTGTCCCAACAGTGGCCACAGTAGTTGATTATGATGACATTGTTTTGGTAAAGACCAACCTTTCGGTATACTTAAGGATGTATTTTGAAGAGTGTGCATGGAAAATATATGACTTCATTTCGCCATCACCGTTCCATCGTCGGACGACCCGTCACACCACAAGTTTTTACCACCCTTACGTTGTTGATACCACTACGGTCTGGACGAAGCCTTTCGCCTCGTTTTTTATATCACGTACTGGAACAATTTGCCAGCGGAGATCTTCCCGTTTGATTACAATTTGTGTTCTGTAATCTATAATATGGTGTACATAATAAAGAGTATTCTATTTAATTCTAAGTGTGTGCTAGAGTGAATATACTTTTAATAAACTAGTGCGCTTTCCCATTTACAATTACACTATTGCTTCCATCAGGCGGGATCACGGTAAAGCAACAAATTATAACATGTAACATAAAAAGTAAGGATAACTTAAGAATAATAAAAAGAATACAGTGACTTATAACCTAAGTCACCTGTAAGCAAACGTGATTTTTAAAAGATGAGAAGATCCCTTTTGTATTGTGAAAGAAATATATTGTTATTCTGAGTTAATACCTTAAAAGCTAAAATTTAAGCGTTCCAAATGTCTAGATTAGAGAACATGGAAAATATTTAGAAAAGAAATCTGGGCTACGTATACAGAAGACTTCATAAAGCTAGAATTTTGGGCCTAACGTTTTATGTTAAATTATTGTTATCAAAACAGAAGAAAGCACGGTTTAAGTACAAAATTTTACCAAATTAAAACCTTAGGTAGGGACTACTAAGTTAACAATACCGAAAATCAAACCAAATAACGATAAAGTTGCGTTAAAAGGAAGAATAAAAATAACTTCGAACCCTCAATTTTTCAAAACCCACATCCGAAACTAGAAAGTCTCAGTAACCTTCAGTCTGACGCCGATATTTGTAAAACATAAGCCATAAGCTGTGCGACATGCGATCAAATAAAACACACACGCTCAGGATTACTGAACCCTTTTGCGGAGACTTTTTTGTCAGCTTTCAAGGGAAGAGCGGTGGCGGAAGCAAAGATAACCATGTGTGAAGGGAATCGCTAGGGATCCCCTATGCAGCTCCACGGTAAGTATTAATTTTATGTATGTATTTGTATATCTGTGTCTTATGCCATACGGAGGACGGATCTGAACAGTTGTGTTACGATGTGTGCCGGGTACGATGCGCCAAATGTTGTTGTGTCGGGAGTTTAGTCGTGGAGGGTTTCCAGCTCAATCTCCCTCTGGCGCAGCATCATTGTTCATGTTGTTGGGTTTAACATTGCACCACCTCGCTCAACTATCGTCTTCATATTCACTTAGTTTTTCTCTTAATATTCAGGCGGAATTGCGGTCAAGCACTAGTTATATATTTTTCTTCTATCCTTTCCTTAATGAAATAGCAGGAAAGAGACGTACTGCACTTATTAAGTTTAGTTTATGAACAATAAAATCGGGGTCATTGAGACAAAAACAATCTCTGTAGTCTTTATTTCTCCCAAATATCTTGGGATCGGACTTCAGTCTATCTTTATATAGTTGAATGTCAGTAACTTAAATGAAGTGACTGGGCCATACAGTATCAGTGGATATGTCATTGCATGCATTTATCAAATCTTATCTACATTTCAAATAAAAAGGTAACGTATATTGTGTGAAGGATTATATTGAGGACAAAAAGGCTTGGGCTGGAGCTGCGTCCGATTTCTATACAATGATTGTTCTTTGATTGTTCCTCTTGTAGTTTTAATATGTAATTGTTTATGTTATTTATTCAAAGCCTGTATTACACACTATGTAGCCAAGCATATTGTACGTTACGGAATTGTATCGCTGACAGAGGTGTTCGGCACTTGTACAGCTACACAGGAGCTAAACTTTCCACAGATTCGGGAATACTGTTGGAGCTGCTGAACCTTGGACAAAACTATCTTAGCATTGTGTAGATTCAATTTCTTAGTATTGTATAATTGCATGGCAAACGTGTGAGCACAATGTACGAATGTGCTGTAAGGCATTTATTTGTTGGGTTAGTCTTTTTTATTGACTTAATTGTGCTCTGGCTGGAGAGTATGTCATGCTCACTCAAATGTCTCGCTGATAGTGGCGTGTGTTTTGGGTCATTGGGTTCCCTTCGATATGATTGAGCTGAATGATGCTGATCCATACGTCATGTTCGTGAACGGACGCCGTCGTAGGGGAATGGTCATCTCTTATCTGCCACGGCGTATTTTAATTTCTGAATTGATTTTTGTGTGTTTTCCATAATGGACGCTCTCAGCGTACAATATATTTCTGCATCGTTCTCACGCGGTTGATTTCAACATGAATGATGTAATCAAATATTTGTAACAATAGCTTAAAAATTTAAAAGAGTGTCCATTGAGTTTCTTGCCCGTTCTTCTCCATAGGTACCTACTCTTTGGAATGGGCGACTAGCTTCATCTTATTGACTGACCGACCTTCTGACAATTCAAAAGTGCCTGTAACTGGTTTATTTAAAATAAATGATTTGATTTGATTGATTTGATATTAAAACGGTGGTATGTCATAACATTGGCTGCCGCCAGAAGTTACAACCCACCAGACAAAGTCTTGCCGCCAAGCAGTGCGTCGTGTTCCAGTATGATGTCTGGTGAAGCCGTAGGGGGGACGGGTCTGAGCAGTTGTGTTGCGATGTGTGCCGGGCACGATGCGCCAAATGTTGTTGTGTCATCACTGTCGGGAGTTTGGTCGTGGAGGGTCTCCACATCAATCTCCCTCTGGCGCAGCATCGTCGGACGTGTTGTTGGTTTTAACATTGCGCTACCTCGCTCAACTGCCGTCTTCCTTCCTATTCACTAAGTTTTTTAAGTGAATAGGCTTAATAAACTAGCGCGCTTTACCATCAACGATGACATCACTGCTTACCATCAGGCAGGATTGCAGTTTAAAATTATTAAAAAGAAATACGCTGCTGAATAATGGCCGTTCCCCAGCCGTGCCATAACGCCAGCCGATTGATTCTATAAGGCAATTAACCCACGGCACCGCGCACCGCCGCGGTTGGCGATGAAGTGGATCTCATGTCGCTTTGGCCTCTAATAAATCCGTAGATCCCTAAAGTGGATGATAGACGTACGAACTTAAAGTACGCGGTTTTTAAGATCGTGAACTTACTCGGCTCGCCGTCAGTGACACACGTGAGGCTTGCTGAGCAAGCCTTGCTCATACTACATCGTGATGTCGTCGAGAGAAGTAGCTTTGTATTATGTGGGAATTATATCATACTACATTTTAAAAAGTAATAAAAGACGAAATCCACAAGTGTGGGTAAAGCACTGCATTACGAAAAGACAGCGTTTATCGCATGACCTGACTTTCCCTCCCCTAGGCCTGACTTCCCCTAGGCCTGACTTGCCCCCCCCCCCAGGCCTGCCTTGCCCTCCCCCCCTAGGCCTCCATTATTATTTTAGAAAGCCTCAACTGCTGTATGAAAAACTTTTGCGGCTCCCGGCTCGCAGCGCTGCCACACGTACGAGCCGAGACGAGCTACGAGTAAGATTTCAAACAGGTTGGATCGCCGGCGAACTTGCTCGGCAATTTTAAAGTACGCGTTTTTAAGGTGACACACAGGCGAAAAAGGTCGTCGAGCCACAAGTCCGCGTACTTACTCGCACGTCTATCACCCATTTAACACACATACACCGGTCGACCGCGCGGTCGAGCGGTGCTCTCACCGCCACCGCCCCTTCGCGCTGTCGTCCGTGCGGTGGAGCGGCGCCTCACACATGGATCGCCGCATAGCCACGTGGATCATTGTGAGTGCAGGACGAAGATCAGAAGATTCTTGCCAGTGTCTGTCAACAAACTGGTCAAAACTGTACTAAATACATCCGCGCGGACAGGCGTGTAAACCGCCTTAACGCGCGGGGCGCCGCTACGAAATTCGCTATACCGTCGCCGCCCGGTACGCGGTCCCGTGTGATAATCGCCTAAATCTCAGCGAGAAAAATTTCATGAAATGAGTTAAGAGTGAGTCATCAATAGTATTAATAACTTAACATTATTTGGAATGACATCTCACTCCACTCTTACTTCACCTAAGTTTACGCGGCGATATGGTTATAAAATCGTAATCCAGGTTGAACAAGCCTCCGTGTGCAGTTTCTGGCCTGCCATCGGACGCGTCCCCAGGTGGCGGATAGGGGAACGGCCCCCAGATATGGGGGTTACCGGTTTACCGGCGCGGACCAAAGCCAGACGCGGGGACTACTTCGGCGATCACACGTGCGGCGGGTGGGTTAGCCACCACTCCAAGTGGCTGACGTGACCCGAACTCCGGGTCACCGTCGGACAACCAGGGCTCTTCCTTGAGAGGAGCTGGGGGCCCCGTTTGCATTCGTGCAAACGAGTGGGGCCAAGAGGAAGGACACCTCGCTAAAAAACCCTTGGCTGCTGCGTCTTTTCGCACAAGAAGACGTACCCAGTCCAGCCCCAGGGAGGGGCTGGACTGGGTACGTCTTCTGGACTGGTCTTATGGAGAGACCACTGTGGGCCCGCCGGCGGGAATCGCCGGCGGGGGATTGGAAGCGCAGATCTGCTGGTTTCCCATGACCCCGCCACTAAGGCGATGTCGATGTGCCGCTGTAGTTTTAATGTGTATTCCCGGCTTTAGCTGGGCGAGTCCCATACACGCCCGTCGCCCAACTAGCGGCGGGTATGGTGCGTAAAGGCATTTCCACAGCGTCAACAAAAGAAGGTTGAACAAGCCGTTAATCTTGAACTGACAAACTTTCTCTTTCTTATCTAACCGCTCTTAACTTAAACCGTTCCCTTTATAAATAGCCTCAATATTTCTACGGAGAATGTTTGGCGACTGCTGAGTGCCATCAATCGGTGACCAGCGAACACTGGATATAGCCTCACTCGGAGAAGATTTGGAAAGCTCTAATGATCGGAACTGGAGTATTAAACTCAATGAGAGGTCATTAATACCTGTAGCACTGGAGTTTTGAGGTGTTTGAGAAATTGGTGACGTTTCTTCGAGTTACATAAATATTGTTACGAATGCACCTTATGCCAATGGCGTAAGGTTCAATATTGCGTGACATATCTTACGTAAGCTTTAAGCCCTATATCTTGAGACCTAGGCATTGTAGAGGTACAATCTAAAATTGTATTGTACTAGGAACTTCTTCTTGTGCTTGGCTAACAAGTACTTTTCTTCGAGTTACATAAATATTGTTACGAATGCACCTTATGCCAATGGCGTAAGGTTCAATATTGCGTGACATATCTTACGTAACTTTTAAGCCCTATATCTTGAGACCTAGGCATTGTAGAGGTACAATCTAAAATTGTATTGTACTAGGAACTTCTTCTTGTGCTTGGCTAACAAGTACTGTTCCTTTTAGTTTACTTAGCAGGCGAGGACCCTGGCATCCTAAACCCAAGTTAAATCTTAAATTGGGTGCCAGAGTTTATCTAAAACCCTTGCGTTGGTATAAGTTTAGTTGATTAATATTTTTAACCGACTTCAAAAAGGAGGAGGTTACTCAATTCGACCGTATATATGCTTTTTTTATGTTTGTTCGCGCATTACTTCGTCGTTTATGAACCGATTTTGATAATTCTTTTTCTGTTGGAAAGAAGACGTTCCCAAGGTGGTCCCATGATAAGGATATCAGGGTTTGATGGTGGAAGACTAGAGAAAACAAGGGAACCTTTCAAAAGTTAAATGAAATGAAATGAAATCGTTTATTAAGCAAGTAGGATCACTGATCACTTTTACACGTCATGTTTATTTTTTATTTTATTTTTTTAACTAGATGAAGCCGGCATTTCCTAACTGACTACCTCTGAGAAGAAATAGCCGAAACAAACTCAGGGATCATCGTCTTTTTTCAAGTCCAGACATTAAAAATGAAAATGTTTACAATAATTTACCTTATAATTACGCATATTGCTTAATAACAATTAACAATGCTTAACAGAGCGAGCAGCTCAGTCCCAAGCTTTTTTGTCTTCTAAATAATCTGTGATTTTATAATACCCCTTTTTGCAAAGTTTGGCCTTTATATGGTTCTTAAATCGTTTAATGGGTAAGTTTCGAACGTCCATGGGAAGCTTGTTGTAAAAGTGTATACATTGACCCATGAACGAGTTGCCTACTCTGTGGAGACGAGTGTGATGTACAGCAAGATTGTGTTTGTTCCTGGTATTTATATTATGAATATCGCTTATTTTCTTAAAATTCGAGATATTTTTATGAACATACATAAGACTTTCAAATATATATTGTGAAGCTACAGTCAGAATGTTCACCTCTTTGAACTTTTCTCTAAGAGATTCTCTAGGACCAAGGTTGTAAATGGCTCGAACAGCCCTCTTCTGTAAAATAAAGATGGTATTGATGTCCGCACAAGTTCCCCAGAGAAGAATCCCATAAGTCATAAGACTATGAAAATAACTAAAATAAACAATTCTGGCTGTATCCACATCAGTTATCTGTCTAATTTTCTTAACAGCAAAGGCGGCAGAACTGAGTCTACCCGACAGCTTCTCAATGTGAGGACCCCATTGTAACTTGGCGTCAATAGTTAATCCAAGAAAAACTGTCGACTCGACAGGGATCAACTCTACTCCATTCAGTTGAACATTGGTACTTAGCTGCCTGACATTTGGCGTAGAAAATTTAATGAGTTTAGTTTTTTTTTCATTTAAAAGGAGGTTATTTACATTAAACCAATGGACAACTTTAGAGAGTGTATTGTTAACTTCGTCAAAATTTGTTAGCTGACGCTTGACTTTAAAAATAAGAGAAGTGTCATCCGCAAACAATACTATGTTGTGATTATCTCTCACGTGATGAGGTAAGTCATTAATATAAATTAAAAACAAGAATGGACCTAGAATTGAGCCCTGCGGAACGCCCATGGTGACCACAGATCCTGCAGATCTCTTGCCATTAACATCAACCCTCTGAATTCGATTATTCAGATAAGAAGTCAGAAGGTCGAGAGCTCTGTCCCTCAAACCATAATGGTACAATTTCCTGATAAGAGTATCATGATGTACGCAATCAAAGGCCTTGGACAAATCACAAAAAATACCAAGAGCATCCTGCGATTCCTCCCAGGCCCCAAATATGTTCTTTAGCAACGCCACGCCCGCATCCGTAGTTGAACGACCCTTTGTAAAACCAAATTGTTTCACGTGCAATAAATTGTGTAAGTTAAAGTGCCTCAACAACTGTTTCAAAATTAATTTTTCAAAAATTTTGCTCAAAGTTGGTAATATCGATATTGGCCGAAAATTCGTGGGATCAGTTGTACTACCAGATTTGAACAGTGGAATTACTTTGCTTAGTTTCATCAAATCAGGAAATACGCCAGATGTGACACAAGAATTAAAAACAATTGCTAAGAAAGGTGCGATAACATCTATTATTGAAGCTACAGTGTATACTGACAAACCCCAATGATCGGCAGTTTTTTTTACATCAAGATCCTTAAAAGATTCTATAATGCCTTTACTGGTCACAAATTCAAATTCAAAGTGATTGTCACAATCTGGAACACATTCTTTTAGTATGGCATAAGCAGAAGTGGAGGAAGAAGACAAAGTTTTTGTTGTCATTATTGGAATACTAGTAAAAAAATTCTCAAACTCAGTTGCTACGTCCAAGTCCGCCTTTATATCTTCATCGTTAATTTTAAGATAGAAATCGCGATTTTGTACTTTGGTTCTTCCAGTTTCAGAATTTATAATTCCCCAAGTTGTTCTGATTTTATTGCCGGAAGATTTTATTTTATTTTTAATGTGTATGGCTTTTGCCGAGGAACAGGCTCTTTTAAAAGTGTTTGAATAATTTTTAACAAATTCTTGAAAAGCTTCATCATGGTTAAATGTTTTTTCCTGATACAATTCATACATTTTTTCCCTGCTTTTATAAATACCTGGGGTTGCCCAGTCACTAAATATAATACGGTCGCTAACAGGCAATGTTTTTTTTTGTGAAAACTTTCATAAATTCACAATTAATTAGGTTAAATAGTACACTATACGCATGATCCGGATTGGCGTGATAAGGCAAGTCCGGTAGCTTTTCAATTAAATTATTTTTAAATTGTCCTAAACGATTTTCATTTATAGGAACAAAACTCACAAGTTTTCTTTGAGCTCTGACTTCACTTTTCTGAGTAAAAGTAACTAACTGGCCACAGTGATCAGAGTCTAACTCGTTTATAATTAAATGGTCAGAAGGTTTTGAGTTAGTAAAGATGTTGTCTAAACAGGTGGCACTCGTGGCAGTTATTCTAGTCGGCTCAAAGAATCTTGCATACAAGTTATAAGACTTAAATAATGACATAAATTTATTAACGGTAGCTGATTTCTCTAGAACATTAATGTTGAAGTCTCCACAAACAACAACTGTTTTGTTACTGTGACAAGTCTTTAATAAAACTTCCTCCATATATTTCTCAAAAATATCATAGGAAGCACATGGGGGCCTGTAGACACTTATTACAATGAACCGCTCAAGCTCGATGCAAGCAATTTCAATAACCCGCTCAACAGAGAGGCTTAAGATATCAGTCCTTTCTTTAAATTTGAAATTGTTACGAACAATTATTAGGGAGCCACCCCTTATCATATTCACTCTGCTGAACGAGCTAGCAATCTGATGGTTATTAAAGCTGAACATGAACTGATGGGCTTTTAACCAATGTTCAGTAAGACAAACAATATCAATGTAATTACAGTTCATGAACAACTCCAATTCTAATTGTTTATTTATCACACCCTGTATATTTTGATGAACAATTTTAAGGTTATTATTATTCATTTTATTTTGAAAATTATTTGAGGGGTGTGATATTATTATATCTTGGTTTACGGTTATGCTAGAGTTTAACTCTGTTGTCTCAATATCCCTTGATAATGGGTACAAGTCTAACTTGGTATTTAAAATAGTGCTAGAGGTTGACTCTATTGTCTCAAGTTGTAATTTAAATAGCTTGGAACATATTCCAAGCTCTGCTCATTACCACTAAGTGTATTACTTAACTGCTCAATAGAAGCAGTATAGTTAGCCAAACACTTGGCTGACTTATATATATAGTATGATAGCGATTCTGCTACCTGTCCTTTATAAAAATTACAAAGATAATAGTTATCTTTGGTCATAAAATAATTTTGACTAATAAGTACATTAGAGTCAATAAATTCAAATTTTTCATTATATAATGTCATAGTTTGTAATGTCATATTACATCTATATCTAATTTTGTTTTCCGTCTGTGACAGGCCATTGCCATAAGGAAAGGCAAACAAAACTATTTTATTTACATTTAAGGAGGCTAGACTTTCAAAATATTTCTTAATTTTTACACTGTTTGCATTTCCCCTTCTCCCAATCAAAATAACAATGGTTGTGGATGGACTGTAATTACCACTTATAACTTTTTCTATAATTTTACTGTAAGATGCTTCAGGCATACAATAATTAATTACTTGGTCATTTAAATGGTGTTGTAAGTTGCAGGGGCGACTAGTGCATTTCTTAGCATTTTCATTAAGTATTATAAAGCACTACAATTTAATAAAGGTCTGGAGTAGATCTGATGATGGAGCCGGGAGACAGTCGAAGGAACTCCTCAACAATTCACAGCAGCTACCTTGTGTTTGGGCTCGATTAATTTGTATTGATAAGAACTTTACACCTAGATGGGTTGTGACTGTCATAAAAGCTCTGATGATGAAGACAAAGGCCAGTTCCGGGAACTCCTCAACGGTTTACAGTAGCTACTTTGTGGTTGGACTTCATTCATTTATATTGATGAGACCTTTGCACCCATTGGGTTAAAATAATGGTCTGCAGTAAATTTGATGATGAAGACCATAGGCAGTTGAGGGAATACTTACGGGTAAAAATTAAAGTAAACAAAATTACGTCGTTTCCCAACTATATTTGCGTCAGCTTCCAGTCTGAACGGATGCAACTGAATACATAGTACTTTTAACAACTAAAAAGTGTAAAATAAAAACTTTTTTACAAAAAAACAACCGACTTCCAAAAACCACTACAAAGTGAAAAATAACTAATTTCGGAAGTCGGTGTCAAAAAACGAATATACAAAACCAAAGACACCGACTTCCGAAATTAGTTATTTTTCACTTTGTAGTGGTTTTTGGAAGTCGGTTGTTTTTTTGTAAAAAAGTTTTTATATGTTGTTATGTTCAAAACAGTGGTAATAAATAACTTCTTTACCCTGTTTTTTCTCGTGTCAGGTACCTGTAACTACTCGCTTATTGTAAATAAGAATGTACTGGAGAATCGAACGTTATTATTATTACTTCCAGATAGATCTCGAACATTCGATGTGCTTGCACATATAAAGCGGCGTGATTCAGCGGATCTTAACTGTAAGTGGGCCTCACCTGCCAGATCGCGCAGGAGGTGCTGGACGACGAGCTGAAGTCCGACCACCAGCCAGTGCTCGTCCGCCTGACTGACCACACCACCAGAGTTGCCCATCCGGCGCCACGTCACACACGGATTGGGACAAATTCAGGAAGGTAATGGAGGCCACCACGCCCACTCGGCCCGTCACCGACGCCTTGGACGTGAACGAGTTGGTTGAGGGGCTCACCGCCAGCATCAAGAGCGCCTTGGAAGCGGCGACATGCACATCCACCGCGTCACAGGGGCGCTACCAGAAGCTCCCCGCACACATCGCAAACATGATCGCCGACAAGAGGCGTCTGCGCAGGCGGTGGCAACAAACAAGATGCCCCACCATTAAGAACCAGCTCAACCGTGTCACGGACAAGGTTAAGGCCGAGCTGCACGCGCACGCATCGGAGAGCTGGGAGTACATTATAGACTCGGCAGACGGCGACTGGGCGTCGGTACACCGGCTGTGCCGACGCCTAAAGAATACCCCAGCCCCGGTGCGCCCGCTACGCAACAGCGACGGGGCGCTACGCTACACGGCGGCCGACCGGGCCGAAATATTCGCCGAGCACCTGGAGCGTCAATGCACGCCGAACCCAACAGACGCCCTGGACCATGTCGCAGCAGTGGAGCAACACCTTGGAGAGTACTTCAAGACGCCGGTAGCTCCAGATGAAGACCCCATATTTTTCTCCCCGGGCCAAGTACTGGGGGCAATAAGGCGCACCAAGCCCAGAAAGGCACCCGGTGCCGACGGCATCACAAACACCGCCCTCCGATACCTGCCACCGAAATCGGTGGCGGCAATAGCGCGCCTATACAACGGTATACTCTGCACCGGAACCTTCCCCAACTGCTGGAAGCAGGGGAAGGTGATCATGTTGCCCAAGCCCGGGAAGAACGTGTCAAAGCCGGAAAGCTACCGGCCGATCACGCTCCTCTCCACAACCTCCAAGGTGTTCGAGGCACTCCTGCTGCAACACCTGCTGCCGCACACCACGCCCCGCCCGGAACAATTTGGCTTCCGGGCGGAACACAGTACGACGCTCCAGTTGTCGAGGGTACTGCACACACTCACCGCGGCAATGAACAAGAGGGAGTACGCCGCTGCAGTATTCCTCGACATGGAAAAGGCATTCGACCGGGTCTGGCACGCTGGCCTTATTTACAAGCTGACCAGGACCACCGCGCCTCATCGCTTGATACAGGTGGTCTCCTCCTTCCTGCAGGACAGGACATTCAAGGTTTCGGTGGAGAACGTGTCATAGAGCGCGCGCCCCATTGGAGCGGGCGTGCCGCAGGGAAGCTGCGTCTCGCCTGCGTTGTACTCGGTATACACCGACGACATCCCCGCCACGCACACTGCAACCCTCGCGCTGTACGCAGATGACGCCGCGTACATCACCACGTCGTTGTCAGCCGACCACGCGGCCATCAAGATGCAGCGCGTTCTGGACGACCTCCCCGACTGGCTCAGCAAGTGGAGACTGTCGGTGAACGCAGGTAAGACGCAGGCTATAATTGTCACGGCACGAGGCGGACTTCATCCACCGAACCTTCAGCTCATGGGGACCGAGGTCGAGTGGACCAGGACCGCCAAATACCTGGGGGTCACACTCGACAGCCGGCTCACCATGGGCCCGCACGTCTGCGACACCGTCGCGCGGGTAAAGGTAAGCAGGAACCTTTTGCGCCCGGTGCTCTCGTCACGCCTCTCCATGCGAGTCAAGCTGGGGATCTACAAGACTTACGTGCGGCCGCAGCTTACATACGCTGCCCCGGCTTGGCTCGCCCTCACGGCCGAGACCCATAAGAAGAAGCTCCGGACGCAGCAGAACATCACGCTGCGTCAGATCGTCCAAGCACCCCGGTACGTGAGGAACTCTGTTATTAGCAGGGACCTGCGAGTCGAGAGCATCGATGACTTCGTAATCCGCCTGGCGAAGGGGATGTTCTCGCGTGCCAGCACCTCCGAGCTCCATCACATTAAAGACATTGCGCCCTGGCACACGAGGCCTCCCGATAAGAAGAGATTCCCGCGCGACCTCATAGCAGACGTCGCGCTACCGGACTTGACACCCGGGTAGGTCACAAACACAAATACACGTGACCTACTCAGACAAAAATAGACACTACACATTCGCAACACGACACCGCCGTGCGCATTTGCGGACTGTATTTATACAGGCGCTATGCACGCGACGAACACACATGCACTACTCCACATGCAGGCACACACTCAGAATACCACACGAGCGGTGAACACACACCTACAAACCGCTCGTCGCACACACTACCCCCCGCACCCTCGCAGCCTACTGTACATAGCTGGTTGTGCTGTTAGGGGGTCGGGGTAATCACCCACTGTAGCGGAGCGCCAACCAAAGCCGACGCCCGGTCGCTAATCGACACTTGCTGGGCCTTCACGGGGCAACCCGTGATCCAACCTGGTAGGGGTCTGATCGCACGGGCGTCGTGAAACTCTTTGGGCGCTCCTACAGTCACACACAACAAAGCACACCGTCCACCGCCGGAGGGAAGGCACACCCTCGCGGCGTCGACTTAGGTGTGCGAAGACAGAAGAGAGCACCCTTAGGGTGCAACCCAAGGACGGGTCTCCATTTTTGGAGGCCGAGAGACCGACCCCACGGTCATGGGGCCATTAAGGAGCCCCCAAACCGTCTCCTCGCGCCCCCAACTCGGGGTCGCAGAGAGGACCACGAACGGATGAGTCAGTCTGCATTTCACTATCGAAGAGAAACCAGCGACAAGAAAGAAGCAGTAATTAAGAACACCTACAGCGACAACTGCGACGAGCACTTTAAGGACTACGTGAAGTAACTTCTGTGGTGTTGTTGTGTGTGTAAGTTTGAGACGGAATTTATGAACATGAGAGAAGACTTCATTGTGACATCAGCTACGTTCTACTTGTCATTGCCTGCTATCGACTGTACCTTCGTTGCCTATAAATTTCGTAACCCTTAACCAGCATTTTAATACTCCTAGCCCGTAATAATATTATTCAAAATGTATGTAATCCTGTAAAAACATAATCATCTTTGCGTTTATCCCAGTTGCATCCGCGGCTTTCACGTTGGAGCCCATGGGGTCCGCTTTTCTGCACATTCTCCTCAATTTCACGCGATCTTCAGCATCATCTTACAATGTCAAGCTAGCATTTCTTTGGTCTACCCCGCCTGTTCCGGCCTGGCGGCAGCGCCATGGCGGGACATTTGTTACCCACGTAACATGCCGTAAGACGTGGCCGTACTAGCGTAGGCGACCCTCGTGCGGTTTGTCTGCTATGTCACTGACACGAAGACCGCCCCGAATGTGGGAGTTAAGCTCTATTCTCTATACATATAAAATCTCTATTGGTCCCGGCTGGCATCTTTGACAGCCGTAATAGAATGGAGCATGATAGTCGGTTATACAAAGGGGACCAGTTATACAAAGGGGACTCGTTTTAACCAGTAACTGGTTTGTGGAGGGCAGATAAACTGTCACTGGTACAATTGAAAAATCCACTCACTGCTTGACACAGGGCTCTCCCAAGCAACGCCACTTTTTTTAAATAATTATAAACTAATGTTTGACCGCAATCCCACCTGATGGTAAGCAGAGATGCAATCATTGGTAGCGCGCTAGTTTATTAAACCTGATCACTCAAAGAAACCGAGTGAATGAAAAGGAAGACGGCAGTTGAGCGAGGTGATGCAATGTTAAACCCAATAAATAATACGACCAACGATGCTGCGCCAGGGGGAGATTGATCTGGAGACCATCAACGACCAAACTCTCGACACAAAAACATTTGGCGCATCACAACTGCTCAGACTCGCTTGGCGGCAAAACTTTGTCTGGTGGGTATTTGTCTGGGTCTTCTGCCGGCAGCTAATGCTATGGCCTACCACCACACTACTTTGACCGGTTCTGGACTTTTCTCATTTAGTGGATTCTTGAGGCCTTTGAGATTCAAGTCACTTGCTTCCCAGGCCTTTCAAAGTTACATCTAGCGGTCCGCCGTCACTACTTCTGAACAATATTATGTTTTGCCCACTACCACTTTTACCAGTTCACCACGCTTCGAGCTACATATAATTCGATATTCTGAAAACTTAATTTTCATAGGTCATTATTTTGGAGAGGAGCCGGGAGTAATGGGTTTATTATAAAGAAATAGTCTGTATAATCAAGAGCAATAAAGGTCGAAGAGGGCAAAATAAAAAATAAAAACAAAATTTATTATTGAACCCTTCCATTATTCTTAATTAGTCCAATTTGCTTAGGTACTTATAAATTCAAGGCCTTTTTCATTTATTTAGTTTAGTCTCTATCCAGTTTTATCATAGTCTATATTTTTCTTTATCAAATTTCAGTTGCCAAAATTTACTTGCTTTCAAAAATTGTGAGGGCTGTCTACCCTCAGGTTTTTTTGATCTCTTTCATAACATATTAAATGTAATATATTTTGTACAATTATTTTTCCTGGTGTTAGGGCGAGGACAAACTGTAGAATTAATTCATTTGTTACATCTAACATCGAAATATTCGTACAGTTTGTCAAATTGAACAATGCCTATTTTATAAACTTGAATCGAAAGATCGTTTTCGCGAATGCATTTTGAAAGTGCACAATATTTTGACCATATATATTCAAATAAATTAAAAGAGCACGTCGAAAAATCAGACACTATATTATAATATTTAATATCAAATTTAGAGATTACTTAACAAACCTCTAATTCCATTGCAACTAAAATGTATTAGGCCTTTTTGTTATAAATGGTCGTTCAAAAATTAACTTAGAATACATTTGACTAACGTAAATAAAGGATGAAATGGCAATGGAATAGAAATTATCATAGATTAAGAATACTGCTAAGATAGTACCGTTTGTGCTGCGTGATACATAAAAAGTTAATGCTTTCTCATAGAAATATTTTATTGAACTTGTCATTGAATATTATCAACCAAAACAGGATTGCTAAATTGTGTATTTATAATAATAAATCGTGTATTACATTTCCTTATAACTAAGTACAAATGAACTACTTCTAAAATTAATGTAATATATAATATAATATGCTGGTTAAGGGTTAATCATAATTCTGTATTTTAACTCCTCCTCCAGGAGGAGCCTGTCTCGTGGAGTCCTTGAAAGTTGTTGACAGTTTAAAACATCAAGGTCGATACTGTATTTTGTAAACCACCCCTAGGCGCAGATGGTGATCACCGGGGTGGTTTTAGTGAGGTAAAAGGCAACTTTTAGTGAGGCAACTTTTTGCCACTTTGAAAGCGTGTGTCACGCAAACTACACACATCAAAAGTGTCTAGGGATCAACATATATTTTTGCAATAACTTTTCTCCTGATTGATATTAATTAAAATTTTCTTTAAGGATTCATCAAATAAAGTGTTTTCGTTTGTCACAGTAACGATAAACCAAGTCACCTTTGCATTAATAAAGAAATTTGCCATTTTCCTAATAAAGGGATATTTGACATTTGAACCACTAACACAAAAGTTCGAAAAAAAGACTGAAATAACAGTTTTCTCTTAAATTTTATTGGGTAACTTAAACAATTAATAATCCGTGTTTCTACCGCGAACACTAACAACACAAGAACATCGGTTTGGCATACTCAAAATGAGTTCATCCAAATCACGCTGTGGAATGGCCGCCCATGTTCGTTGCAACAACAAAAAAAGGTCTTCTTGCGACTGGATACCCTCCATATTCGGCAGAGCTCTTCTCTGTAGCATATCCCATGCATGCTCAATCGGGTTCAAGTCTGGCGACTGAGCAGGCCAGGGCAGGACATTGATGTTAGCTGCGGCGAGAGTCTGTCTTACAACTCTTGCGGTGTGCGGTCGTGCATTATCATGCATTAACTGAAATAAGGGACCGATTTGAACTTGTAGAGGAACGATGACGTCTGATACAATCGTTTCAGCATAAATTTGAGCGTTGAGGTTGCCTCTGATCCAAATCAACTCAGTTCTTCCGCCGATCCAAATACCCGCCCATACCATGATGGTTCCACCACTATAAGGATGGACTTCCTGGCAGGATTTTAATCGCTGTTGGCGTCCAGGGGTTCTCCAGTGTCGTATACGTCTTGTATCCGGTCTCATACCAAAACGAGACTCATCAGAAAAGCACACGAAACGCCATTGTTCTTCTGCCCAATTTCTGTGTTCAAGAGCCCATTGATATCGAATCCTACGATTGTGCATTGCTATAGGTGGTACCCGTAGCGGTCTTCGGGAATGAAGGTTCACTTCATGCAAGCGGTTTCTGACTGTTTGGTCGCTAATTAAGTTCCCTGAAGAGTGATGAAGCCTCACGGCTAACATCATGGCGGTTATTGTTGGAGCTCTTCGAGTTAAGATTTGAATGTATCGGTCTTGTCTCCGTGTGGTGCAGCGATACCGTCCTCCATGGCGCTCAGCCACGGTACCAGTGCTTCGGTAACGTGTCCAAAGTCGACTGATAACACTCTGACTTGTATTCAGAGCTAAAGCCACAGTACGTTGCCGGGAACCAGCTTCTATCATTCCCACGGCTCTGAGCATTTCTTCCCTGCTTAAATGACGTCGCCGCTCCATAATAACGTTGGTTTTAATCAGTAGTAGGGAAACAGTAGCACTAATAATGTCTTCAATGCGTTGTATGTTTTTATAGGGAAAATATTGACAGCTGATTTTCATCTTTTACTCGAATTTGATTCACAGTTCCTGATTCAAATTATGAAATGCACCAAAAAGGATCCATATAAATTTATAAAATCATAAATTTATTACAAAGCCACATCTCAATCTCAAGAAATCCGCATAAAAATGCTTGATCCCTAGACACTTTTGATGTGTGTATTCGGTTTAAAAAAATATTTTAGAAACCTCGATATCATTTTTGAAGACCTATCCATAGATACGCCACACGTACCTATGTGTTTGATGTAAAAAAATAATTTGAGTTTCAGTTCAAAGTATGGGGAGCCCCTAATATTCATTATTAATTTTTATTTTTTCATCAAAATCTTAATGCGGTTCACAGAATACATCTACCTACCAAGTTTCAACAGTTAGCTCTTATAGTTTCAGAAAAAATGGCTGTGACATACGGACGGACAGACGGACAGACAGACATGACGAATCTGTAAGGGTTCCGTTTTTTGCTATTTGGCTACGGAACCCTAAAAAATGGCACTACAGACAAAAAGTTGTTTTTTAATGTTCACTGTTCTTGGTAACATTTTATAAACTAAATGAAATCACAACATTAATCTCGGAACAAATGGCCGTTGGGGTCGAAAGGTTCTGAAGTGTCAATGGCGTACTGGAAAGCGTAGCTTATAAAGGCCTCCAACAAGTTTGACCGATGACGTTGTAAAGGCCGCAGGAACGCGTTGGATGCGAGAAGCATGAAACCAGTCGAATTGATTGCCTATGTCTAGCAGTGAACGACTTTCGGTTGAAATGTTGATGATTAAATGATAAGAGTCCGCACTATGAATCCTTTTCTTTTGATACATAATTATGTCGTGGATAACGGTATCATTTTAATGGGGCAAACGCTATGACGGTATTTTGTAATGGCGGCATGTTTACAGAGTCGTTTTGGAAAATGGGGATTATCAAACGATCATTTCGCGTTAAGACGCGGACCAGGGCACTTCTCCAGACCGAATTGTCGGTGTGCCTGATAAATTTGTTGTTGTCAAGATTGGAGAAAGAAAAAAAAAGAAAAAAAGGTCGTTTATTTGCAGTAAACATGACGCAAGAGTTTACAAAAACATAAATAATAAGAAATAGTTGAGGGAAACATGCGTCACATCCACGCAAAACGGCTGTCGCTCAGCATTCTGCTGCGACTCTATGCAAAAACAGAGCCCAGCGCTGGTTTTCAGCGACAGCCGGCGTCGACGCAAAGACGTCACCCGATGCTACAGACAATTAAAAGTAGCACCGAACCGGTAATACAGTAAAAATAAAAACGTAATAATAAAAAGATATAAAAATTAAATCCAATTGTAAATGGTGAGAGTACAGTTTCAACAAACATAAACAGAAATATAAAAAATAAAATACAGGATATATAAAAACTACGAAAATATCATCCTCAAAAATGACATACATCTGGTTCCGGTTTGACATTCAGCATTTTCTAACATAGTCTGTGGTTTGTGTTTTGTCGCACGCGCATCCAATCCAACATGCATCAATGTTACATTGTTTGATACCATCAAATATTACTATTACAATTTATAAATAATTTGTATTAAAATTAATTATATATACACGGCCCCGTGTGGTACCGGGCCTAGAATTGTACCAACCCATATCCTCCCGTGGGTGTCGTAAGAGGCGACTAAGGGAAATCACCAGGGAAGCGGGCAGCAGCGCTTCTCCTGTGTAATATCAAATCACTGCGATCCCCAACCCGCCTGCCAAGCGTGGGGATTATGGCAAACCCCCCCAATGATGCACACGATACAGCCCAGGCCCCTAGTCCCCGGCAGCTCCGCTATTCCAGTCTACGGTAGCGGACTCGGTTACGGCGGAGCAAGGGGTGCTAAGAATCTCCGGCAGAGGTCCGGCTACCATCACAAACGACGACCTTTGGCCCTGGCAACATTTAACACGCGCACACTACGGACCGATGAGAAGATTGTCGAACTGGAGGAAGAACTGAGCCGGTTGCGCTGGGACATTGTGGGGTTATCTGAAGTCCGAAGAGAGGGAGAGGACTCGATAATCCTGAAGTCTGGCAACCTGCTCTATTTCCGGGAAGGCGACCAGCTGTCCCAGGGTGGTGTCGGGTTTATTGTCCACAAGTCCCTCGTGAACAACGTGGTTAAAGTCGGGAGCCTTTCGACTCGGGTGGCGTACCTTGTACTGAGAATAACAAAACGATATTCGTTAAAGATTATACAGGTCTACGCTCCGACGTCTAAACACTCTGACGATGAGGTGGAGGCTATGTATGAGGACGTCAGTAGAGCCATACATTCCTCCAAAACCCACTACACCGTTGTCATGGGAGACTTTAACGCAAAACTGGGCAGGCGAGAGGCGGACGAGACGAAAGTGGGGCAATTTGGAGTTGGAAATCGGAATCCCAGAGGTCAGATGCTAATGGATTTCATGGAAAGGGAAGGACTCTTTGCGATGAATTCTTTTTTCAGGAAACCATTGCACCGCAAGTGGACCTGGCTCAGCCCCGATGGTCAGACCAAAAATGAGATAGACTTCATAATGTCAACGAGAAGGCAAGTGTTCAACGATGTCTCCGTGATCCATGCGGTAAAAACCGGGAGTGATCACCGTATTGTTAGAGGCATCTTGAACCTCAACATTAGGCTCGAACGCTCTCGACTTATGAAGTCTACGCTCCGTCCAGCGTCAACACAACTCCAAAACCCCGAGAGCTTTCAGATCGAACTACAAAACCGCTTCGAATGCCTCGGTGAATGCGTAGATGTGGACGACTACAACAACAGGTTTGTGGAAACTCTCCAAACGGAAGGGTCTAAGTTCTACAAAACCCTCCGTTCAAAAAGACAGAAGAAGATCTCCGGTCCCACCCGCCGGCTAATGGAAGAAAGACGGGAGGTGATCTTAAAATCCCCTGATGACGCTTCGCGCATCAGATGCCTTAACAGACAGATCTCAAAGTCTCTGACTCGCGATATACGCCAATTTAATACAAATTGTATTAAAGAGGCTATCGAGCGGAACAAAGGCTCCAAAGTGTTCGCACGAGAATTGTCTGTTGGACAGAGTCTACTTGCAAAGCTGAAGACTGGGGATGGTAGGATCGTCACTTCCAAGCCCGAGCTTTTGGGTGAGATGGAGAAATTCTACGGAGAGTTATACACATCAACACACGCACCTGTTGTAAGCCTGGCTAATGATCCTAGAGCCAGACTAACCCGACACTACATCGACGATATCCCGGACGTCAGCCTGTACGAGATTGGTATGGCCCTGAAACAGCTCAAGAACGATAAGGCGGCTGGAGATGATGGAATTACGGCTGAGCTTCTGAAAGCGGGTGGCAAACCGGTTCTTAAAGCGCTTCAGAAGCTATTTAATTCCGTCATTCTTAAAGGCGAAACGCCTAAGGCGTGGCACAGGAGCGTGGTGGTTTTGTTTTTCAAAAAAGGTGACAATACCCTCCTGAAAAACTACAGACCGATATCCCTCCTGAGCCATGTCTACAAGCTGTTTTCTAGGGTCATCACGAATCGTCTCGCTCGCAGGTTCGACGACTTCCAGCCTCCCGAACAAGCAGGCTTCCGAAAAGGCTTTAGCACCATAGACCACATTCATACGCTGCGGCAAGTTATACAGAAGTCCGAGGAGTATAACAAACCACTATGCTTGGCGTTTGTGGACTATGAGAAGGCCTTCGATTCGATTGAGACTTGGGCGGTGCTACAGTCTCTCCAGCGGTGCCAAATTGACCATCGATACATTGAGGTGATAAAGTGTTTGTACAAAAACGCCACCATGTCAGTCCGTCTCCAGAATCAGGACTCGAAACCGATCCAACTGCAGCGTGGAGTGAGACAAGGAGATGTCATATCTCCTAAATTGTTCACTGCTGCGTTGGAAGATGTCTTCAAGCTCCTGGACTGGAAAGGACTTGGCATCAACATCAACGGCGAGTACATCACTAATCTCCGTTTCGCAGATGATATCGTGGTCATGGCTGAGACCCTGGAAGACTTGGGCAAAATGCTCAATGACCTCAGCAGAGCTTCCCAACAAGTGGGTCTAAAAATGAACATGGATAAGACGAAGATCATGTCGAACTCTCATGTCGCACCCACTCCAATTGTAGTTGGTTGCTCTGCACTCGAAGTTGTTGACGAGTATATATACCTGGGACAGAAAGTCCAACTAGGTAGGTCCAACTTCGAGAAAGAGGTGTCTCGGCGAATCCAGCTCGGTTGGGCAGCGTTCGGGAAGCTACGCTACATCTTCTCGTCGTCCAAGATACCACAGTGTCTCAAGACTAAAGTCTTTGACCAGTGTGTGTTGCCAGTGATGACTTACGGAACTGAAACGTGGTCGCTCACAATGGGCCTCATACGAAGGCTCAGAGTCACACAAAGGGCAATGGAAAGAGCTATGCTAGGAGTTTCTCTGCGTGATCGAATCAGAAATGAGGAGATCCGCAGAAGAACCAAAGTCACCGACATAGCTCTGCGAGTCGCTAAACTTAAGTGGCAGTGGGCAGGGCACATTGCTCGTAGAACCGATGGCCGATGGGGCAGCAAGGTTCTGGAGTGGCGGCCACGTACTGGAAGACGCAGCGTAGGGAGACCCCCAACAAGGTGGACCGATGACCTGGTGAAGGTCGCGGGAAGCCGATGGATGCGGGCAGCACAAGACCGGTCATCGTGGAAAGCCTTGGGGGAGGCCTTTGTCCAGCAGTGGACGTCTATAGGCTGAGGAAGAAGATATATACACTCCGTTCCCCTAATCGGCGATCTCATTTTTGTCAAATGATTGCGACTAGTTGGGATCGTTTGTACCGAACGGACCAATGGGCGATCCAAACGACCCTAACTGATACCAACTTGTCGCAATCATTTGACAAAAATGTGTTTGCCGATTAGGGGGCGTGCTTATATTCAAAACGCTATCTACGAAATGAAGCCCTTGCCACCACACCAAGGTGGTGACGACCGTATCGCTCCGCCGTCGCTGACATCGCCATCGGAAGTGGGATCTGAATCTCACTGGTGCAGTGATCGAGATCCATCACCAGAATACGATGCAGTTGATCAGATCGACCCTATCAGAACACCAGCCTCATCAAAGAAAAAATAACATTGTATGAAGATGGTCACGCATCAACAGGCCAGCCGCGGTACGCGCAGCTTAACGTTATCGGACGACCCTGTACGTCTGTTATGACCATAGATCGGAATGGGTAGAGTGAATTGGGGTCATTGATCGGAAACGTATATATGAATATGGACATTACTCCGGATTTACGGAATTGGTTGATTATTTAAAAAAAAAAATATGTATAAATTATATTAGGTCGTAAAACCGTTTGATTTGGCCATACAAAGGGTATGGCCGAATCAAACGGTTTTACGACTTACGATTAGAGGCTAAAAATGAAATATTGAAATGTATTACTGCTTCGATAGGAATTTGTTTTTTTTTATTTTTCAACAATTTAATAATAAATTAGTTTAGTTTTGTTACCTTCCTTTAAATGAATTGAGTAGTAATAATGTCAATACCAACATTAACAATATTTACTCGGATCCGGAATTACAATCCGGGTAAATGGCTTATCCACGTTCTTCTTTCTGTGAAAATTTATGATACAAGTACCAAAAATCACTCTACCTATTCCGACCTATGGTTTTGACTTAACCATGAACCTTTCTGAAATGTCTTTGTAAAACTATTATTTCTGCCTTAACAATATTCAGCTTTATCTTATTTCCTATTGTTAGACAAAGGACTTGAACAAGCAATAAACCACATATTAAAAGTCAATTAATTACCTTAATTAACTGCACCAATTAGGTTATCGCCCCTAAATTCTGCTCCATTACAAAAAAAAAAAGATAAATTTGAAGAAAATTGTCTCTAACCACCCCCGTAAAAGAATTCTCCCCCAAAATATACAGTAGGAGCTGAAATTACAATAACCGTATGGGGCCGAAAATCCACTTAGATTTGGGCGTCCAAAATAAATAGGTATCAGGAACTTGAGCTAGAAGAATGTAGTGTAATACGTCACGGGGGCGTTGCGCCAATTGGCTGTACTCCGATAAAGGAATAGGGAGGGGACCTGGAAATGTTTAAGGTATCGACGAGCGATAATCTTGTTTATGTTTAAAAATCAAACGTTTTGCATCATAACGGAGAAATGTCAGGGAAGCGGGCAGCAGCGCTTCACCTGTGGAATAACAGATTACTGCGATTCCCAACCCGCCTGTCAAGCGTGGGGATTATGGCAATGCTCCCCAAAGGAATGAAAGCCTTGGGGGAGGCCTCTGTCCAGCAGTGTACCTCTATAGGCTGAGAAGAAGAAGAAGACGGGGAAATGTATAAAATCATGTTCTTTTTTTAATTCTTTAGAAATTTTATTTTTCAATTCATTATTAATGTCATTATAGAAATTCAATGGTGTGGCAATAATTACAGTTTTATTAGTCAATGATATGACAGTCGCCACCCCTTCAAATCACGCCTACTACTCTATTCGAGGTTAGCCACTCATATTTTAACATTACTCGAATCGAATCGACTAAAACAATATTGATTAAACCGAGTTATGATCTTTCTTATTAATCTTCAAAATCAGCGCGCCGTCATATAATAACAAAGATTTCGGTTTTAAATTTTCTTTTGAAAGTAATGGCTTAGATCATTATCATTATATAAGCCGAAAGAGGTTCCATGCAATTGAATATTGGAATCCCCCGAGCGTCAGCAATCTGAACAGTCTCAATTTCAAGAATATTAATTATGCATTACTATAGATGGTCGGAGAACTGCTCAGGATCGACCTTGTTGGCGTGCCATGAAGGAGGCCTATATCCAGCAGTGGACGAGTAGAGGCTAATGATGATGATGATGATAGATCGTCCATTGAAACACATGTTCGAAAAATGTGTATGCTCAACAACGTAAATCACGCAATGGATGTTTGTGTTAGTACGTTACGCAATTACCCCACCATTCATCGGTCTATCTTATTCTCCATCATTTGTTACTGATAGAAACTGAGTGTGACATTTCAATTTTTAAAATAATCAACTCAGTTTCTAAACCCAATCATCGAAACTATTTTTTTTACGAAAAATGATTGGTTTAAGATTGCTTTGCAATTAAATAATATAATAAAATTTATTTAGACACATTTTGATGACAAGATAAGCACAACATACAGAAGAAAGTAAATATTAAATATACCGTGCAATGAAGTAGCGCTAGACCCCACACTAGGATACCCTCTGTCGTGGGATGCGGAGGAGTTATTTGGACGTTAATGAAAAATTATAGGTACATACCTATAATGTTTCTTTAACGCCGAAATAACTCAACTACTCCCTACTTGTACTACTACTACTACTAATACTATCTAGTTTAAATATTGTTTAGACTACGCAACCACTCGAAAACAGAATTAGTGCATGTGCACTAGTGGTTAACTCTGTGTTCGAGTTCTGTGTTCGAGCTGGCACAGTTGGCGTAGTGGTTAAATGTTTAACTGCTGCACTGCGTATCGCTGGTCCGATTCCCGCATGGAAAATGCCTTATAAATGTATTTTACCGCCTTAAATAACCACTCGAACACAGAATTAACCACGTACACATGCACTAGTGGTTAATTCTGTGTACGAGTGGTTGCGTAGTCTAAACAATAACGTTGTATGAATGTACATAATAATTGTGTTTGTGTTAGAGTAAAGAGAGATTCAGTCCGTGCATAATCTTGAGCTGATAGCCACTTCATAACTTTAATTCTACAAACTAAGTACGCTTTGAGCATTCCGCTATGTCAAGGGCGTTTAAATAAATCAAAATTTCATCGACATCTCTACAACACTATGCTGAACAGAAGAACGGACTAATTTTATTGGCTGGATTTAGGATTTCGCGATAATATACAGATACTGTCGTTTGACTAGCTTATTTTTTACATAGGATTTCAGCCCCCCATTCAATGGACAGGGGCTTTATCGATTGTACTCTGCTGCTTTTATCCGGGTACTTTTGTTTTTGAATACACTTTTTATTCATGTTCGTTTTAAGAAGATTTTTGTATTAGCTTTGATTACATTATGGAAATGTTTTCTGTTTAGCTTAAGTTCTTTTTTTTTGGTTTTGTTGAGAGGTCAACTTTGTATGAAAAGGGAAATGGGTGAAATTTATAAATAATATTTGCAATGAATAATTAATTAGTGGTGGTGGTCTAGTGGTTAAAACACCAGCCTCTCAGGGATGAGTGTGAGGTTTTTGATTTCAGGTCAGGCAAGTACCAATGTAACTTTTCTAAGTTATATGTACTTTCTAAGTATTTCTTGAATACCAATGACTGATTACAACGTGACGGAAAACATCTTGAGGAAACCTGGACTTTTAAGTCTGAAATCGCCAACCCGCATTGAGCAAGCGTGATGATTACGCTCAATACTTCTCTTTATGAGAGAAGCCCTGTGCCCAGTATTGGGACGATAAAAAGGTTGATGTTAATGATGATGATTTGAAATGAGAAAGTAAACTTTTTTTGTATATATCAATCACCTTCTCACGGCTAAATGACTGAACATCTTCTATTTCAGCCTATAGAGGTCCACTGTTGGGCAGAGGCCTCCCCCAAGGCTTTCCACCATGACCAGTCTTGTGCTGCCCGCATCCATCGGCTTCCCGCGACCTTCACCAGGTCATGGGTCCACCTTAATGGGGGCCTCCCTAAGTTGCATCTTAAGATACGTGGCAGCCACTCTAAAACCTTACTGTCCCATCAGCCATCGGTTCTACGAGTAATGTATCCCGCCCAATGCCACTTAATTGTAGTAACTCGAAGAGCTATGTCGGTGACTTTGGTTCTTCTGCGGATCTCTTCATTTCTGATTCGATCGCACAGAGAAACTCCGAGCATAGCTCTTTCCATCACCCTTTATGTGATTTTGAGCCAGCGTATGAGGTCCATTGTGAGCGACCACATTTTACTTTCGTATGTCAGTCAGTTTGATGTCAGTCTTGAGACACTGCAGTATCTTAGAAGACGAGAAGATAAAGCGTAGCTTCCAGAACGTTGCCCAGCCGAGCTGAATTCGATGAGATAGGTACCTCTTCCTCAAAGTGGGATCTAAATATTAGGACGTCTGAACTTATTAATACGAAATTTGGTCCATATGTAGATCATGTTCTTAGTTTATACCATACTTATTACCGTGGTAATAAATTTTCTTCTGATAATTTTCAATGTCTAATCTAAAATTCAATATTATCTGTTTTTATAACAATGGAAGACAAATCTAGTCAGTACCTATACTGATTTTTTTTTTATTTTTTTAATCTAGTGTCTACTAGTCGTGGTGGCTTAGTGGTTAAAACACCAGCCTCTCAAGTATGAGTGTGCGGGTTCGATTCCAGGTCAGGCAAGTACCTATGTAACTTTTCTAAAGTTATATGTACTTTCTAAGTATATCTTGGACATCAATGACTGAAGGTGAAGGAAAACATCTTGAGGAAACCTGGACTTTCCAAGTCTGAAATCGCCAACCCGCATTGAGCAAGCGTGGTGATTACGCTCAATCCTTCTCTGATGAGAGGAGACATGTGCCCAGCAGTGGGACGATAAAAGGTTGATGATGATGATGAATCTAGTGTTTGACCGGGATTCCGCCTGATATTCAGCGATGATGCAATCGTCACTACATATTACAAAACAAAGTCACTTTTCTTTCCCTATGTCGCTTTGTATGATTAAATCTTTAAAACTTCGCAACGGGGTTTCATAGAGTGTTTTTTTTATAGATAGGTTAGAGTAATTTAACAATAAGGTTTTTATGTATATAACATGCATAATATATAAGAAGAACACTAATAATTTTTGAGGTTTCAAACACATGTCGCAAAATAAACCCATTCTTTTGAGCTTACATTGGAAACGCTGACTGAACCCTATGAGATAGATCAAAATAATGTACTACAGTATTGTAGACCTTAAAAATCCCTACAAGAAAGTTTGCGTCAACATATGCCTACCTGCTATAGTTTCTTCATTATGACTACGTTTTTTATTTTTGAAAAATCCCTATCTAAATAAATTACGTCATATCAAAGATAATTTCAGTAGCAGTAGATCTCTTTTTGAATTATTGGAATTGTTTCATTCAGGAGATATCACGATTAATTCAAAAGTAAACACCAGAAAAAATCCGCGTGCCGCTCGCGTCCGTGCCGGCCGCCTGCTACTTGAGTGTGACCATTATTTCAAACAAACTTGCTACCCCGGTAGGCTTTCATTCTATTTGAAGGTGGTGGAACTGCCTATCCATGGACAATAAGGTCGATTTATCTTGCAGAGTCAGATATTGGCTGATGGGCGGCACAGTAGACATTATTTTTATTAAAGGGCCACCGTTTCGGAAGGCTTAGGTACCTATATCATTTGTCCACGTGCGAAGCCGGGGCGGATCGCTAGTTGATTATAAAGCGCACTAGTTTGTTAAGAGCCTATTCACTCTAGCCTTATAATTATATCGTATTATTATAACTATAATTTGGCGTTGTATGTTTTCTACAATTTTCTTTGTACGATACACAGAAACTTTTTCAAATACCATTAATTTGAATACAGAACATCGAGAGTCCGCCCGAAACTTTATTATCAACATATTTATTATTATTTATTTATGTAAACATTGCACGTAGATAAAATTTATATGTGTACGTGATACAATTATGTAGATTATAGCAGCGACGTGAGGGTCCCTCTTAACTTTAATCGGATGAAAGTTTACTGTTTGACAACCCTGACGTTGTTGTAGAAATTCTAAGCTTTTTCAGTTTTGGACGTTAGATTAGTTTAGGTTAATATCATCCTTCATCATTTCAGCCGAAAAAGGTCCACTGCTAGACATAGGCCCACCCCAATGATCTCCACGATGACCGGTCATGCGCTCCCGCATACAGCGGTTTCCCGCGACCTTCACTAGGTCATCGGTCCACCTTGTCTAGGGCCTACCCACGCTGCGTCTTCCTGTACATGGTCGCCTATCGAGAACCCGTCGGCTACATCGGGCATCGGTCCTATAGACGATGTGCCCGGCGCACTGCCACTTTAGTGTTGCAATTCTTCGGGCTATGTCGGTTACTATTGTTCTTCTGCGGATGTCCTCATTCCAGACTCGATTTCTCGATTCGAAGAGGCAGGTTAATATAATTAGCCTATAATGTTCCCTTCTCTCGGTGAGAAGGTATGGGCCGTAGTCTACCACGTGGGCCCAGTTCGGGTTGGTAGATATCACATGTCTTTGAAGTTTTGCCTCTAGGACATGTCGGTTCCCTCACGATGTGTTCCTTCACTGTTTTGAAAGCAGTGGTGATGAAATAATTTACACAAAGTTAAGTGTTTATAGGAATGAAGAACAGGGTGTAAAGTTCGGGCACATGCCCAACAGTTGATGTTGGGACGTTCTATACAACGTATAACATAAAGGGTATATACAAACCAAGGGCATGGCATCTTTAGATGATATCAAACGATATGGGAAGGGTTTCGACTAAAAATAAAATACTCAAAAAATTGATACCAAATTTTCGGTTTCGTGTGTTTCTTAAAATCAAATCATACAGAACGTGGCTGTATACTACATACGTTAATAACTACTCGTTACACGTCACATTACTGGGCAAAATCCGATAAATGTCTTCAATAATTCTGTGCGCCTAGTATGGTAGTAGCCTATCACAGGTGGTGTTTTTCCTCGTAACTTCCTAAAATAAAGAAATAGGATTAAAAAACCCTTCCAATATCGTTTGATATTGTGTAAAGATGCCATGCCCTTGTTATGTTTAAACCCTTTTTGTTACACGTTGTATATGCTAGTTTTTGATTGAGAAGTCCTGTATTCCAGTAGTGGAAACATTGTTTTATTATAAATGTTATTGTTTATTTCATATTATACCTACCGGTTGACTTTCTTTTATTAATTATAAACTAGTGCTTGACTGCAATCTCGCCTGATGGTAAGCAGTGATGCAATCGTTTATGGTAAAGCGCGCTAGTTTATTAAGACACTCAAATTGTAGTTCGACGCAAACACTGACGCTTGCAAATTGTTCCAGTCCTTCGATGTACGCGATACAAAAGAGGAAGCGAATCGCTTCGTCCGGATCGTAGTGGTATTAACAACGTAAGGGCGGAAACTCACCGTACGACGGGTCGTCCGGTGGTAGAAGGGAGACGGGGGAATTAAATCATGCAATTCCCTTGCACAAAAATGCATCCTATAGAACACCGAAAGGCTGGCTACTCTAGGCCAGTACTCCAGGCTTTGGAGACAGTTTTGAGTTAAAACTGGGTCGCTAATCAGCCTCTTCGCAAGCCTCTCCACTGAATCCAAAGTAGCCAGGTGATATTTCGCAGCACCAGCTGAAATGTGGCTGCAGTACTCCTCCACACACGAGCGGACCTGTGCTTTGTACAACATTAGAAGCTGCCTTGGTGTGAAGTACCGCCGGACCTTTGCGATAACCGTTCTGCGTGATTATGCGCATTCAAACATGTCCTTTTCGTATTTATCCTTTCTTTGCATGATATCTACCATTAATAAAATGTTAAAACTTATTCGAAATCTGTCTTACTATCCAGCAATCAACTTCATCTAGCATTTCTACCCTAACTACTGAAGTGCAACTTATGCATTCTCAATACTTAGTAAATTGACTTCCAAATGGGCGAGGAAAGCGATAATTAAGACCGTATTATTTGCAATGCAGCACTTGGTGGAGATTGCACCTGTTACGTTTTGAAATATTAAATTAGAACTTGAACTTAAACAATTTTCAAGTGGATGGTTATAAAATAGTGGTTTCCACCACTATTTTAGAAGCTACAAATTGGAGAAATTGAACTAATTGGCACTAAGAATTGTAAGGATTATTTTCTTAATGGAGTGTTTTCGGTTACTAAGTCAGAACAGTATTTTCTTGTCGGAGTATTTTGGATTTGGAAGTCAAAACGGTAATTTCTTTTCGGAGTATTTTCGATTCGTAAGTCAAAAAGGTTTTTTAGCTGAGTATTTTCAGTTAGTACCTAAGTCGAAACGGTATTTACACTTGACGGAGTATTTTCGGTTAGTAACTGTCAAACAGCTACAACTTACAATTTGTAGATAATAAATTCGAACCTTTTAAGGCGCTTTATTTTTTGCACCTATATTATATCATGAGAGCTCTCTAAATTGTAACGGAACCAAAAATCGGAAGGCATCACCTACCAACCCGCTCTAGGCCTGCGTGGTAGATTACAGCCCATTCCATCTCCAAGAGAGGTCATTACAGGGTTATTATATATTATTATGCAAGTCTAAACGTCAGTCTTTATATAATAAACGATCGTGCGCAAGCTGAAATTAAAGAAAAATGGGTTTAATTGTTACTAGCGACCGGCCCGGGCTCCGCACGGGTGCATCTCTATCTATTTAAAAAAATTGCATCAAAATCCGTTGCGCAGTTTTAAAGATTAAACCTTACATAGGGATATAGGGACAGAGAAAGCGACTTTGTTTTATACAACATAGCGGTCGCCCGCAGCTCCGCCCACATGGATGTCAGTTACCGCTGCAAAAGGCCTACCCAGGAAAGACATGGTCAGCAAAATGATTTCCAATTCAATTCACAGACACCGACACTAACATCGACGACGCAGTCATTATCCGCAGGCTGCATAGATTGTCTTTATGAGGATGTTAAGGTTGTTAATGATGAAAATATTTAAATGTAATTAATTCGTGCTAAGTTTTCACTACTGCCAGTCCCGGGGCGCAACCCGTTGTTTTAGGATAGTTAACTAAAGCGATTATTGTAGAGGTACTTTATAAACAACATTTGACGTTAAATTATTTTCAGGTAACATAATATACTGATGATCGGAAGCCCTGACCCGTGATAGGAAAACGTAAAGTTGCCCAAGCGTAAAACTTTATTTTCGTTAATAAATTTTTGCTAATTTGAATGTTTGACCCTAGGATTTGTTTACCGTTAGAGCGAAAGAATTTTTTACTGAAAATTAGAGTATTTTGAAGGGTTAAAGCAAATCAGTAGGAATCAGTGGTATCCTTGATATATGAGCTAATTCACCAGCTTTTAAAATATCCTTTAGCTCCGTTATAAGAAGTCTCGTGCCATTACGCATGATGGGAGAACATATATTTCTGAGAAGCATTATCGACGTGCCAACTTCTAACGACAATTTATGAGGTGGTAGACCAGCGGGGTTCAGAGGATTTAAATATTCCTGGGGGTAGTGCACTGCGTCCTCGATATTAATGACGGTGTCTATGGATTTATAGCACTTAACTTCACCAGGTACTTTCAGCATAATTACATTGTTAATTTCGTTGACTGTTTCATTCCCGGGAGCGACTATATACTCTACAACACAGCCAACGACAATCGTTGAACAAATTCTCAGTCTACACATAAAAAAAATTATAGAAATATATCCATTAGTTTAGTCACAGGAAATTATTTTTCATTTTTACATTTTCTACATGATGTACTATGAGCTGCAGAAGTCCATTCCCACCTTAAAGACTACTGTCGCCTGCGCTAAACCGGCCACGCACACTAACGCATTATTTTTTTATCGCAGTCTTCGTCTTTCTTTAAAGTAATGCAAAATTTCGTTACTTCATTTGAAGTTAAGTAAGCGGCCGCACTTAACAATGGTCTATCATAAGCGAGCGATTGTGGGTTCGATCCTTAATAATGGCAAATCTTTTTGTTGTTTCATATAATTTAAAATTATGATAACTGATTTGTATTTTAAAGTAAAAATGTTTGTAAATGTTTGTAATGTGTGTAACGAATAGGAAAATTTACTGAATATTTATACCAAAATAGGTTTTTATTATATGTTTTAGTTTACTATAGATGTAATATAATAAAAAGTATATAAAAATAAAACAATAAGCATATTATAATGCAATATATTATAAAGTTATACATTATTCGGTATAGATATACTTATACTAATAAATGAAACAAACGTTGAAATGGCAGCATTGTAATATTTTATATAAAAGTAATCCTTGACAACCTTATGATATTATTATAGTAAAAAATATAAAAAAACATTTTTGGTTTTTAGATAAGAAAGTTTTATTTATTATTATTTATTTATTATTTATTTAATCCTTTATCTGTTAACATTACAGGTAAGACCCAATGCGATAACAAGGTATTTAAAACATTACAAATCTACTTATATCTAGAGAAACCATACATCATAATAAACTAAATACTTATTAGCTTACACAAATAAAATAAAATAATAATAACTGAAATAGCAATGCTCCTAAAAATCCTTATAATAAAGTAATTTTTAATTATAATAAAAAATTAAGATTTATCTATCTCGAAAACACAAATTATGTAACAAAATCTTTGTGAATTCACTCGGCTGACATGTAAAAATATCTATTTGCTCGTGCACAACATTAATATCACAAATAGCTTGCGTGACCGCGGCTTTGGCCAATAAATTAGTCCTAGCCACAGGCACCGCCAACAGAGGCTGACGCCGCCGCCTCCCTAAATAGTTGTCTGGTACCCAGAAACTAATTGTTTTTAGGACATCAGGGTTATGTACCAGTCCCCGAATCAATTTTACCAGATAAGTGGCCAGAGTAAATTCTCGACGCACCTTCAGTTGGTTGTACCCGACCATGCCCAAGACGAATAGAGAAGGGTACATCAACGGATACAACGGGTACACACCATACAACTTATAGTACAAGTGACGTGTGAATTTATTCTGCACGCGTTCTAGCATCAGTGAATATTTACTCTCATGAGGCGCCCATATGATAGCACTGTGCTCCAAATGACTTCTGACTAATGCATCATATAGGGCTCGGACTGCAGAGATATTTGTGAAATCACGTGTTTGTCTCAATAAGAATCCTAGATTTCTATACGCTTTCTTACAAATTTTAATTATGTGCTCACGGAACAATAGGTCGGGGGACATGTAAACACCTAAATCGCGGACCTGTGTGACTCGTTGCAATGGTGTATTTTCGAGCATGTACTCATGAAGCAGAGGTGAACGCGCGCGAGTAAAACTTATTATTGAGCATTTTGACACATTGAAATATAACTTATTTTCATGACTCCATTGAACTATCCTATCAATGTCATCCTGCAAGCACTTGCAGTCTGTTTCATTCTTAATTTCAAGCCACTGGTCTATACCCATCAATGCTAGATCCTGCCTTACCTTTGGGTACTGGAATGACTCTGGTGATTTTCCAGCGGGTCGGAAAAGTGGCCGAGTTCAGGCTTGTGTTAAATATATAACGCAATGGTTCCGTTATATATTTAAGTTATAGTATTGTATGTTATCATTAAGGAGGTTATAGCTTAATTATTCATTTTCTTAAAGAAAAGAGGATTGAAGCTTAACCTGAATATTATTACAATCATAAAATAATCTATACTTAGAACACAAAACAGTGCTTATTACATTTTCAATTTTTTGCTGCCATCCTGCAGTGCCTTTTTTCGGAGTTTGAAGGCATGAGATTATAATCTTCAAGCGCTTTCTTAGTTCAAAAGTAAACGAACTTATTTCTTATCGAATTCCGAAATTATTGTTTTTATAATTTACCAAAAGTAATTTGTATTGAAATTGCAAAAGGCGACATCTGTTAGCCATGAAGCCAACCGAACATATTACTGTCACTTAGCTAAATTACTTTACGAGTTGGTTTAGAGTCCGTTATTAAGATATATAATGGTATATATTTAAAACACTTTGTACGACACTTCTGCACTGTGATTGTTGTAAATTATTTTCTTTTTGTTTAGCTTATTTTTAAACCACAAATGCAACCTCCCTTCTTCGCAAGATTTAAAGGTTTATTCAACGGTAAATATTGTTGTCTCGTTCCACTTGTCTCAACACATAAGCCACCTTCGTCCTCCAACCTCTTGACTTTTGCTTACAGTATTTTTCTAAAACAATAACAATTTTATTACACACTTGTGCAACAAGCGATTGGTTTTCACCTTACCCAAATAATAATAAAAACAACTTACACAAAAGCCGGTTTCATATTATGATATTTGAGATATATTACTGCATATGTCTGCATATTGATTAAAAAAGTAAAACTAATAACACGAACTCGTAACTATATGTTCACCAACCAACAACAGCTAAGTAATATTATTTGAGTTATTGTAGTTAATAATAGTTATTGTAGGTAGTGGAATATTTTTTGTTCAGTTTGTTTCAAATCTACCGTCATCGTTTATAATGACTCTCATATAGAAAAAATCTTAAAATAAAGTATCATCGTTAAGTTGCGGATCGGTATTTTTACATATTTTTGTTGTCCGCATTCATAACTCACCAATAAACATTTCAAAAATATTTTGTTAGTTATTAGATTTGAACTCAAACCACCTTGAACGCCTATCAAGGCGAGAACCTCTAGGCCATTTAAACATTTGCTGTAAGCGTTGAAATTAGTAAGTAGTACCTAACAATCATAAGCGGGCAGCAAGTTGTCAAAGTGTATGAGTGTGTATCAAACTTTATTATAGAAGAAGGTCGTAACTACAACTAGTATTGCTTGGCCATAGTTTTGTGAGATTGTAACTCGACTTTTGGTCTTGACTGTACATGTTGATAAGGAAGCGCTTACAGGTTGATGACCACCGCATCCAGCGGTACTAAACTTTAATAATAATGGCGCGAAAAAGCAAGTCGATACAGGAACGCGCTGTTGCCCGCTGATCGGAAGTCATTGAACCAATATTTTAAAGGATGTTCTATTCCGTCTGCAATTTTTATGTGATTTAGTTTGTTTGAATTTTTTTTTTTTATTTCTGTTGCTAGGTGTTTTCTATGGTTCAGGATTGTCCCTATGAACCAGTTTGGTCTGTGTTTTCATTTATTGTCGTATTGTCAGCACCACTCTGTATAGCATCTATCAGACTATCTAAATTATGGACTATTTGGCCTAGAGACTCATCCAAAGTAACTGCATAATCGGTGCCCAAATTTAAAGATGGAAAAATTCCTACGTCAAGTTTCAGCAGCTGTTGTGGAAAATTGCTATGCATATTTCCATGTAGATGAGTTCTCATATTGATGCGCAAATTCAAATGATGAACAGATGTCCAAAGTTGAGACGATTTTAAACATGCCTTCATAATATCTGCTTGCGTACCCCCGTTGACTCCCGTACCCACCTTGGTGGCGCTCACTAGTACGTAACGGACGGTGCAGCAGAAATCGTAATATTTTAATTTCGCTATTACTTCAAAACCGAACGTCTAATTGTAATAATTCAAAGACCAAATATTATCTACATAAACTGTACTTAGTGGTTAAATAATAAATGCGTTTAAATGTAGTCCAAACAAAAATTCAAGATTTTTAAATAAAAAAATGTTTGCTGTGCCTCACTCAACATAGATAGGTTTAGTGTATCGTGTACTTTTTGTAGATATTAATAAGATCTACAATTAATTACAACATTTTATGGTTCTATCTTTTATAGTTTAGTTAGCGTACGCAAAATAAGCAACTTTTCTGGTTGATTTGCTACACCTTGTGTTGAAAAAACCCAAATATCTTACGGAACCCTATTTATTTCTAAAATAAAATTAAGCCTATGTTACTCATGGATAATCGGTAGAGTAGTTTTTGAGTTTATTCGTTACATACAAAAATACAAATCTTTCCTCTTTATAATATTAGTGTAAATGTAGACATTGACACATACGAACAAATATAATAATAAGGTAAAATTAAAATATTATACATATATAAATTCTCATCACGAAGCAGAAATACCAACGCGGTAACGCTGTGTATTTGGGATCCACAGCATAGCGCTGATTATCAAGACAACAGATAAATATTCAAATTCAGCATTATGCCAGCCACAAAGTGAAACATGAGTATCAGGCAACATTGTCCTATTTAGGTTTAAAGGTCCGGTATGCCATTACAACGTCATTATAATTTTCAAATTCATCTTTAAAATAAGTATTGTTGAAAATCCAGAGAGTTGGAAAATATATTTTTTATTTTTTTCGATCGGAGATGTAATTGCGAAATACATCTCTCACTCTCACTATCAATAGCAAATGGTTAAATTTAGATAGTTGAACAACATTCAAAGGACGATGGAAAGAGCTATGCTCGGAGTTTCTCTGAGTGATCGAATCAGAAATGAAAAGATCTGCAGAAGAACCAAAGTCACTGACATAGCTCTTCGAGTCGCTAAACTTAAGTGGCAGTGGGCAGGGCACATTGCTCGTAGAACCGATGGCCGATGGAGCATTAAGGTTTTGGAGTGGCGGCCACGTACCGGAAGACACAGCGTAGAGAGGCCCCCAACAAGGTGGACCGATGACCTGATAAAAGTCGCGGGAAGCCGATAGATGCGGGCAGCACAAGACCAGTCATCATGGAAAACCTTGGACCTCTTTAGGCTGAAGAAGAGCAACATTCATTGCGTTGTATAGGTTTTTGAGCATACAAATTTTTCGATTACAAAAAGCAATGGATTAGCCAATGGAACCACGTTATTACTATCAATTGAAATCTTTTTGAAGCATATTGCTAATCCATTGCTCCGTATCTTGGAAGCATTGGTAGCCTAGTAGTATAGGTCGCGACATACAATTTGAAGTTCGTAAGTGCGAACCCCATCAGGCGCTTTACTTTGTGTAAAGTATTTCATCACCACTGCTCTCAAAAAACTGTGTAGGAAAACATCGAGAGGCAACCAGCATGTGCTAGAGCTAAAACTTCGAAGACATGTGGCATCTACCAACCCGTACTAGGCCAGCGTGGTAGATTACGGCCCCGGACAACGGACCTGTATCCCAATGATTAATGATGATAAACTAGCGCTTGACCGCAATCCCGCCTGATGGTAAGCAGTATCGCAATCGATGGTAAAGCGCACTAGTTTATTAAGAGCCTTTTCACTCTAGCCTTGAAGACACTTAAATTGTAGTCAGAGTGAAACACCGCCGTCGGCAAATCGTTCCAGTTCCTTGATGTTCGGGGTATAAAAGACGAGACGAAATGCTTTGTCAGGATCGTAGTAGTGTCAACAGCGTAAAGGTGGATACTTGCCGAAAGATGGGTCGTCCGATAATGGAACAGAGATGGCGGAATTAAGTCTTTTGAATCATGAAATTGTTCTAATCTCCATACAATCAATAGCTAAGACCTAAACTAATGAGCAAGATTATATGTCAAAACCAGTTGTAACAACGATACAATTGTCCTGAATATTTCATTGGGATAGAACCAGGCACAGTCCCTGAGGCACAAAGGTCAAATACTGTCCTTATCCTATTTGTAAAGGTAATTTGTCAAACGTCGAGATTGTAGAGCTACGAATCGCTATTGTTTTTGGAGTACATAAGTCGTATTTATTTTAGTAGATAGGAATACTGTGAAGCTGGTGCCTTGCAGGGTAAGCCCTGGGTTTCATTATGACAATGTTCTATGTTACGGTTTTGGTTTTCGCACTCAGTCCCTTTGGTGTACCATTCATTGTGCGTAGGCCGTATGGCGATTCAACAACAATCATTGCGTTATTTACGTTGTTGAGCAGAGACATTTTTCGAACATATTGAGTAGGTAATGGATTAGCGATAAGCGTTTTTTTTTCTGCCAGTACAATAATGTCGAAATATTTTACTGACATGATAAGAAGCTGGATGTCATTAGAAACCTAATTGGTAAAAACTACTGTAAGTATAATCCTTTCATAATTGTTACTTTTTATTTGACAACACTCTCCATTTGGATAGTGACCTTTATTATCATTCTAGTAAGGTTGCTGTTGGGTTTCTATCACATTATAACGTTGCTGCGAGTAAAAATTTGGCCAAAGGATTGTGATTTTTATACTTGTTACAATAAGGTTTTTGTTCCATTTCTAGTGTAGTAAAATAACTGTCAATGCTCTGCACCTTCAAAACTTTATTTTGAACCTGCGTAAATTATCTTTGACCAAAGAATATAACAATGTGTAATACTATGTCCCTTTGACGAAAAATAAAAAAAAAACAGCAATCTGTCAAACTTATGTCAAACAAAAAACCTAAAATCACACGCCGTATTCAATTTTAAACAAAACGAATATAAATTTTAATGGTGCCTCTAATTTTACACTGGCCTGTGTACACTTTCTCGTCAGAGATCCAATTCCACGTGCTGTGACTTGGCTTCAAACACCGCTGGATTGTTAAATCCAGTCAGAAGTTCACTAATAAGCAGAGGCAAGCTAGCCTCTGCTTAGAATCCTCTACACCCAAAGTGGACATCAAATCTTGGCTTTAAAGACATCTGAACAATAGTCTCCAGCTGCTTAAAATATTTCTTGAAGAACAAATAAAGAAACATGGCAGAGACTCCAGGAGACGGCATTCGGTCTTTAAAAACTTCTCCAGGTTTTCGATTAGCGAATTTACTTTACCTACTTAAAATCGAAGTACGAGTCGTTGGGATATTATATGACTCAAGACCAGAATGGTCAAGAACACTTTGAAAAAAAGAAGTCAAAATGGGTTTGATTTTTTAATGATGTCTAAGTTTTGTAATTTATTTGAAATGGATTAAACAAAGATTGTATTAAAAGTAAGAAACTTATGTGTGTAGTTATTTTATTTATCATTTGATTAGATAGATTTTTGCTCGCCTTCCCTCAAAAATTTGTTAGTGGAATAAAAAAAAGGTCAAATTCAAGTTGGACCCACACCCCGAGGGTTCCATACAAATTCGTAGGTCAATCAAACTGGTTAATCTTGCTTGCCTTGGTATGTGGATGGGTGGCTAGCTTTACATGCCGAGAGCCATCCACGCTTTAAAAAGCATATCTTGACTGTCATTGGTAGATCTTTGCCAGTGATATTCAGTAACCGTAGCTTGGGCTTGAGCTGCGTCCGATTTCTATACCTACTTACACTGATTGTTCTTTGATTTTTCCTCTTGTAGTTTTAATTTGTAATTGTTATTTTTTTATTTACTTAAAGTCCTGCCAAGGGGTATCGTATTCTTCCCAGGAGTTTGGTTTCGGAAGTATTCTGCTGAATGGTTAGATTGGAAACCGACCTAGAAGAGTTGAATGGTTTATGGCAATAACCAAAGTATAGGGATTGTTATTTATTCAATGATATATACTTTATTGTACATTAAAAACATACATTAGGTAAAAAATACATTCAACACTACAAAATATATAACAGGCGGCGTCATTGCTAATGCAGTCTCTTTCAGGCAACCTTATAATGGACAGAGATTTTCCTGGACAAAAAAAGGCCTATCATTGGTGTAAATATTGTACATACAATGCACTAAAATGGGTACACAAATACATAAGATACATAAATTATATGTCACACTTAGCTTAATTAGGTACATCATCATTATTATCATTTCAGCCGAAAGACGTCCACTGCTGGACATAGCCCTCCCCCAAGGATCTTCACGACGATCGGTCCTGTGTCTCCCGCATCGAGCGGTTTCCCGAGACCTACGGCTGCGTCTTCCGGGGCGTGGTCGTCACTCGAAAATCCGTCGGCTCCATCGGGCATTGGTCCTACGAGCAGTGTGCCCGGCCCACTGCCAGTTTAGTGTTGCAATTCTACAAAAAAAATTAGGTACACGAATTAACAACTACTTAGAACTATTTAGACGACATAGTTGGCGCAGTGGCTGAGTGATCGACTTCCGCGCTGCGTACGTGGGTTCGATTCCCGCACGGAACAAGTATGTATCGCCTACAGGTAGTTTTTCCGGGTCTGGCTCTTTGTCTATGTGATTCTAAATGTTTGTAAACGCACCCAAGATACAGGAGTAATTCCTAATGAGGCACAAAGTTAAAAAAAAAAAACTCAGATTGCAATCCAGTGCTGGTAAAAGGCCTCTCCCAGGCTGCGTCACAACATCCTCTCTTCCGCCTTCAAGCTATTCAGTTGGTTTCAGACACCTTTGTTAGTTCGTCCGTCTATCTAGCTGGGGGCATTCTACACTGCGCTGATCGATACGCGATCTCCACCCCAGCACTTGTCTGCTTTACCAGTCATCGTCTACCACATTAGTTTCCTAAGTCCGCAACACGTAGGTCGGTAAGTCTGGTTCTTATCCGGACATTTTATTTCCTGATTTTATCTTACAAAGGGACTCAAACATACACAAATTATAATCAGGGTAAATCACTCTTGTCACTCTGGTAATGATTTAGTTAAAGGAAGGCATTTTTTCCAAGCCGTTCAACATTTTATCCTATTTATATCATCATTTTAAGTGATGACTTGGGTAAAAATGCTTTTTATATTAAAGGTAACTAGATGTTCTTCGCTCACACCGTAGCGTAACAATTCTTAAAGCTGCAGTTTTTTAAGAAGACTTGTGATCGTCATATCTACTTCTTGTTCAGCCTATAGATGTCCACTGCTGGACAAAGGCCTCCCCCAAGGCTTTCCACGCTGACCGGTCTTGTGCTGCCCGCATCGATCGGCTTCCCGTGACCTTCACCAGGTCATCAATCCACCTTGTTGGGGGCCTCCCTACGCTGCGTCTTCCAGTACGTGGCGCCACTCCAGAACCTTACTGCCCCATCGGCCATCGGTTCTACGAGCAATGTGCCCTGCCCACTGCCACTTAAATTTAGCGACTCGCAGAGCTATGTCGGTGATTTTGGTTCTTCTGCGGATCTCCTCATTTCTGATTCGATCACGCAGAGAAACTCCGAGCATAGCTCTTTCCATTGCCCTTTGTATGACTCTGAGCCTTCGCATGAGGCCCATTATGAGCGACCACGTTTCAGTTCTGTAAGTCATCACTGGCAACAGACACTGGTCAAAGACTTTAGTCTTGAGACATTGTGGTATCTTGGACGACGAGAAGATGTAGCGTAGCTTCCCGAACGCTGCTCAGCCGAGCTGGATTCGACGAGACACCTCTTTCTCGAAGTTGGACCTACCTAGTTGGACTGTTACTCGTCAACAACTTCGTCACATGTCCAGAATATATTGGTAACATCTCTGAAAGACTAACATTATTGTATACTTACACCGCCACATGCGAACAGTCATACTGACGTCACGCATCAATGCAGCATCTTACAAGAAGAGTTTACCGTTAAACTAGCATGCAAACACACGATATCAACTAGTGAGTAGTTACCCTCTAAATACAACACCCGTCTGGTCGGAAGATAATCCCTTTTCAGCATACCTCTGAAAATGTAAGTTGATTGTTACGCTTTCTTTTTCTTCTTCTTCAGGCTATAGAAGCCCACTGCTGGACAAAGGCCACCCCTAAAGCTTTCATTACATTGCTGGTTGGGGATCGCAGTAGTTTGATATTCCACAGGAGAGGCGCTGCTGCCCGCTTCCCTGGTGAAAGTTCCCTTAGTCGCCTCTTACGATACCCACGGGAGGATATGGGATGGTACTATTCTAAGGCTTTCTTGCACTTTCACAAATGTAGCATATTGGTAAATCATAACCTAGTGAAGGTCACAAGGTACTTCTCATCTTGAATTACAGACAGAGTCTGTAAAACAGTTAGTATTTAATAAAACTAAGTTGTTGCATTTTCTTAGAGAGCGTTTTTGTCACTAAACTTAAACTCCAATGTCATTATATGACAGTAGTCACTACGGCCGTTATATGGCGGCCTACGCTAGATTAGAACACCGCTTAAGAAGCGCTGGCATACACAGGTATGGTATGGCAGATACTTTTAGAAGTATGATAAAATTCAGATATCTAAACCACTGGACTACAACCCAAACTCATATTACGGAACGATTGTTTGTATCTCTATAATCATCATTATATTTTTTTTACCCTCGTCCCATGTTACTTCCATTCTCCCCTGTCAACAATCACGCTATCAATCACTATTTTCTCTTACATATCAATCTTTACACAATCCATCCATCTTGCCTTTGGCTACGACGAAGACAAAATCAGGAAATATTGCAAGAATTTTAAGTGTGCACACGGGCAACATACGTCGTTCATAGTGATCGCGTCGCCGTTGAGTCTCAACTGCTGCACAGCGGTGCCTCTGCCTTTGACGCGTCTCGGCCTTGTGTAAAATGAACGCTCATTAAAGGAGTCACCCGTTTCACGACATTACTTAAAGTAGAACGATGTATCTTTATAATGAGCTCCAATCCATAATAAGAATATTTTTGCAACAACAACAAAGTTTTCGGTTCTCCTACCACAGGTTGTGGTAAAATTCTCCAAGTCTTTAAAGCATCAAGTTGAGAGTAATGTAATTTCTTATATGCCATGCATTTTTGCGCTAACAACCAGCATTCTTTAGTTCAGGACACGAATGTCATACTTGTAATCAATTTTATGAATCTTTAAACTGTTGGTGGATGTGACGCAAAAGGTAAATAAAACAGAAGAAGTTCAACTCTTGTTCGTATCTAATCCAGTTAAAGTTCTGGTTTAGTTTCAATCCCATTTCGTGTCGCACTAAAGTTTTAACTACAATTGAAGTAAAATCAATGTATGAGTACAACACCCGTCTGGTCGGAAGATAATCCCTTTGCAGCATACCTCTGAAAATGTAAGTTGATTGTTACGCTTTCTTTTTCTTCTTCTTCAGGCTATAGAGGTCCACTGCTGGACAAAGGCCACCCCAAAGGCTTTCATTATATTGCTGGTTGGGGATCGCAGTAGTTTGATATTCCACAGGAGAGGCGCTGCTGCCCGCTTCCCTGGTGAAAGTTCCCTTAGTCGCCTCTTACGACACCCACGGGAGGATATGGGATGGTACTATTCTAAGGCTTTTCTCATTTAGTCAGATATAATAAATAAAACTAAATGAATTATAAGTAAATCCAATTGTTTAGACGTAAGTTTGACAAATGGCGCAGAAAAAGTTAGCTTTGTATCAACTTTGTCATTTGACAGCGGTTACATTCCAATCGTGATCCAGTAATGGTTAAACCATCTGTCAATAGGTTAGTGCCATACGAAACATAACACAAGTTATGGTTTGGTTGCGATCCAATTTCGTTTTGGTTGAATTATTTTAGCTACTTTTATTTTGTGATTCCAACACGATTCCAATTTCATTCCATTGTCATTGTGCTAAAAGTTTGTAGTCTGCTTAATTTATAATGATCGATCAATTATCGGGCAGTCGTCTGCTAATGGAATGTCAATAGATTGACATTGCCGTATTGCCATTATTATAAAACACATTAATAGAAATGGTTTTATAAAACTACTACTTAATTTGAACATTTATTGATATGGGGTGGAATGTCAGTGACTGACCACTGGATATTTATAATGACGTCATTTTGTTAGTGGATTACGAAACTTGTTAAAATCAATCATTATAAGATCACTGATCGATCATTCTGATTCTATTGTAGTAGCAGAGTGGGCCGTGGAAAATGAATGCTATTTTAATCGTATTTTTACAAGCCATGTAGGTAAGCAGGTATTTTATGAGTGCTCACTTCTTTACTCACGGTTTCTTGGAATGGATGAGCATGAATTTAGCCGAGCAACAATATTAAGCATTAATCGACTCACTTTCAAATAAATTAACTTAGTTTGAGTCACCTATAGAAAAAATAATATTATTTAAAACTGATGATTCACTCGTTTCGGACCAATAAATTCGCACGAATAGACGTGTCAAATATTTATTGCTTATTTATTGCTTGTTCTGGCCGAAATTTTTACCCTATTCATCACATTTATTTTAACCAATAGCTTACCGTATTACTTGTAGAGCTTGAAAGAGGGGTTTATTTTATTTTCGAAAAAACGTCCACAGTTTCGTTTGTAATAAATATATATTTTACCAGCACCCTAATTGCGTAATAAGTTATTACTATCAATTTGAATCATTTTGAACCTTATTGCTAATCTATTGCTTCATACATTCTAAAAAATTGGCCCCTCAATAACGTAAATATATACAACGTGTAACATAAAGGGTATATACATAACAAAGGCATGGCATCTTTACATGATATCAAACGATATTGGAAGGGTTTTTTAATCCTATCTCTTTATGTTAGGAAGTTATGAGGAAAATCACCGCCTGTGATAGGCTACTATCATACTAGTCGCACAGAGATATTGAAGACATTTATCGGATTTTGGCAAGTAACGTGACGGGTAACAAGTAGTTATTACCGTATTTAGTGTGCTGCCACGTTTTTTATGATTTTATTTTAAGAAACACACGAAACCGAAAATTTGGTACCAATTTTTTGAGTATTTTATTTTGAGTTGAAACCCTTCCGATATCGTTTGATATCATCTAAAGATGCCATGCCCTTGGTATGTATATACCCTTTTTGTTACACGTTGTATAAATGTTTTTAATCTATCAAAACGTAACTCAATGTTACTGATAGTGTGTTATTAATATAATATATATACTAGCTGACCCGGCGAACTTCGTTCCGCCTTAAAGGCAATATCACATGACTACTTTTTAAATTAAGATAATTTTAAATAAATAAATATTATTATTCAATGATTCTTTATTTGGGAGCACAATCCTGGCAGTTCTCCGGAAATCTTTAATGTGCTACAATACTCGGAAACAACATCCATTGGCCCAATGCAAACGTCATTGCGCTATATTATATGCGTATAGAAACGCTGCCCGATTCAAATCAGTATTTGATGAATTTCTTCTTGTGCTTCGTAAATTATTATCTAGCGCTTGATCTCTGAGGTTTGCTCGACAATTTCGCATTGCCAACTGAGCCGTTTCATGGGCTGGCTTTCTTTTTTAACCAACCCGCAACCCTGCGGACCAGTCCTCGTGGACCCCGTCAAGGTGTGCTGACATCTCTTTGAGGCGCGTGTGAAACACAACGCGCCGTCAACTCGGGCCTGGTTCTTACCAGGAGGCGAGCTGCCTATCGCTCGCCGCCCGCAAGCCCGCGCCTACGCTGGTCGGGAGTCCGATGTTGCCACCCGACCAGGGCGCTTCCTGCGGCGGTTTGAGGCGTGAGAGTAGGATTTCCGCTCCCTCACGCGCTACGCCTCCTCCTTTGCCAGCATCACTGCTTCATAGAAGGAGGTGAAAGCTTGCCATCATGCACTCTTGCTCCGGACTATGGCCCGGACCAGGGTCGGACGCGAGAGATCGCCGCCGATCGCCGCCACGAGGACACGGCTGTGCTCTACCCAAGCCGGGCAGACCTCCACCATATGCTCCACCGTGTCCTCTGGGCGATGCAAACAGTGGTCACCCTGGCGTTTCCTCCCGCCTTATACGGAACAGGAACCTCCCGAAACAGCCGTGTCCGGTGAGGACCTACGTCAGTCGGAAGGTGAGGACGCCGTGGCGCCTCTCTAGCTACTCCTCAAAGAGACGACTTACCGCCGCTATTGTGGCGTGCTCTGTGCTGGATTGCAACAATCACACTTTCCATGTCGCCATGAGATCCCGCCGGAGCTCTGTCCGCTGTACTGGGATTTTATGGATTGGATATGGACACAATTTAATGGATGTTATTATACATATAAACGTTTATTTTTAATTACTCTATCTATTAAAAGAAACCTCATCAAAATCTGTTTCGTACTTTTAAAAATTTAATCATACAAAAGGGACATAGGGAAAGAGAAAGTTACTTTGTTTTAAAGTATGTAGTGAAGTGGTAAATGGCACAGCAAAACAATATTAGAAATTTTGAAGTTGAAGTTTGCTTTGGGGCTTTTATTAAAAAAATTAAACGAGCAGAGAGTATTTATATTCCTTGCTTTAAATGAATGCTTCAACATTCAATCGGTAAGATTTTTTTTTAATATGCTGAGTAGTGCAGCAGTGTGCTTTTTTACCATTTTTAAAAATGAACCGCTAACTTAATTTTGACTGAGTTGTTTTGTTATTCCATGTCACGTCACACGGGAACGACGGGAACATTTGGAACGGGATAAAAAGTATGCTATGTGATATGTCCTTCTCCCAGTTCTTATCTATCTCCCTACCAATTTTGAGCCATACTGGTTAAGCGGTTCTTGAGTTATAAATAGAGTAACTAACACGACTTTCATTTATACCTATACATAGACTTCATTCAAATCGGACCAGCCCTTTAGGAGGAATTCAGTGACGTACACAGGTACAGCAGATTTAGGAATATACCCATGGAAAGCATTGTCATCTACATTTGTAACAAAGATATCATACCTCTCTCTACCCCTAGAGCTCTTGTTTCAGTCTCTTTAAAGTTAAATAAAAAATCTTAAATATTTATTTATTTCTATTTATTTTTTTCTCTTTTAGTTCATAAGTACCTACAATTTTAGTTAAATAAAAAAAAAAATGAGAATATTTTTTTTATTTTTTCCCCTTTTAGTTCTTATGTACAATTTTCTTTTTAAGTAACTACAAAAATTAAAAAAAAAAAAACTATAAACTTGTCTAAAACAAAAAAAAAAAACTTGTGATTGCCCGGGTTTGAACCGAGGAACACCAGCCACCGCGAGTAAACCATACCACTATCACCCACGCCACAGCCGCTATGTCAAGCCGCGCGAAATTAGCGCCCATATTATGCGTGAAATATTGCGAAAGAGAAAACTCGAAAATATGCGCTTCCCCAGACATAAAACTGAGCTAGATCAATTTCTCGTCCCCGAAAACACCCACATATTAAATTTCAGCGAAATCGTTAGGGCCGTTTCTGAGATCACATGCTTCTTCAAGCGATCAGCGCCATCTGCCGGGCTGATTTGTGAATCTAAACCATCCAGGTCGCCACTCAAACGCATACAGAAAAATTCATTAAAATCGGTCAAGCCGTTTAGGAGGAGTTCAATGACATACACACGTACAGCAGAATTATATATATAAAGATATATATATATATATATATATATATATATATATATATATATTTTAAATATTATTAACTGATACTTGACTGCAATCCCACCTGATGAAAAGCAGTGATGCAATCGTTGATGGTAATGAAATGAAATCGTTTATTAAGCAAGTAGGATCTCCGATCACTTTTACACGACATGTTTATATATTTTTTTTTAACTAGGTGAAGCCGGCATTTTCTAACTGACTACCTCTGAGAAGAAATAGCCGAAACAAACTCAGCGATCATCGTCTTTATTCAAGTCCAGACATTAAAAATGAAAATGTTTACAATAATTTACGTTATAATTACGCATATTGCTTAATAACAATGCTTAACAGAGAGAGCAGCTCAGTCCTAAGCCTTTTTGTCTTCTAAATAATCTGTGATTTTATAATACCCCTTTTTGGAAAGTTTGGCCTTTATATGGTTCTTAAAGCGCGCTAGTTTATTAAGAGCCTATTTTTCTCAAACCTTGAAGACTCATAGATTGTCAAAAATGTACTTACGCGGTTTAAAAGACGAGGCGAAACGCTTCGTCCGGTTCGTAGTAGTGTCAATAACATAAGCATAGATACCCGTCGTACGACAGGTCGTCTGATGATGGAACGGAAATGGAGGAATTAAGCCATGAAATTCCGAGTACATTCTACAAAATGCATCCTATAGAACGGAATCAGCCTGCCGTTCAAAGTCCGTCCAAGAAAAAGTTACTAAAACATTCGCCTTACTTCCTACTAATTTTATTATCCCATCCTGTTAATATCAAAGCTTGACAAAATCACTTTAGTGTATCATATTAAGTTGTATGTGTTGTAATGTTCAAGTTGTATTTGTGTATCTACTTTAGTATATTGTAATAATGATGTTTGCACCAACGACAGTCCCATTTGTGGTTCGGGAGAATCTGTCCATTCTTTGGTTGCCTGGAAGAGATCGCATTAGCGAGAAGGCCGCCCATTGTATGTTTTTTGTGTTGAATGTATTTTGTTCTGTGTTCCATTGGTGTACAATAAAGAACATATAAATAAATGTAATATAAATAAATAAGTTACTCAAAAAAAAAGAAAACGTAAAACTGTACGTAACTATTAAAACACGCTCGCTACGGTGTAACAAGCACTTAAAAGGTATCTTATTGACGTGGACGATGAAAAATCACCGCACACTGCAAACGCTTTCATTAGCCCCCGTACGAGAAAGCGGGTAAAATATGATACCTCGATCTTAAGGGATAATCCACCGTCCTCGCCGAGAATCTAATGCGATTTAAGGCGATGCTTTAGTATAAAGTTTTAATCAAGGTAACTAAACATTTATTACACTTTAGTGGTTTTCTTCTTAATGTAGCCGCTAGGCACAGTTTCCGCTATTTTCTTGCATTGGTCTTCATACTTACTATTTGATTTTATCTGATGTACGTCTCTGATATACAGAGTGGTGCTGATAATACGGAATAATCTTAAACCATAGAAAAAAACCTAGCGTCAAATATAAAAAAAATAAAAGTTTCAAACAAACTAAATCGCATGAAATTACAAACGGAATAGAATATCCTTTAAAATATTGGTTCACTGACCTGCGATTGGCGACAGCGCGATCCTGTATCGACTTGCTTTTTCGCGCCATTATTATTAAAGTTTAGTACCGCTGGATGCGGCGGTCATCAACCTGTAATCGCTTCCTTATCAACATGTGCATCATGTAGAAAATGTGAAAAATGAAAAATAATTTCGCGTGACTAAACTAATGGATATATTAATATGATTTTTTATGGGTGGACTGAGAATGTGTTGAGATACACGATGTTTAATTTATTGTCGTATTGTCATCACCACTTTGTGTAGCGTGTATTTTAATTTATTTTCTTTCTTTCTTTCTTTTCTCCTTTCTAACTTTCTTTCTTTCTTTCTAGTGGTGGCTCAGTAGTAACAGCCCGGCTTACTAGTTGTAATTAATGTGTTCAAGCCCAGACAAGCACTTTCTATCATCATTATTTCAGCCGAAAGACGTCCACTGCTGGATATAGGCCTCCCGTAAGGTTCTCCACGACGACCGGTCCTGCGTCTCCCACATCCAACGGTTTTCCGCGACCTTCACCAGGTCGTCGGTTCACCTTGTCGGGGGCCTACACACGCTGCGTCTTTCGGTGCGTGGTCGCCATTCGAGAACCCGTCGGTCCCATCGGGCATCGGTCCTACGGGCAATGTGCTCAGCCCACTGCCACTTTAGTGTTGCAATTCTTCGGGCTATGTCGGTTACTCTCGTTCTTCTGCGGATCTTCTCATTCCTGATTCGATCGCGCAGTTTACTTTATATAAATAACCTTAATTCATCAAATAATTCATCACCATTGCTCACAGTATGACAGTGAGCAGTGGTGGCCTAGTGGTATCGGCCGCGTCTTAAAAGTTGTAGATCATAAGTTCGAACCCCGTCAGGTGCTTTACTTTGTGTTAATTATGCCACTGCTCTTTAAATGGTGAAGACTAACATCGTAAGGATATCCTAGAGGCAAAACTTCGAAGACATGTGACATCTACCAACTTGGCATCAAGCCGCAACAGGGGGAGCAAAAGGTTCAGGTTCTTATTGGTTAACTTGATTTTTCAACTAAGTTGGCTTAATAGCCTACTTTTTTATTACACTTCGGTTGGTTTTCTCGGTGGTAGGCCATAACATCGGCTGCCGGCAGAAGTTACCACCCACCAGACAAAGCCTTGCCGCCAAGGGATTCCTCGTGTTCCGGCATGATGTCTGGTGAAGCCGTACGGAGGACGGGTCTGAGCAGTTGTGTTGCGATGTGTGCCGGGTACGATGCGTCAAATGTTGTTGTGTCGGGAGTTTGGTCGTGGAGGGTCTCCACATCTATCTCCCTCTGGCGCAGCATCGTTGGTCGTGTTGTTGGGTTTAACGTTGCACAACCTCGCTCAACTGCCGTCTTCCCTCCTATTCACTAAGTTTTTTTAAAGTGATTGGGCTTAATAAACTAGCGCGCTTTACCATCAAAGATTGCATCACTCCCATCAGGCGGGATTGCAGTCAAGCACTATGGTGAAGGTAATAAGGTGGGTTTTACTTTGTACGGGATATTTAGAATTAAAAGACGTGTGTTCCACTGTAAGTGTATTGTGCGACTGAGTAAGGTTCAAATTGAATGAGTATTAAATAACAGTAAGACATGCATAACTATAGCTAAGTAAAGAGCGTAGAACGCCCCAACATACCGCCCACCAAAAGGCCTATAGGACTTTTAAGAAACAATGATATAAAAGTAAGTATGAGATTACAACACAACAACGTTATATAAATCTGTAGGTGGGGGTAGTAAAATTAATGTTTAGACATGCATATAACAACTATTAACTAACTAATACAGCATTTTAAAATATAGCCAATTTGAAACAGAATTAATTAGCAAACAATTAAGTTAATTACATTTCTAATACTTAAAACAAATTTTAATTTTCATTTAGAGGCAACGGACATAATTTAGTTATAGTTCTTCTTGTTATGTTACTGCCACTTTTGACACTATACACTCTTGTTAGACCATCTGGACCAGGATGCTTGTTGACGATTCGTCCCAGGGACCATTTTCCAGGAGGCAAGTTGTCAGTTTTTATTAAGACGACATCTCCAATTTTAAATTCCTTTTCTCTTTTAAGCCACTTAGGGCGTTGTTGCAATCTGGATAAGTATTCATCTTGCCATCGTCGCCAGAAGTCGTGAACAAGTTTTTGAGTGTGTTGCCAACGGGACAAGCTGGATAGTTTTATGTTTTTCATATCAGGTGATGGGACAACTATCGGCGCCTCTCCAATTAAAAAATGTCCTGGAGTAAGTGGGTCCATGTTTTCTGGATCAGTATCGTTCATGGGACATAACGGACGGGAATTCAAGCAGGCTTCCACTTGGCATAGTATCGTCGCCATCTCTTCGTATGTCAGGTGAGTTGTTACAATTCTTTTCAGGTGGTATTTTATTGATTTAACACCAGCCTCCCATAATCCACCGAAAGAGGGGCTGTAGGCGGGAATAAAATGCCATTGAGTACCCTCTGTGGCTAGTGTTGCTGCAATTTCTCCAGTGAACTGTAGGTTTGCTTCGTTCCAGGCATCTCGGAGTTCTTTGTCTGCTCCCACGAAGTTACGACCTTGATCGCTCCACAGGTGATTGCATTTGCCTCGCCTGGCAACAAAACGTCTAAAAGCGCCAATGAACGCTTCTGAAGTAAGGTCACTCACAAGTTCAATATGGATTGCCTTTGTGGACATACAGATGAATATTGAAACATAAGCCTTTGTTGTCTTCATTCCGCGGCCTTTAGATAACGAAATCTGTAAGGGCCCGGCAAAGTCTACTCCGCTGTTCAAGAAAGGTCTGGATGGAGTTACTCTTTTATCGGGTAAGTCTCCCATGATTTGTTTTCTACTTCTTGCACTAAGTCTAGCACAAATGAGGCATTTGTGTACATGTTTTCTTGCTATTGATTTTGCCTTTAAAATCCAGTATTTCGACCGAAGGTAACATAACATCAATTGAGTTCCTCCATGAAGCGTCTTAAGGTGTGCGTCGGCTATAATTAAAGGTATTAATAGGTTTTTATTCCCTAGAATTATTGGGTGTTTCCGGTCCTCTGGTAAATTTGCATGTCTGAGGCGACCGCCCACCCTGAGGATCTGTTTATCATCAAGAAAGGGGTTGAGGGATCGCAACGGACTTCTCTTTTTCACTTGTTTATTTCCCTTTAATCTTTCTATTTCTTCCGGATATTCTTCTCCTTGAACCTTTTCTATACAAATTGTCAGTGCGTCTTCTAATTCCTGTGTTGTTATTTGTTTATGTATATCCACTTTGACCTTGTAGTTCAAAAATCTTTTGCAGTAACAAATAACCTTGAGTAATTCTGTCAAGTTGTTAAAATTCTCAAATTGTGTAGTTAGAGATTTTTCTTTTTCTTCTGTGCTAAGGTAAGTAATAACATTGGTTGTTTTAATTTCTATATCCGTTGTCATATTTTCGTGTTTACTAACTTTTATTTCTTTTTCAGATAACCAAGCTGGGCCTCTCCACCACAAGTCACAATTCTTTAGTTCTGAAAGCAACATTCCTCGAGAGGCTAGGTCTGCGGGATTCTCTTTCGATTGTACATGATACCAGCGTTTACTATTTATGTTTTCTACTATTTCAACGACGCGGTTGGCTACAAACGTTTTCCAACGGTTGGGATCACCACATAGCCACGCTATTACTATAGACGAATCTGTCCATGCATACATATTTGAAGTAGGAATTTTCATTGCTCGCCCAATTTGTTTCATAAGCTTGGACAGAAGTAACGCGCCGCACAGCTCTAATCTTGGTAAGGATATTGTTTTTAAGGGCGCCACCTTTGTTTTTGCAGCGATGAGTTTCACTTCAACCGTGTTATTTGTTTCAGTTCTTATGTATACTGCTGCAGCGTAAGCCCTGATGGAAGCGTCACTGAATCCATGTATTTGTATATTTGTTTTGTTTGTTTCTACGATACCAAGCCATCTGGTCACTTGTATGTCATTTACATCAGCAAAATCTGTTCTTATTCGAATCCACTCTTCACGTAAGGGTTCACTGACGTTCTGGTCCCAGTTTACCCTTTCAAGCCATAACTTCTGTAACAACATTTTAGCCATTACGGTACTGGGTGCAATCCAACCGAGTGGATCGAAAAGTTTTTGAATATCAGACAAAATTGTTCGTTTTGTCACATGAGAATCTTCTGGTATTGGTAAACTTATGTTGTACTGAAATGTGTCTGTTTTGAGGTTCCACACTATACCTAATGCCTTTATTGTTCCATCTAGATTCATGTCTATATGTACATTGTTGGATCTTTGAGCTTCATCTATAGAATTCATGAAGTCAATATTGTTTGATGACCATTTTGTGAGTTGAAATCCGCCCTTTTGTAATATCTGTGTGACAGTTTTGGCAAGAAACATAGCAGATTGAGTGTCATCAGCTCCATCGAGCCAGTCATCCATATAAAAGTTCTCTTTGATGGATTGTACAGCAAGTGGTTGATCTCTTCCTTCATCATCAGCAGTTTGATGGAGTGTTCTGACAGCCAAATACGGTGCAGATGCTGTACCGAATGTGACTCTCAGCAAACGGTATTCGTGTAAATCATCTTCCTCATTGTGTCGCCAGAAAACTCGTTGGAAGTCTATGTCTTCACGAGTCACTAAGATTTGACGATACATTTGTTTGATATCGGCCATGAAACAGACACGCTTCATCCTCCATTTAATGAGCAAGTGTCTCAAATCATCTTGCATCTGTGGACCTACCAGTAATTCTTCGTTTAGTGACACATTGTTTGTGCCTTTACAGGAAGCATCAAAGACAACGCGTGTTCGAGAGGTCTCTTTATCAATGCGAACTACGGCGTGATGAGGTAAGTAGACTGATCTTGTTTCTTTTTCTATTTCAGGTATCTTCTCCATGTGATTTTGTTCTATGTAATCATCTATGACTTTTGTGTATTCTCTTTTCAGATCTGGTGATCGTTTAAACTTCCGCTCCAGTTGCAAGAATCTTTGTTTGGCTATCTCCCTTGTGTTTCCTTCGGGTGTTTGTAAAGTGTTCTTGTTCATTTCATTTCGTTGTGGACTGTATATTTTAAAAGGTAATTTGACAACGTATCGTCCTTCTTCATTTCTAGTTGTAGTTTTGTTATAGATATCTTCACACATCTTATCTTCTTTTGTTAATTGTCTGTCCTTGTCAATCTCTATTTCCCAAATTGATTTCAACATTTCGTCGACGTCAACTTGATGATGCATTACGCAGTAAGTATTGTTTTGTGGTTTGTCACAGATATCTCCAAAGATAATCCAACCCAGATTTGTATTTTGAGCAGTTGGGGTACCTGGTGGACCTTTTATTATATCTGGCTGTATAATCTGTGCATATTCTTTGACTCCTAGTAGCAGATCTATAGATTCAGGTGTTAAATATCTCGGATCAGCCAAGTTAAGCCCGTCAATGTGGGGCCATGGTTGTTTAATAATTGTTTTGGTGGGTATCTTAGTGGTCAGTTGTTTCGACATCACGTAGGCTTGGATCGGTAAACTATAGGTATGGTCCCACTGTGATCTTATAGTAAGCTGTACCACGTGTTTGATTTCTGTTCTCGCAGACCCCACTCCTACAACACTTCCTTTGAATGGTTGTCGCTTTAGTTTCAAAAGTTGAGTCGCTTTCTCGCTTATAAATGTAGCTTGTGAACCTTGGTCTATCAGCGCGCGTAGTGAAATGATTTGGCCTACTGCATTCATTGCTTCCACTACAGCAGTCGCTAAAAGTGCTGTTCCTTGTCTAGTTGTATGATGCGACGCGATCATTGTGTTCACTTGAACTGGTTCTTTTTCTTCTACTACATGCTGTGAAGCCAACGGTTGTGTAGTGCTCGGTGTAGCCGCTGGTTCTGTGTTCTTAGTCTCATGAAGTAAAGAGTGATGACGTCGATGACATTTCTGACAAGACACTGGTAGTCTACATCTCTTCACCGAGTGTCCAAGTGCTAGACAATTAAAGCATAACTGTTTGTTTTTGACATACTCGGTTCGCTCCTTTAGTTTCATATCAATAAATTTCTTACAGTGACACAACGTGTGATTTTCTTTGCACATGATGCATGATTTCTCTGTGATTGGTGTGGCAACATGATAAGAACGTTCTTTAACTTGTTTCTCTCTTGAATTATTGTTAGACGTAACGCCTGTAACTAACTCCAGGGTGCGGAACTTGGACTCCATGAAGTTCTTTATTTCACTCCATGTTGGCAATGCTTCGCTGTCTTCTTTATAGGCAAATCCTTCCCAGTCCTTATGTGTCTCCGGGTCAAACTTCTGAACGAGCAGAAATATTATTACATGATCCCAAGAGGTGGTATTTATTTTTAAATTTTCCAAGTTATTTAGACATTCTGTAGTGGTATCTAACAAGCCTTTTAATTGAGCGGCTGATTGCGAAGTCATTTTCCTCTGGTTAAATAATCTTTTCATAATACAGTTTAATATTATACGTCTGTTACCATACCTCTTATTCAAAACATTCCATGCAGTTGCGTAATTACTGGATGTCACTTGTATATGGGTCAATAACGCCTCAGCTTCTCCACTAACACTTAATTTTAAATAATGTAGTCTTTGTACATCACTGAGGTTATTATTTTCGTGCACTAAAGAAGTAAACAGGTCTTTGAAAGTCGGCCATCTTTCATAATTTCCATTAAATTTTGGTAATTCAATTTTAGGTAAATGTACTAAATATTGCTGTGCATGGGATACGTTCATACTTAAATTTGCATTTTTTGAATCCACTGATGACGATTCCGATAATGACGTAAGCATATCCTTTAAATCACCCTGCAGTATGTTGTATAAATCTTCATAAATAAAGAATTCTTCGTCCAAAAAGTATGGCAGACTTCCCTTTAGTTCTTTGGGGGTTATTTTTACTAACGCGTCATGTGCTTTCTTGAATGATACCCAATACTCGTCAATAATCTTCAAACGTGCTTCTATATATCCCCTTGTTAGTCTAGTTTTCGGACACTTTTTTAAGTTTATTTGCGTTTTCCGTAGTAAATTTGCGCCATCTTCTAAGGCAGAGAGATATTGTTGTTGTTCTTGCGTGGTACACATTATTCTTCCACTGTTTGAATATCACTCTAAACAATCTTCAATATTATAGTTCAAAAAACTTGCAATGTTCAATAGCAGCAAATTAACTAACGAGTTTGTTGTAAACACTTTCATATAACTAGCAATAATCCGAGGTGATTTTTCTAAGAATCCTTATCTCTGGAATGCGATTCTTTTGTTCAAGCGGCCCGATGTTTACCGGTTCGTAATTTCCACGTTCGGCTCGAATACGACCATATGGTGAAGGTAATAAGGTGGGTTTTACTTTGTACGGGATATTTAGAATTAAAAGACGTGTGTTCCACTGTAAGTGTATTGTGCGACTGAGTAAGGTTCAAATTGAATGAGTATTAAATAACAGTAAGACATGCATAACTATAGCTAAGTAAAGAGCGTAGAACGCCCCAACACACTAGTTTATAATTATAAAAAAAATAATAATCATCCCACTTCTCCCTGTATTTTGCATCTTCCAGTTTTCATTTTAGTTTTTGCTTTCTTCATCATACTTTCATAGATCACTATGTGTGGTCACTGCATGCAGTAGCATCTGGGGTCGGATTGCTTTCTTCACTCAAATATGGTAAGGAGGGAACAACTGCTGCTTGTGGTAAGCTGTCGTCTTGCTGATCATGGTTTTATTATTGTCATTAGTACGAAAAAAGTCTAAGCAACACATACAAATTTCAATTTTATAATGGGTTTACTACTTACTTATCCACGGGTTCCTTGAAGACGTTGCGACATTAACATGGAATTAAATAAAATCACGAAAAAATATGCTTCTGCATCCTATCCCATCATATCGTATTTGACACTCACGTAGGTGTAATAGATTAATGTTCAAGAGTGTGAATATTAAAAAAAGTTATAATGGTGCCTTCAAGTGCTTGGCTATTACACGTTGGCAATAAATCAGAAGCCTAATTGCTTAACTTCTACGGATATGACTTTGGGTTTGGCAGGAATCCATTAATCCGTCCTCTGGTTAATATTGGGAAGGCATCAGAGACCTAGGCGTGACTTTAGTTGCAATTTTTTTTAAAGGGACGGCCCTTCAAGGGAAGAGTAAGTTAATAAGAATTGGTATGCTGTACCAAGAACTGTTCTGAGACGAGAAATGCGCTGTTATGTCCTCTTTATGACGGATATTAGCCACTAAGTGGACTGCGATTGTTAGATAGGTAGTCGCTCGATGTATTGTAAAATACGGGTATTAAGATACGTTCGTTTTAACTGAAAGCCGACTCCCAATATAATTGGGAAAACACAGATGATGATATGATTTTGATCAGTATGTATCTGAGTATGTTCGTAGGTATCTATGGTCACCTACTCCCTCAAAAATTTTAAACTCATTATATTAGTTTGACAAATGAAATATTGTTGAGACTATCCTAATCGGCCGCTGGAAAAAGGGCTAAAGAATTAGACACTGAAATTGGATGTTCATGTTGTTATATTTGGAATGGCATTATTAGCTGACACTTATGTGCTTAATATAGCGTGCATACCATGGCGTGTATGGCATAACGTGCACAGCATGTTAAGCATTGCGTGAATATTATGTATAGCATAGCGTGCATAGCATGCATATCTTAGCGTACCGAGTATGTACACATACCATAAATAGATGCATAGCATGCGTATCATAGGATGCATAGCATAGCGTACACAGCACGCATAGCATAGCATGCATGTTATGCATAGCATAGCGTGCTTAGTATGAATAGCATAACGTGCATGCATTATCATGACTCGTAATTGATGATTATATTTTGACACTTATAACACAGGAGTCAAGTTTTCAAATTAAAATATAACGCCCTTTTAAATGTCAATAAAACGTTATTATTACATTCTCTGTTTATTAACTTGTTGAGCAGACAATTTTTTTAAACCTACTTTTTGCTATGAAGCAATGGATGTTATAATGAAAAGTTTTGCAAATCTATTACCAGGTTATTGGTTACACAATTACCCTGCTTACGAAATATTCAGTTTATCTTGCTGACAAGATATGTTACAATTTTAAAAACCTAGCAGTGTACCTAAAAATGTTTTCAAAACTTTAAAATCCTGACTAAGTGGCCTTAAAACATTTTTTATGTTTCCTGCTATGCAATGCGAAGGTAACTTGCGTCTGGTTTGCACTTTATATTCTTATATCCTTTTGCAATGTGCCGTTGGGAAATAAGTTTCCGAGCATAAAAGTTTTTTAAGTTATTTTTTAGTCAATTGTTTCATGCTGAGGATTTATTATTTCGGCCCCTGGTGAATTGGTTTTGTATTTTATAGGTTAAATTTAAATGATAATTAAGCTGAAGTGGCAGTTGGCTGGCCACCTTTGTTGAACGATACGTACTTATAGAGAGCATGCATCCACATACTTTGTATGCATGCTATGCTGTATACGTTGTGCAATGCACGCTATTCGCGTGTTTCTCTGCTTTGCAAGATTACCCTAAGGGAAGCAAAGGCTTTTTCTCATTCCAAGATGACGCAAATATCGATCAACACACTTGCTCTTTAAAGATAAGTGATTGCAAACGTAGGTACTACGCGTTAGTTTAAGCTACTTTCAAAAGTTAAAGTTTATCTTTGACAAAAACAAAGCATGAAATCTCAGTATATTTGTAAAGCAAATCATTCAAACGAGAATGCATGTACATGCATTCTCGTTTGCTATGCGTTTGTTTAGCTATGCGTACGCATAGCTTACAATGAACAGCATAGCATGCACAGCCACGCATTCTGTATTCTAGAAAACATAGCATAGTAGTAGTAAAAAATATTACAAATATGTTTCATTGACTTCGTTCTTCTAAAAAAGACAATTAACGTCGGGGTGTTTATCCGGTCCAATACCCAATATCTACTCTAACTCGAATTTACTAGATATTAAATTAAAAAAATTGTAGAACCCCAACTACAGATTAATGAAACCAGTCGACTTCTATATCAGTCCACTGCTGGACATTGGCGTACAACACTCTACTCTTTGTCTTCTGTATCCAGTCCGTTCCAGCCATCTTCTTAAAGTCGTCCATTCACCTAGCAGGAAGAAATTTAGAAAATGTCATTTGAGAATGAATGTCTTATTCATACCAGAATGGATTGCAATAACCCAAATATAAAACAGTCTGATACAGAAACATCATGAAAGGTATTCATTGAATATGAATTCATTCATATCACCCCGGATAGTGCTTTTACATGTAAACCTGTGACAGACAAATCTATCCAAAATATGGATTAGGATGACAAATACGAACGTACATACGCACGTGAACTGCCAATCAATAACGTTGGACACACATACACACATTTATATGCATGTTTATGTTACTGAGTTGGTGTTAAAACTCGGCAAAGTTTCATCTTACGACCCTCCGGGCTATCCTGTCCATATCACAGCGTGAAAATTTATCTGAAATAAGCTTAAAGTAAGCTGTCATTGTACCTAATGCACTATTGACAGCTTACTACAATTAAAATACTATTACGACATGTTTGCCAAAAAATAAAACAAAGGACAAAACTGCTAAACAGAAGTATGGAACAGATCCCGTAATGAAAACACATGTATAAACATGATTCCTAGCTATATATAACGGTGAATAGCTAAAAATTAGTATTTTGTAATTAAAAAGGTTAAGAAACTTTACATATCTGCATAATAATAAAAATAATATCGGGTAACTCCTACGACAAAGGTAGTAAAACTTCAAAAAATAACATTTGCTATAAACTTTTACCTACGGTGTCTGCGACGATTTTTAATGAGAATTGACTTTTTTACTGGTGATTTTGCACTAAGGTACTTCAGGTAAATATGCACCAAGAGGTAATTGCAAAAAAGAACTTGATAAAACGGATTTACGACACTCAAAGGGAGTACGTAAATCCGTAAAGAAAATCCTTGACATGTCAAACCAAAATAATGAACAAAAACAATTGAGATTTTTTTTGCTTACTAGTTCAAAAAATTTAAACACTAAACAATTCACGAATGAATATAAATATTACGTGTTAATTTGAAATTGCTATTGGTTTAACCGAGCTACAAAATACGCCCATTGTCTTGATGTGGCTGACACCAACCCGTATTATCTATCAACTTTCAATAGTGTTACTTTTAAAATAATATAATAGTGTTAGGTTTTCAATAGTGTTAGTCACTCTATGGCAACAAGCAAGCATTTTAACATTAGACTCATCAACTACTTTCTCACCTGGTGCTTGTGCCTAAATAATAATAACCACACAAGTCGTCGATCCAAATAAGTCGTTGTGGCCTAGTGATTAAAACACCAGCCTCTCAAGTATGAGTGTGCGAGTTCGATTCCAGGTCAGGAAAGTACCAATGTAACTTTTCTAAAGTTATATGTACTTTCTAAGTATATCTTGGACACCAATGACTGAAGGTGAAGGAAAACATTTTGAGGAAACTGGACTTTAAGTCTGAAATCGCCAACCTTCTCTGTAAGAGAGGAAACCTGTGCCCAGCAGTGGGATGATAAAAAGGTTGATAATGATGATGATAATGAAGTCGATCGATCAGGTAAAGCTACGCTTGCCGCGGTTGGTCTGTGGTTGGATGACCATCTTTACAAACCGAGAGTCCTCCGTGCCTTAGAAAACACGTTGAGCCGTTGGACCCGGCCGTCATTTGTAAATCTTTGACAGTCGTTACGGGTCGTCAGAAGCCCGAAAATCTGACAAACAGTTTTACCAATGTGTGTCGTATTACCAAATATCTAACTTGTGCACGTCAGATAGTCACTTCATGGAAAATACTGATATTCAACTGAAGTAGTAAGTAATGTATAAAGATAAATGTAATTAAGAAAAGTCTAATGGCTGATGACTTTTTCATCACTACAATTTTTCATCACCGATGATGCTGATAATTCGGTGAAGCTGAAGTGGAGCTAGGCTTATCACACCTTTAGGATACATCGAGACATATGGCCTAAAGTTAACACGCAGTGGGTGCCTGAAGACGCGCGTCATCAAGGCAGGACTAATAAATGCTGACGCCATGATTTGAACACAGTCCTAACACCCCTAACTAGATAGGGAAGTACAGCACAAAGAAAGGTGGAAGAATAAGAAGGACGCCCTTTTTTTGGTGTGAATGGGAAATCATCACATGACCTCTCTCGCTCTTGCCGGAGCGGAAGAGCTTGTCTGACTTTTACTGACTAAAACCCGTGTTCCTTCACTTGCCTGTGCGCCAGGGCCACGGTTTCTCTTTTGACCAACCCGCAACCCTGAACAAGGCATCAGTCTTCACGGACCCCATCACGATATACTGATATCTCTTTGAGGCGCCTGTAAAACAGAACCAACGCGCCGTCGACTCGGGCCTGGTCTCCCGAAGCCTTGCTGGGGCCTTAGTTTAGTAGTGGTATAGTAAAGGCTAAAGGTATACACAAAAAGTATTTTTTGAAGTGGAACTTCAGCGACGTTGAGCATTTTTGTTAGATGGGGGAAAAGTATTGACTTCGCGTAAGCGTGACCGAAACTGATTTCGTTTTAGGGTTCCGTGCCGAAAAGGTAAAACGAAACCCTATTCATGAGACTTCGCTGTCAGTCTGTCAGTCTGTCCGTCCGTCTGTCACCAGGCTGTATCTCATGAACCGCAATAGCTAGACAGTTAAAATTTTAAGGTATTATATATTTCTATTGCCACTATAACAACAAATGCTGAAAATAAAGATATTGAAATGTTTAAGGGGGGCTCCCATACAACAATCGTGACATTTTTTGCCGTTTTTTGTTCCATATTAATAACCGAAATAAATTGACACTTGAAATGTTCACAGTATAGTTGGTTGCATATTAAAATGAAAAATAAATAATTAAATTAAAATAAAATAAATATTGAAGGGGGCTCCCATACAACAAACGTGATTGTTTTGCCATTTTCACTCGCACTTGGCCGGTATTTTTTTTATGTTTTTTACCTTTTGTGTTTTTTAATAATTTCAGTTTTCATTTTTGTCGGTCAGTCCAATTGCTGCAATTTTATTTTTTCATCTAAAACTACAGTCTAACCAAAATTATCTAGCCATTTGTCAAGTTACTGTATTATCCCACTCAACCAGTGACACAGGTACATAAAGCTGTATGCATGTTTGTGAATTATTCCTCTATCGATTCACATACAGTGAAATATTTGTCGTTTTGCAAATGCAATTTGCATCAGATTTGCCGTGCATTGTATTGTATTGTTGTAAAAGCTTTATGCAAAACGGTGCGAAATTATGTAAATGCAATGTATGTGTTTACAATCAGGTTTTAAACTGGGTAAAACGTCAACCTAACTCTATTGTATATCTTCATTATAAAATCACAGATTATTTAGAAGACAATAAAGCTTGGGACGGAGCCGCTCGATCTGCTAAGCATTGTCATTAAGCAATATGCGTAATTATGCTACAATTATGACATTTTTAAAACTGTTTTTTTTAAATCACGTAAATTATTTTAAACATTTTAATTTTTAATGTCTGGACTTGCAAAAAGCAGATGTTCCATGAGTTTATTTCGGCTTTTTCTTCTCAGAGGTAGTCAGTTAAGAAATGCCGCCTCCATCTAGTTTAAAAAAAATATGACATGTAAAAGTGATATATAAGTGATCCTAAGTGATTTTGGCATTGTGTAGATTCAATTTCTTAGTATTGTATAATTGCATGGCAAACGTGTGAGCACAATGTACGAATGTGCTGTAAGGCATTTATTTGTTGGGTTAATCTTTTTTATTGACTTGATTGTGCTCTGGCTGTTGAGAGTATGTCATGCTCACTCAAATGTCTCGCTGATGGTGGCGTGTGTGTTGGGTCATTGGGTTCCCTTCGATATGGTTGAGCTGAATGATGCTGATCCATACGTCATGTTCGTGAACGGACGCCGTCGGAGGCAACTGGTCATCTCTTAGCTGCCACGGCGTATTTTAATTTCTCAATTGATTTTTGTGTGTTTTCCATAATGGACGCTCTCAGCGTACAATATATTTCTGCATCGTTCTCACACGGTTGATTTCAACATGAATGATGTAATCAAATATTTGTAACAATAGCTTAATAATCTAAAAGAGTGTCCATGGAGTTTCTTGCTCGTTCTTCTCCATAGGTACCTACTCTTTGGAATGGGCGACTAGCTTCATCTTATTGACTGACCGACCTTCTGACAGTTCAAAAGTGCCTGTTACTGCTTTATTTGAAATAAATGATTTGATTTGATATGTAGGTACTTGCTTAATAAATGGTTAAATCTCATTTCATTTCATTTCATTATATATGATATTCTTTTGTGCTCACAAAACGAGTATATGTCATTGAATTCCTTTTTTACAGCTGGTCCGACTGTGAGTATATGTTTTGTGTGTATTTTAGTAATAAGACTGAGTGACTTAGATTTACAATTAAGTTAAAAAAATCTCTTTTTGACAGCTCAATAATAGCAGAGATGATTATACCCTTTAGCGTCACCTTACGACCCTTGGGGGCCGAGAAAAAGAGACAAGGCAGGGAGCTAAGCGAAAATCTATATATATAACTATATTTTCGCTATAGCTCGAATTTAGTTTTTAATAGCTGGTGAGAATGATGTTTAGCAGTAGATATAGGTCGAGGGAAAAAACTCACAAAGACGAAGTCTCAGACTCAATGAACATGTTAGCTCTGTAGCTAATTTCGATGACTCACTTATGGTGACACACTCACATCATCATCATCATCAACCTTTTTATCGTCCCACTGCTGGGCATAGGTCTCCTCTCATACAGAGAAGGATTGAGCGTAATCACCACGCTTGCTCAATACGGGTTGGCGATTTCAGACTTAAAGTCCAGGTTTCCTCAAGATGTTTATTTCACCTTTTAATCAGTCATTGGTGTCCAAGATATACTTAGAAAGTATATAATTATAACTTAGAAAATTTACTTTCGTACTTGCCTGACCCGGAATCGAACCCGCACATTCATACTTGAGAGGCTGGTGTTTCAACCACTAGGCCATCACTACTACTACACTCACACAAGCATATAAAAATACGTGTATAAAGAAATATAAATGTGATCTACTAATTCGTTAACATTACATCCGCTATCCAAGAACAATGCACACGAATAAATTCCAAACCATTATGCAAATAAATCGATACAAAACTATTCGGAACATATCTCTGGATAATCGAATATCCTCACGGCTCTGAATTATAGAGCGGAGCGCGCAACTGCCAGTCGTAAATAACGAGTTAGCGCCGATTCGCTGAGACAACAATTGTTCTAATCGATTCCACTTCTCGATTATTCTGATGTTTGTTTCCGAGTCTTGTAGTGTAGTGCTGTTTATGAATGCATGGACTTGTGAATTACGTTCGAGTGTGTTTTGTGCAGAGTGCAGTTTGTAAGCTTTGAGATTGTTGGTGGTAGCTTAGTGTTTTGTAGCTGATGTTACAGAAGTGTAGCGGTATTTACAAACGCCATATATGAACAAAGCGTCATACTGACGTCACACAGATCCTTTATCCCGCAAGCTGAGTTTACCGTGTAACTACCATATACGTTATTTTTTTTTTATTCGAAACCTAAATATAGTGTTACGAATGGACCTTATGTCGATGGCATAAGGTTCAATATCGTGTGACATGCAGTGTGTCACTTTTAAGCCCTATATCCCCAGATCTAGACATTTTCTAGGTGCAATATAAAAACGCATTGCTAGACTTAGGATGGCCTATCGAATGGTACAGATCTCAACGATTTTGTCAACAAAGTGTCGACATCGAAATTTCCAGAAAACCGTTTCCGGGAATTACCGTAGGTACTTACTGCATGTCTTCGTGGACGTAAGGGAAGACTTCGATGCAACATCAGCTACGTTCTATAACTTGTCATTGCCTACAATCGACTGTACCTTCGTTGCCAATAAACTTCGCAACCCTTAATCGGCGTTTTAGTACCCCTAGCCCGTAACAATAGTTTGTTTAGAATTAACAACTGAATCGATTTCAATAATTTTCACACCATGTTATATTTTTTCCCAAATATATTTAAAAAATGTTGAAGTGTGGTTACCGAGCGCACATTACAGTTCACAGGGGATCATTGTGTTCCAAGGCCGTCGCCACGCCGCGCCGCTGCAGGAGCGAGAGGAGAAGAGCGGCGCGTTGACCATATTTTTGTAAGGACAACCAAATAACATTACAAGCTCATAGCTTTGTGATTTTTCATACTTTTTATTAGCTTCGCTTGTATGTTTGCTTGCTTGCTTGCTTGTTTGTTTGTCCATCTCTAACTCTTTGGACTACGAGTGAGCGGCTCATTACTGTAAATGTCCCACCGTTTTCAGTACGTTCGTTCGTTTTTTTTTTAAGAATATCGGACTAAAAAGTTGATAATAAATATAGTTTAAAAAACAAAAAAAAGATGCTTTTAAAGAATATAAAACTAAAAAGCTAAAAATAATTTAAAAAAAAAGCGTGAGGCGCTTAATATACAAAAATTATTATTTATTATTATTAAAATTATTTTTAGCTTTTAGTTTTATATTCTTTAAAAGCATATTTTTTTAGTTTTTTAAACTATATTTATTCATGATATCTTTTTGAAATTTTGTACATAAGTTATTCTTTACATAAAAATACCGGACACGTGTTGCGTACAACTACCCAACATCAACCGCCAGACACAACACCCGTTTGGTCGGAGGATCCTGCCTTTTCTATGGAGGAAGAGTTTTATTTTTTTAAATAATAATTATAAACTAGTGCTTGACTGCAATCCCGCCTGATGGTAAGCAGTGATGCATTAGTTCATGGTAAAACGCACTAGTTTATTAAGAGCCTATTCACTATAGCCTTAAAGATACTTAAATTTTAGTCTGACGGAAACACCACCGCTGGCAAATGAATAAAAAAAAGCTGACCCATGCCCACTTCGTTGGGCGGTAAACTATTTAACTTATGATGAAATTCATCAACTAAGAAAATGTCTTTTCTTTTGTTTGGGATGGGAAATCATCAAATGGACTCTCCCGCTCTGGGCAGAGCAGAAGGGTGTGTCAGACTTTTACTGACTAAAACCCACCCGTGTTTCTCCACTTGCCTATGCGCCAGGGCCACGGTTTCTTTTTTATATAACCTGCAACCCTGACTCAGGAGGTATCGGTCTTCGTGGAACCCGTCACGATTAGCTGACATCTCTTTGAGGCGTGCGTGAAACACAAAACACCGCCGTCGATTCGGGCCTGGTTCTAGCCTGGTCCTTACCGAGCGGCGAGCTGCCCACCGCTCACCGCCCGCAAGCCCGCGCTTACGGTGACTGGTTGTCTCCCGACCAGGGCGTCTCCTGCGGCAGCTAAAGGCGCGAGGCTGTTGGGATTCCCGCTCTCTCACGCGCTCCGCCTTCTCCTTTGCCAGTATTATTGCTTCGTAGAAGGAGGTGACGGCCTGTCATTCTCGCTCCGGAGCGTGGGCTGGACCAGGGTTGAACGCGAGACATCGCTGCCGATCGTCTCCGCGAGGACACGCCGGTGCTCTACCCAAGCCAGGCAGACCTCCACCGTATACTCCACCGTGTCATCAGCATTTCCTCCCGCCTTATATGGAACAGGAACCTCCTGAAACAGCCGTGTCCGGTGAGTACCTACGTCAGGTGGAAGGTGAGGGCGCCTCTCTAGCCATGCCTCAAAGAGGGGACTTACCGCCGCTATTGTGGCGTGCCCAACGATAATGTCTTCATTTTTTGTTTATCATATAGAGTAAGTTATGAAGGCTAAATAATAACAACCGCATGTGTCGAGGAATCGGGTCAAGCTGCGCTTGCCTTTTCTATGGATGGTGCCTCGGAAAGCACGTTGAGCCGTTGGTCCCGGCTGTTATTAGTAGATCTTTACAGTTGTTACGAGTCGCCAGAAGTCTGAAAATCTGACAATCAATCTTACCAAAGTTTACATATTACCCAGTAACTGGGTTGTGGAGGTCTCATAGGCCGTCCCTTTATGTAAAATACTGATATTCAGCTGAACCCGGTCAGACTGGAAGCTAACTCCAAGAAACCGTTAGGCAAACGATGAATATTAAAGCTACGATGGTGGTGTTTCCTGGGTAAAAAAAAAATAAATGTATTAAGTCTGTGGTATAGATTATAAAAAAATATTGAATACGTATATGTTTTGTTTTCTGAAATCAATAAAAACTCGCAAATATAAAACGCATCAAAGTTTACGAGTGGAGCTGATGACGTCACTCCTCGCTAAAAAGTGTAGCGAGGAGTGATGTCACACGAATTTGCAACGCACTGTACCTTCTTCATGTCTAGTTTTGTTTGAAAATCTGACGGACGGAATATTTAATTTTTTTTAGTCCTTTTATAACATAAATGGGCTATTGACGGTTAAAGATCCCGTCACTTGGCATCATCTCCAAACAAAAGAGCATTAACAGAATCAAGACTGCCCAATTACCATGTAGATTTCGCACACGCCCGTTCCTAAATACAATGCCGCTACACATGACAGTAAACTAAACTTCACTATACATCACAACACTATCTGTATAACAATAATATTCAGTCCTAACCCAATCAGTGACGTATCATGCCCTCGCACAATTCACAACAATATGTCTCTACATATATTGTACCGGTTATACAACGTGTAACATAAAGGGTATATACATAACAAAAGCATGGTATCTTTACATGATATCAAACGATATTGGAAGGGTTTTTTAATCCTATCTCTATATGTTAGGAAGTTATGAGGAAAAACACCGCCTGTGATAGGCTACTATCATACTAGTCGCACAGAGATATTGAAGACATTTACAAGATTTGGATTTTGGCAAGTAACGTGACTGGTAACGAGTAGTTATTAACATATGTAGTGTGCTGCCACGTTTGTTATGATTTTATTTTAAGAAACACACGAAGCCGAAAATTTGGTACCAATTTTTTGAGTAATTTAGTTTGAGTTGAAACCCTTCCGATATCGTTTGATATCATCTAAAGATGCCATGCCCTTGGTATGTACATATATACCGTTTTTGTTACACGTTGTATAGTGTTGTTGAATCAGATCAACTGGAAACAACTTGTATCCTTCAGCTCGTATGGCTATGTTACAACAGCTGCATGGATGGATCGATCAGCAGGGTAATTGCCTAACACATTATCAGTAGCAATGGGTTTCATTTTGACAGTTCAACAGCATTCATTGTGTTTGGGCCCATTGAATTGCTCTCTGACTGATTGTAATGTTGGCTGCACTTGCCTGTGTTCCGGTTTATTTTTAAATCTGAACACAACCGGACGCGTACACCGCCCACTTCAAAGCTGTCTAAATGGCAGTCTACTACTAGCTCTTCGCGCCTAACCCCGATAAGGCCATACGTCCGCGCTGGCGAACTCCGTCCTCAAGACGTCATGACAGACTCCCGAACCTAATTGTTGGTGCATCCTAGGACTGCCAAGACGCCGGGACACAGGTGAGTTGCGAGGGCATACTTTTGGTGCGAATTTTGTGGGCATCCGCTGTCAGTCTGGAACCTACGAAATATACAATATGCATTGATATAATATTAAACAGATATGATATATTCTAACAAACTGACCAGAAAAAATGTTCCGAACACAGCAGCAGCACACATGCATATTTTTATTCGGCATATGTGACTGTTGGCCACATGCGTTATATCAATAGTTTAAAAATGACAAGTTACACGATGTCAAACTCTTACCAATCCATTAATTTCTAATCTTATGGCCTGTCAGCCGACCGTAATTAAGAGCAAAATATCCTATTATTCTAAGTTAGTAAAAACTACACAAAAGCGTCTTAGAAAGCTATTCGTTGATATTTTATGGGCATCCCGAACTCAAAGAAACCCTTAAAATAAAGCATTTTAAGATTTTGGACGAAATTCTTAGAAGGTCGAAGTACAGCGGCCGGCATCGGCCCGCACATGTTAGCAATAACTTAGAGCAATTCAAGCCGACGGATTCTGTGCAAATTCCTAAAAGAATCGGCCTCCCGAACATGTGCATCTGGGACAATTGACGGACGGCTACAGAAAAAAATGGTAGAATGACTCCAGCATGGACCTTTTGGTAGTGTGGGATTTTATGAATTTTAAACGGAGAGACGGGGAAAGGGCAGTTAGTTTCTGGCCGCGACAAGCGACGGTTGAGGGTGGATCTTGAACTGCGATAGGGCGAGGGCTAGTGTCCAGGCTAGTTAATTTAGGAGATTTGGGAAGTAGCCTATGTCCTAGTATATCGCGAAGTAGTGAGTGAAATAATTACGTCAGACATAGTCGGGTTAAAGCCCAGACTAGATTAGTATAGTATAATATAATATAGAATATTAAGTGCGTGTAAGTGTTGGCGTGATTGGGTGAGTCATTTATTATAATAACTATCCCAGGCTGATGAAGTTACTATAGTTCCTGTAATTAAGCAGACAGATACGTGTCCCTATTTATTATAATAAATGTAGTTATAGTTTGGATTCAGTACGGGTGATGCAGCAGAGAAGCTACTAATGATAATTTATTCCAGACTGACTCCAGATAAACCATTTATGTGATTGTATTCAATCATTGGAGCCGTTCTGTCTTGTTTTATGTGTCCATATCCTGGTCCTTACCTTAGCGGATATTTATCAGCTTCGATTGGCTATAGGGAAAGATCGTATGTATGGAGACAGCCCTCCGCCTAACTTGACCATGAGCTCTGATGCTCTGGACTCTAGACTCCTGACGACTACTGACTATAACAGGAGGGCAGAACCGTAATACTCGCAGCTCATTTAAATTTAACTAGGCAAACCGCCTATCTAGAATCAGATTACCAGCCAAACGTTATTGATAATGTCCGCTTCCAAAAAGGTATTGTCACAGAGCACTTGCGTGAAGGCTTGACGCGCACACATTCCCAGGGAGTGGGGTAGGCTTTACAAAGTACCACTAACTGAATCAGTAGGTGTCAAAAGACACTAGGGAACGTATTTCGATAAAATCCAACCCGTCCGCTCTTGATAGGACATATTTCTGAATCGTCACTGTTTATCGAAACACGAGTACTACAAGATGCAATGCGTCTTTCGAACGGGGCAGATTAAGGGGATGTGAGGATGACGAGATTCCACCTCGGTGTGCAGCAGGAATAATCGCAATGAGTTCTGCTAGAGACTGAGTCTACGGTACGCTTGTACTAACTTGTGTAATACCTTAGAATTGGGACGGTTTGTCAAGGGTGTCAATCACATAATATATTTACAAGTCATAAACTCAGAACTTGTCTCCCTCGACAACAGGGAGCTTCGCAGTTCCCCTGTCCTAGGGTGGAAGGAGACATTTATTTAGTGTCTAGGGAGCGTGTTCTGTTAGAATCGTAATAGTATCCTCAGAGGTTCTATGCGTTAGGTCTAACAGAACACGGGCAACGAAGCATACGTTAATATAACGGTTCCCGGCTTCACTAAAGTGGGTATAATTCGTAGTAGATAAAGTAACGTGATCTAAAATTACTTATAAAGTGCAAGCGTAACGATCCCCACCACGCCACATAATAAGGTTTATTACAGATGACGGAGACAGCCCGCGTGCAGCATTTATATAATAGATCTTAATATATTACATTATATAATTTTGCTTTTCCTCTCGTCTTCTTAGCGTCATATCATATCTATTATTATAAATTGTATACTTGTGTGTCCTAACTGTGAATTCCCATACTAACTTCCTTCTGTCCACTCCTTGTTCCCTTAACTTCTAAAGCGGGAACAGGGGGATTAATTCATGGGAATTCATTTCTTATATCGGTGGGAGGATAACCAAGTCTGGTACGAATTCCTACAGTTACACGCGGGGTTGGGGCGTGTTTCCTCTCCCGCAGGGAGAGCCGCATTTAACTGTAATATTACCACAATTAGGAAAAACGAAAATTTTATCAGCCTAGGATAGTTTAGGTACAATTACATGTGGTGCCGTGGACCAGGATTCTCGTCATTAAATGTACTGATTCAATTCAGTGCAACGAGAAAGAACAATGTAAGGGTTACTACGAAATAAAGACACAACGTACACCAAAGAGACAATGGGTTTATACCTAACATAATTCTATGGTCCCCTACAAAGACGTTCAGTGCAACGAGAAAGAACAAAGTAAGGGTTGCTACGAAATAAAAACACAACGTAGACAAAAGAGCTAAAACTATTGTGTACGTTGGCGATGGGTTTATTACCCAGCATAATTTTAGGATTCTCCACAAAAACATTGGTAACAAAAAAAAAAAAATGTTACGACGTTTACAATCACCTATTATGTTATCGTTTGGTAACGATGGTTGAAACAGCCAACTGTTGACGAGCGGGTTCGATTCCCGCATGATTATTTGCTAAGATGCTTAGATTGCATTACCATTCATATCGTGTTCGATCACCAGTGGAGTTATTATGTCTGTAATTATTTGGAATTTCTGTGTCACGGCTGGTGGGTTCGATTCCCGCATCAATTGTAGGATTTCGATTACGACGTTAATATATTTAGTGGTAAGAATGTTGATTGGGTGGCTGAGTTACTTAATATTAAGTTCAAATATCTGCAGAATTTTGTATCTGGCCGTAGGTACTTATATCTAGAACAAAGGGTTCGATCCCCTAAAATTGTGAATTTAGTACCTTTCAGTAAGTACCTAGTAATATAATACGTTTTACTCAAACCAATAAAGGTGAAATCAGTGTCTGAGAGGTTATATCAGTTATAATGGGTTCGGCTCCCTGCAAATGTGAGTGTTGTATCTGACAATATGTGGAGTCCAGTAATAAAAGTTTCAAATCGCTGACGATGCAAATATAGTATTTGGATATAAGAAGGTGTTTGTGCATTTGAGATTTTATGCGTGTAATGAGAATGCGTTCAGGAGTAAGGTACGCCTTATTACGAGTAGTTCTAATATAATAAGCGAATGGTACCGATGGAACGTGGATCTTATTTATAATTACAATGTACTTACTAGGGAGATATATCAGCTATCATCATTAGAAAAAAAAAATAACTCTCTCCAGCTCGTTAGGAGGCGATGCATGTATAACTGAATGGATACTCGTTTGGCCTTATTTTAAATTCCAGGATGTTAAGTCTACACTCTGCTGCCACTACGCTAGGTGTGCCTGAACCTCTGGGCACTTGATTTGTGAGTTGCGGTTGGTTTAAGGTTCCTTCGAATCCAGCTGACATAAGGTGACTTCGACGGCGGTAGCTGAGGCGTGTCTCCTGTTACGAAGCTAAGTTTCATTTTCATTACACACGCTTCATTAACTATAGCTACGTGGAATATTTTGTTATCTCATAAAATATTGTAAGTTCATGTTTTAAAACAATGGTCTATAGTCATAAACATAAAGATAAATTCATATAAAAAAAAAAGGAATTAGGAAACAAAAAAATTAATGTCACCACGAGAAACAATAGAATAGAATAGGATAGAATACTCTTTACTATGTACACCATATAGATTACAAAAACATAAATGTAAGGATGTTACAAAGGGTGACACAATGGGCGGTCTTATCGCTCAGAGCGATCTTTTACAGACAGCCTTTGGGTGGAATAGTAAGGGGAAGGAGAGAGAGATAATGTAGGTAGCCTACAGGGTACTATTTACAATTTTACATAGTTTATATAATAAATATGCACGTTAAGTGTATCATACTGGTCTAATAAATATATACATCTAATTAATGAAAATCATACAAAAGCAAATAAAAATAATGACATGACAATCATCAAAATAAAACTGAGACATAACAATGCATCAAAGTCTGTCAATATAAATGCTTCTGTCAGAAATTCATTAATATTTTAGCAACCTTATTGTCAAATAAATATGACTTCAGTTGAGGTATCGAGTGTACACTAATCAGCTCCCTACAATTCTTAGGTAACATGTTATAAATAATCGGAGCCATCGAAAAAAAAAACCACTCTGGCGCATAAGTTCTGTTCTGCCCCACTTGATAACGTCTGTTTCTTGTGAACTTATCTGCCATTCCCGAAAATGTCAATGTCAAAATGTGATATCGAATAAAAATAGGGTTTACAACTATACTACTAAAACTTTCTTCTCTTTTGGTATATATATTAACTTATTCTGCTTATTTCTGCTACTTGTTTTCTGTCACTTAAATAAAATTTTAAGAGCTCAAGGACATTTCCTCTTATGTCATAAGCGTCACTCAGTATCAACGATTGGTTACCGCGAAAGAATGTTATGATCATATAGCAGCTAGCAGATTAGTGTTCTAGTAAGACGATAACTGATTACACAGTATAGGATGTCTTTTCGAATTACTATAACTTGCCAACTCTTATAGGAATTCAAAACTGTTCTCGCCTCTTACAATCAGAGGGGGGCATCTAGTTTTAATCGAGTCTAATATGCTCATGTGCGAACTATTTCAGTGCTTCCTGGATATATCTGCCGGCAGCTGAATTAAGCTGACTCGACATGAGAAGCATAAGGAGAGGCCTCTGCCAGCGGTGGCTACAACATGCCGAGTTTAGAACGAGCGAGCACCGTAGGTAGCGTGGCTCAATAACACAAATACTCTTGAAGAGATCCTGGTATGTAAAACAATATTATAAGCATGCACAGGATTCTGGACTTAAATGGAGGCGGTAATGTTAGTTGAATTAATATACAAAGAGTATTTGCAGAACAGTATTAGTTCGAATGTTATAAAACGATTGATACGTGTATTAGGTGAAGATTCTTCTACGACATAGTAAGAGCAGACCTTGCATCCAGTTGGAATCTTGTAGGATTGAATACAATAATGCTAATAATACATACAAAATTACAATATTCTAGTTGGTATTTGATTAAATGAATGCATCAGATAAGGGTAGGTCTACATAGGCATAGGTCATCCTATTGTGAAAGCTCATACGCTGTACTGCGTCACGCGTCTGATTTTCAGAGGGGGGAATGTGACTGTTGGCCACATGCGTTATATCAATAGTTTAAAAATGACAAGTTACACGATGTCAAACTCTTACCAATCCATTAATTTCTAATCTTATGGCCTGTCAGCCGACCGTAATTAAGAGCAAAATATCCTATTATTTTAAGTTAGTAAAAACTACACAAAAGCGTCTTAGAAAGCCATTCGTTGATATTTTATGGGCATCCCGAACTCAAAGAAACCCTTAAAATAAAGCATTTTAAGATTTTGGACGAAATTCTTAGAAGGTCGAAGTACAGCGGCCGGCATCGGCCCGCACATGTTAGCAATAACTTAGAGCAATTCAAGCCGACGGATTCTGTGCAAATTCCTAAAAGAATCGGCCTCCCGAACATGTGCATCTGGGACAATTGACGGACGGCTACAGAAAAAATGGTAGAATGACTCCAGCATGGACCTTTTGGTAGTGTGGGATTTTATGAATTTTAAACGGAGAGACGGGGAAAGGGCAGTTAGTTTCTGGCCGCGACAAGCGACGGTTGAGGGTGGATCTTGAACTGCGATAGGGCGAGGGCTAGTGTCCAGGCTAGTTAATTTAGGAGATTTGGGAAGTAGCCTATGTCCTAGTATATCGCGAAGTAGTGAGTGAAATAATTACGTCAGACATAGTCGGGTTAAAGCCCAGACTAGATTAGTATAGTATAATATAATATAGAATATTAAGTGCGTGTAAGTGTTGGCGTGATTGGGTGAGTCATTTATTATAATAACTATCCCAGGCTGATGAAGTTACTATAGTTCCTGTAATTAAGCAGACAGATACGTGTCCCTATTTATTATAATAAATGTATTTATAGTTTGGATTCAGTACGGGTGATGCAGCAGAGAAGCTACTAATGATAATTTATTCCAGACTGACTCCAGATAAACCATTTATGTGATTGTATTCAATCATTGGAGCCGTTCTGTCTTGTTTTATGTGCCCATATCCTGGTCCTTACCTTAGCGGATATTTATCAGCTTCGGTTGGCTATAGGGAAAGATGGTATGTATGGAGACAGCCCTCCGCCTAACTTGACCATGAGCTCTGATGCTCTGGACTCTAGACTCCTGACGACTACTGACTATAACAGGAGGGCAGAACCGTAATACACGCAGCTCATTTAAACCTAACTAGGCAAACCGCCTATCTAGAATCAGATTACCAGCCAAACGTTAATGATAATGTCCGCTTCCAAAAAGGTCTTGCCACAGAGCACTTGCGTGAAGACTTGACGCGCACACATTCCCAGGGAGTGGGGTAGGCATTACAAAGTACCACTAACTGAATCAGTAGGTGTCAAAAGACACTAGGGAACGTATTTCGATAAAATCCAACCCGTCCGCTCTTGATAGGACATATTTCTGAATCGTCACTATTTATCGAAACACGAGTACTACAAGATGCAATGCGTCTTTCGACTTGGGCTGATTAAGGGAATATGAAGATGACGAGATTCCACTTCGGTGTGCGGCCTGTATAATCGCAATGAGTTCTGCTAAAGACTGAGTCTACGGTACGCTTGTACTAACTTGTGTAATACCTTAGAATCGGGATGGTTTGTCAAGGGTGTCGATTACATAATATATTTACGAGTCATAAACTCAGAACTTGTCTCCCTCGACAACAGGGAGCTTCGCAGTTCCCCTGTCCTATAGGGTGGAAGGAGACATTTGTTTAGTGTCTAGGGAGCGTGTTCTGTTAGAATCGTAATAGTATCCTCAGAGGTTCTATGCGTTAGGTCTAACAGAACACGTGCAACGAAGCATACGTTAATATAACGGTTCCCGGCTTCACTAAAGTGGGTATAATTCGTAGTAGATAAAGTAACGTGATCTAAAATTACTTATAAAGTGCAAGCGTAACGATCCCCCACCACGCCACATAATAAGATTTATTACAGATGGCGGAGACAGCCCGCGTGCAGCATTTATATAATAGTTCTTAATATATTACATTATATAATTTTGCTTTTCCTCTCGTCTTCTTAGCGTCATATCATATCTATTAATATAAATTGTATATTTGTGTGTCCTAACTGTGAATTCCCATACTAACTTCCTCTGACCCCCTCCGGTCCTTGAACTTTATAAGCGGGAACCGGGGGATTAATACATGGGAATTCATTTCTTATATCGGTGGGAGGATAACCAAGTCTGGTGACGAATTCCTACAGTTACACGCGGGGTTGGGGCGTGTTTCCTCTCCCGCAGGGAGAGCCGCATTTAACTGTAATATTACCACAATTAGGAAAAACGAAAATTTTATCAGCCTAGGATAGTTTAGGTACAATTACACATACATTGGTACAGTGTGAGTGAGATGGGGCGCAATCTAAAGCATAGAGAAGAAAAAGATGGCTAGTGTTTGTCGTTTGCGCTTAAATAGAATCAGCGCACCAAGATTGTCAAAGAATAACAAAAAATGCAGATAAGAAATACATATAACAGAGTTGCTCAATTAGGTCCATATATTTTTTTTACTAACAGTTTTACACTTCAATAAAGGATTACAAAACTTCAATCTTTGTCATTGAAGTTTTGAAATACTTGATTGAAGTGTATTTATTATTTTGTGACTGTGATTACCTATAGGACACGAAATAAAATGAATTTTAATTTTTAGCACCGCATCAAAATCGGTTGAGAGGTTTAAGCGGGAAAGCGTAACAGACAGGCAGACAGACAGACAGAGTTACTTTCGCATTTATAATATTAGTATGGATGGATTCTTCAAATGTAAATCAGTATGCAAACATTCTGTATATATTTCTATATAAATATATATTTGTTACTATCATCATCATCATCATCATCTCAGCGTTTATCCCGGTTGCATCCGCGGCTTTCGCGTTGGAGCCCGGGGTCCGCTTTCCTGCACATTCTCCTCCATTTCGCACGATCTTTAGCGTCCTGTGGTAAGAGCTTGTTGGCATGCATGTCATCTCTTACAACTTCAAGCCAGCACTTCTTTGGTCTACCCTGCTTGTTCCGGCCCGGCGGAGGCGCCATGGCAAGACATTTGTTACCCACGTAACATGCCGGTTTCCGTAAGACGTGGCCGTACCAGCGTAGGCGACCCTCCTGCAGTTTGTCCGCAATGTCACGGACACGAAGGCTGCCCCGGATGCGGGAGTTCCTGATGCGGTCTTTCCGCGTAACTCCACACATCCACCGCAGCATATTCATCTCCGTGACACGCAGCTCCCGCTTGTGTCGCTCAAGCACAGGCCACGCCTCACTGCCATACAGGAGAACAGGTCTAATGATGGTTTTATAGACCTGCCCCCTAAGCTTAACCGGCATTTTGGGGTCACAAATGACACCTGTCACCTCACGCCATTTCGCCCAAGCTGCGGAAATACGTGCCTTGACGTCGCAATCAATGTCGCCGGACGCGTGAAGCACAGACCCCAAGTATTTAAACTGGTCCGTGCGCTCGACCATGTCTCCGCCTATGCGCACAGACATGGGGTCTGTCGTGTTGTTGGCCAAGTATACGGTCTTCGACACGTTGAGTTTCAGACCTCCGTTCTCAAGCGAGTCCTTCCACGCATTCACACGCCGCACCAACCGTTCCCTGTCCGCGTCCGCCAGCGCGATATCGTCAGCATACATGAGTAGCCAGGGAGGCTGCTCATGTGAGTCCCTGATACTGGCCGACAAAACGTCTAATATCACGCTGAACAGAAACGGACTAAGGACGGATCCCTGGTGGACTCCGACGGTGATGGGGAAGGGTTTAGTGTCGCCAACAGCGGTCCTGACAATGGAATCGGAATTGAGGTACATGTCTCGAATTATGTCGACATAGGCTTCAGGTACCCCTTTGGACCTCAGTGCCCACCAGATCACCTCTCGAGGGACACAGTCGAAGGCCTTCTGCATATCTAGAAAGAGCATATGCAGAGGCGTGCTCTTCGATCTGTATCTCTCCATGGCGATCCTTAGTGCGAAGATAGGGTCCATGGTTCCGTACCCTGGCCGAAACCCATATTGACACCCCGAGACAGCACACTCCTGCCGGATTCGGGAGTCTACGATCCTCTCAAAGATTTTCATGGTGTGGGACATGACCTTGATACCGCGATAGTTGCCACACTCCTGAACCGAGCCCTTGCCTTTAAAGACTGGAGTACTTATACTCAGCCTCCATTGGCTCGGGATTTTGCCGGTCAGGAGCACGCGATTGAAAAAGTTAGTTAGCATGCCCACACCGCGAGGACCCATCGCCTTCCAGGCCTCAATGGGGACTCCGTCAGCTCCGACAGCTTTCCGATTCCCCATACGACGAAGAGCCGTTTGGACTTCCTCAGGCGTTATCAGTGGCACTAGTCCAAGGTTCGGAGGGAGTTCCGGTGTTTGCACCTCTTGATGCTGCTTGTTCAGCAGCTCGTGAAAGTACGAGCGCCATCTCTCCTTTACCGCGAGGTCCTCGCATAGCAGGTTGCCATTTGGGTCTTTTACACAACGGCACTTGGATATATCCTGTGCCGCTTTGACCCTGGAACGTGCCAACTTGTAAATAAGCTTTTGCCCCTCAGACGATTCCACCTTCTCGTAGAGAGGTTGCAAGTGGTCTCGTCTGGCTCTGGCTACAGCTCTTTTGGTGGCACGTTTGGCAACCTTGTATGCGTCGCGATCTTCAGGAGATCCAGTCGCTTGCCACGTTTTGAAGAGGGCTTTCTTCACCTTAGTCTCCCTCTGGACTGTGTCGTCCCACCACCAGGTTTCCTTGTCACGTTTGCGGCCGCCCTTAGAGACGCCGAGTACCACCCGCGCCGCCCCCGTAATAGCTGCCTTGATCCTGTCCCAGTGGTCTTGCACAGGTTCTCCGTCGGTACCGACGCACTTGTCGCCAATAACCGACGCAAAATCCTGGGACCTGTTTTCATCAAGCAGCCACCACCGGATCTGGCGCCGCTATGTAAAAGCTAAAGCTTACTTTGGAGCTAGGCTAATTGGTGTGAGCGTAGGAAATATTTATTTATATTAATATTATTATACTTCGTGTTCATTTAATATCCACTCACACTTTCCCATTTAATAATTTCATGTCATTTGACTCTGTTACTTAGCAACGCAAAATAAACGTTCACGTAATTTTATCAATGTTTTACTTAACTGTTGAATAAGATGTTATAAATTTTAACTAAGGACACAGGCTCGAGAATAAAGTGAAACAGAACTATAGGTAATTGTAGGTATAAAAGTCACCATCAACATTATCGCTTCTTCGCAACTAATCTATGTCTAATGCGTACGCGTCTCTATCACTCCCGCAAGAAATCAAATTAGCTCTCTTTTTTTTTTACTTACAATGGCCGCCTAAGCATTAGCAGTAAGAATGTTTGACAAAATAATTGAAAATATATTATTTATCTAAATATTTTGGAATACTTATGATATGTGACTCCATGACTTTTGTGGGCTTTTCTACCATAATTCGTGCATTTACGCAGTACACAAAACGCCATTTTGAATGCGAAAAAGATTTTCTTAGCCACCAAGGACACACGCGCCTACGGAACGAGAGTATCGGGAGTGACTAAAGCGATTTGCAGGACTTACGTTCTTTTGTACGCTTCATTTTCAGTGCGCTAGTGACGTATCTATTTAACATTTTATCAATGACAATATGTAAAGAAAACCCTGTCCGACCCATAAGGACAATAAAGGTTAGGTAAACACATGACCAAATATACTATAAAATTTTAAGTAATTATCATAGTAGCAATACTAATGAATTTTAAAATAATCTTTTTTTCCCGCGAATTTATTCCAACTTCCCCGAAATTTGGTAATTTTTAAAAAAGTGACAACACCATTTTGACGGTACGCTTATGCCATTTGACCACGCGTCGCGTGCCCTGCCCCCCCATCGCCCGCGGAAGGGTGTCCTACCGCACATGTATTAAGTTACCTATTTTGCAAAATAATGTTTATTTTTTTAGGTGGATTTTTTTTTAAACTTTAGTCCGGCTTTGTCGACATTAGTAGAATCAGTTATCGATTCCTAACAATACCTTCACGGATCGGACAGGGATTTTTTTTAAAAATTGTATCATCATCATCCCAGCGTTAATCCCAGTCGCATCCGAAGCCTTTTCAGCTTTGGAGTCTGGGGTCCGCTTTACCAGTCCTACTGCTGATATAGCTAAACTTCGACATTTTCCGTGAAGCGACTGCCGTCCTGACCTCCACAACCCGAAGGCGATATCGAAGCATTGCAGTTAGACCAACTGTTGGATTTTTGATGGCTCCAACAACCCGTAACGACTGCCATTAGATGTTCGTATGGCAACCGGGACCAACGGCTTAACGTCCTTTCCGAGGCACGACCAGACCAGTGCAAATATTCATATTCATGCATACAAATACTTGCACTGTGCGGGGATCGAACCCGCGCCACCTTGCGCAGCGGCCGCGTCCGCTACCGCTACGCCACGGAGGCCGTCGTTTTTACATATTCTATATTGAACCTAAAATCTTAATACCGCCCACTTCTACCATCAAGGATTCATTCTGATCCTTCTAGCGCTATCATATTACGTTATTGGCTCTGTTGAGCAGATCAATTTCCAAACATAGAGAGCAATAGAATAGCAATAAGCTTCAAAATGATTCCAACTGATAGCAATGATGTGTTGCGCAATAAGGGTGCAGGTTGAGTTACAGTTGCTTGTTGGTCCGGGGATGGATGACCGTATTCACATACGCTGGTCACAGATGTCATTCATGTATCGTTACATCAGAAGCTTGATAGTCTGACAATCGGCCTGATCGAGGGGTAAGACTCAGCCACTCGCTTGTGGAGGTCTTAAAGGCACTCTGTCTATGTAAAACTGGTGTTCAGTTGAAATTGGTAAGACTGTTAGCTAACCCCATCTTAGTTGAGAACTGGTTAAGCAGCTAATGATGATCTTCTATCATTATTAGGAGTTATCTGCAGCTGTAAATGCTTTTGAAGTTCTCCATTTGTTTACACGGCATAAAATCATCATCAGCCTTTCTCCAAATCATGGTGAATCCGGTTACACTAGAAGCTGACCTCGCTTCCAGTGTTACCGAATTCAGCTGAATACCAGTACTTTATAAACTATGCATATATACTGGAGACCTGTAACACAGGTTGTCCTAGTACAGGCTCCAGTTTCCACTACATCGTTATATCATATATACTTAATTTTGTGTCAAAATTATGTTTAATTATGTGGTGGAAAAAAATAAACGTTTATTATTATTATTATTTCCTTTATTTCATCTAAACACATATAAATTACATTTTGTAACACGACTACTTACGCCATCTACCTGACTGTGTGCACAACACTATGCCATCTGAGGAAAACACAACAGACTACTAGCGACAATTATCATGCAACGTGTGAAGATGATACTCACAACCACATACAAGCATTAGATGATGAAGACACACACTACTGTCGTCAAACCGACTATATAATCGGTCACTCATGGAGGACCGAGCGCAATCGCTACTTAGGAGGCGCAGTGGTCGATAGCCCCGCAGTCACCACTGTTGTCATAAGTCAAGCTTGACCTGAGCGGAGGCCCCGTCGCCCTCAGGAATTGCCTAGCTAGGAGGTAAAGGGATAGGATAGCCCCGCAGTCCATCCCTAGAACCACAAATAGGTTTCGCCTCAGTGTAACTTTGTTTGCTAAAATCTGTCAAGTGTTTGAAGTAAAGTAAATAAACCCCTATCTGTCATCATCGTTGGTTTTATTCCACCGCCACCATCACAATTTTTAAATATTTTTACATAAAAAATATATAAAAAAAACATTTAAAAATATAAAAAATAGTAGCCCACCGGTATCGGGAACAGGGTCCAAGCTACCGGCGGTTAGGGCTCCAGAGAGAGGAACTTCCTGACGATGCGAGCTGTGTCCAGCAGTACCGCTTTCTGAATCAAACTCTTGATCCAGCTGCCTAACGAGAGCCTCTTGAAGTGTTGGTCGAGACTCTTGGCTATTAAGCCATTGGCTGTCACGACTATAGGTACAATGATTGCTGAATCCACTTCCCACATGTCGACAACCTCGTGAGCCAAATCAAGATACTTGGTTTGTTTATCTTTCTCAGCTTTCACGAGGTTCTCATCATGTGGGATGGTTATGTCAACAATCATTGCACGCCGCTCTGATCGATCCACCAGCACTATATCAGGCTTATTGGCAATTATAGTCCTGTCAGTGATGATGGATCGATCCCAGTACAATGTGATATGGCCATTTTCGAGAACTGGGTCGGGCATATACCTGTAGTTATTATTATTATTATATATATAACATGTATCTTCTATAGGATGCATTTCGGGGAGTGTGCGAGGGAATTGCATGATTTAATTCCCTCATCCCCGTTCCACCAGCGGACGACCCGTCGTACGGCTGGTTTCCACCCTTACGTTGTTAACACCACTACGATCTGGACGAAGCGTTTCGCCTCCTCCTTTATACCGCGTACATCGAGGGACTGGAACAATTTGCCCGCGGCGGTGTTTCCGTCGGACTACAATTTGAGTGTCTTCAAGGCTAGAGTGAATAGGCTCTTAATAAACTAGTGCGCTTTACCATCAATGATTGCGCCACTGCTTACCATCAGGCAGGATTGCGGTCAAGCGCTGGTTTATAATATGTAAAAAAAAAATGTAAATGATAGCCTCCGTGGCGTAGCGGTAGCGAACGCGGCCGTTGCGCCAGGAGGCGCGGGTTCGATCCCCGCACAGTGCAAATATTTGTATGCATGAATATGAATATTTGCACTGGTCTGGTCGTGCCTCGGAAAGCACGTTAAGCCGTTAGTCCCGGTTGCCATACGAACATCTAGTGGCAGTCGTTACGGGTTGTTGGTGCCCTCAAAAGTCCAACAATTGGTCTAACTGCAATGCTTCGATGTCGCCTTCGGGTTGTGGAGGTCAGACGGCAGTCGCTTCCCGGAAAATATCGAAGTTTAGCCAAAATCAGCAGTTAGACTGGTAAAAGCCGACCCCAGATTCCAAAGCTGAAAAAGCTGCGGATGCGACTGGGATTAACGCTGGGATGATGATGATGATGACCAGTACTTTATATACCTATCTGACCTCCACAATCCAGTTACTGGGCAATACGATACCCCTAAGTAAGATTGGTATTTGACATGTAGGTACATGAAGAGTAACAAAAAGTCGAAATATCACATCCAGTCTTACCACATCTTGAAGCCATGAATAACAAGCACCCGAGCATACTTCGTGAGAGTAATCTTTATTATTTTTACATCACAGCAAATGGTAAACAGATTAGTGGATCAATGTCTGCTCTGAGCTCATAGTTGCTTTTATTGCACGTCATGGAGAGATTTCTGGGGTCTAAGATTAAAAATGGGCTTTAAATCTGGTGACGATTACGACCCCATGGCATTGGTTTGGTGGTCGCTTGCGACTGCTGCGAAGTGAAATCCTGGATTCATGTTGTGTTGGATATTTAGTTTTTCGATTAAGAATATCTCATCGATTAGAAGCTGGAGGTGTAAAGCTCCTGTTTTTTTTTTTTATATTCCTTCGATATACAATATGTTAAGAAAACCCTGTCCGACCCGTAAGGATAGTAAAGGTTAGGTAAACACTTGACCAAATATAATATCAAATTTTACATAATCATCATAGTAACAATACTAATGAATGTTGAAATAATCCTTTTTTCCCGGGAATTAATTCCAATTTCCCCGAAATTTGATAATTTTTAAAAAAGTGACAACACCGGTATTATTATAAGCGAATTGCGACGCGACCACGTCACAGGTGTCGCGTGCCCTGCCCCCCCGCCGCCCGCGGAAAGGGTTGCATACAGCACATGTATTAAGTTACCTCTTTTTGCGAAATAATATTTATTTTTTTAGGGGGATTTTTTTTTTAAGTTTAGCTTGTCTTTGTGAGCATTAGTAGAATCAGTTATCGATACCTAACAATACCTTCACGGATCGGACAGGGTTTTCTTTACATATTGTATACACTATAAAATAGGCGCCCTAAAAAAATAAATATTATCTCGCAAAATGAGGCAACTTAATACATATGCGGTAGTCAATACATGCGCAGGCGAAGGGGGGTAGGGTACGCGGTACGCGGTCGCATCGCTCATAATAATACAGTCGAAAATGGTATTGTGTGTGAAGTTGGATTTAATTCGCGGAAAAAAAACATTATTTCAAAAACCATTAGTAGCTTTTGTTACCATGATGATTATGTAAAATTTCATATTTTATTTGGTCATGTATACCTAACCTTTATTATCCTGATGGGTCGGACTGGGTGTTCTTTAATTATTGTATAAAGTCACATACATAAACAGACAGACCCAGAACAACTAATTGTAAGCCATACAAATATTTGTAATATTTTGAGTCTCTCAAATTATATTTTGAGCCTTTTTTTATCATTACTTACTTGTAATTTGCGTTTTGTTAATTATATTTCTTACTAGTGGCCGCCAGCGACTTCGCTCGCGTGAAGTTAGTTACGCTCCTAGTGGTCGCAGCGTGATGTTATATAGCCTAAAGCCTTCCTGAATTAACGGGCTATACAACCAAAAAAAAAAAAAAAATTCAAATCGGACCAGTAGTTCCCGATATTAACGCGAACAAACAAACAAACAAACAAACTCTTCAGCTTTATATATTAGTATAGATTAACGGCCGCTTTCTATATTCAATCCCAATCCCTAATTTGCTGGTCGAGATTGATATTTGAATCCATTTCTTACTCTTGGTATTTCAATAACCGATCCAAAACTCGAAACATTGATCTTTTTTTTCAATCCATCTTTGGGAGGACGGATCGGATATTTAGATTGGTATTTGTATGAAAGTGACAGTTATGCGATTTCCATAATCGATCTCTGATTTTGACAAATCGATTTTTGAACGTTATTGATCTTTATTTGCGATCCTTAGTTATTGACAGATTGTATTGTGCAAAAACGTGGAAATGGAAATATTTTCAAGTGATAGTGATAGTGATCTTGAAGTATTAGCTCAGCTAACGGATTGGGATAGTAGCGACAACGTACAAGAGAGAGCTGTGTCCTCCAAAACTTTTCGCCGAATAAACTTCATGGCAAGTTTAACCGATGCAGAGTTTGCATTTAGATTCAGAATGAACAAAGCATCAGTTGAATCTGTTTTGAATGAAATAATGCCCTTTATCAAAGTGAAATCGAGACGGTAAGAAATTTGTTTTGTGTGCTCATATTGCTTCATAAAAACATAACCCAAAAGGACGATTATCAAAATAATAGTTTCTATTTCAGAAATAATGGTATACCACCATTGCATCAACTTTTATTGGCACTTAGATTTTACGCATTGGGGACTATGCTTAATTCAGTGGCCGACTTTGCTGGAGTATCCCTATCGTCAGCATGTAGAATAGTGGCAGACATATCTGCTGCTATCGCTAGCTTGTACAACAAATACATTTTTGTACATTCTAGGAGTACAGATAAATTTTTTAGCATAGCTCAATTCCCCAGAGTATGTGGTGCTATTGACTGTACACATGTACACATTCAGTCTCCATGTAAGTATACACCTAGGTCCTGAAAAGTTTACTTATTTATTTGAAATTACCATACCTACATACCTATGCAACAACAAATAAAATATTTGGTGTTTCAGGTTCAACAATAGGTGAGGAGTATAGAAATAGGAAAGGATACTTTTCAATTAATGTACAAGCAGTTTGCGATGCGGACCTTAAATTAATGAATGTTGTTGCTCGGTGGCCTGGTTCAGCTCATGATGCAACTATTTTTAATAATTCAGTATTAAGAGGTAATATTGGGTTTGTCCCAATTTATTGTCCTAATAATATTTAAAACAATAATTATGAATTTCTGATGATATAACTATTATTCCAGCCCAATGTGAAGATGGTATTTTAGGAAATCGCTGGTTACTTGGGGACAGTGCCTATCCAAACCGCCCTTACTTGCTCACACCATTAGTAAACCCATCAACTAGCCAGGAAATAAGGTATAATGAGGCCCACATAAAAACTAGAAACACTATTGAAAGGTAAAATCGCCATATTATAAAGTTTTTGCTTCAATCATTAGTAATTTTTTTCTTGATTACTAATTTAAAAAATGTATGTTTGTTTAGGACATTTGGGGTCTGGAAACGTCGCTTCCCAGTTATTTCATTGACCATGCGCTTGTCATTATATAATATACAAGCAGTTATAATTGCTACAGCTGTTCTTCACAACATCTGCAGAAATTATAATATTGAAGAAGTACCTCCCGAAGTAGAAATGCCAGAAGAAACTGAAATTACTGTGACATCAGAAAATTCGGACATTCAAAATGATGTCAGACATAGACAAGGATTAATTTCAAATTATTTTTAAGACTTTTTACATTTTACAAAAATATTAATATTTCTTGAGATATTTGTAATTTGGTTAGATATATACTGTAATCACTTTATATTTAATTATTAGTTTTACTATTATCTTACCCACTTTTGACTTCAAAATTATTAAACAATGAGAATTTTAGGAAATAAAATATACATTTTTTGAAATAATTGTTTAATTAGAAATCAAGTCTTTTAAGTATGAGCCACAGTCCCATAAGTCACAGTAGGTATAATTACAATCAGTCTTCTGATTTGACATAATTCAACTAAGTTATAATAACAAAAAAATAAAATTACTAACATTATGAATTTTCCTCTATTAAGCACATTTCATTTTTTTTTTCTTTTTTAAGCACATTTACATTACAAACAAAAATACTGAATTGAAAAAATTATGTCTTAATAATAATAATACTGTACTAATCTATACATCTACATATAAATAAAATTGGAGTGTCTGTAATATTGAAATAACTGCTTTTTAATGTATGCACATGAATATATATGGTACATACACCAAAATATTTTTTTTTACAATTTTTGTCTGGGCTAAACTTCTGAAATGGATAGACCTATTTTGATGGGACTTTTTTGGTACCTGCTGATGTAATAAGGAGTACCATAGGCTACTCTTATAAATTCAAAATCCTGTAGTCCACGGAACGAAGTCGCGGCCACAGTTATTAATATGTATAACTAGCTGTGCCCGGGACTTCGTTCTAGCCTATCTAGTCTAGAGTTCGAGATAGACAGACAAAAATTGTAAAACATGATATTTTGGTGTATCTACCGTATATTCATATTCATGTAGTTAAAAGCAGATAAATCAATATTAAAAACGGACACTCTAATTTTATTTTATTTTAAGATAAACAAAGGAAATACTAATCTAATTTTATACATCCTCTCCCTTCAGCTTCTTTATTTCTAATTTTAATTTTTGATTTTCTAATTTTATATTTTCAAACTTACTCTCTAAAAATTTTTTTTAACATTATAGTATTCAGCTAATGCCATATTTCGAGCATGACACCCGTTATCTGGCTTCAGTAACTTCCGTTTAACACCAGCTGTAAAACAACAATGCATTAAATATAGGAAATCAAAAAGTTATACATTTAATTTAAAACAATTTATAACATTATTCTGTTCAGCTACTTTTAACTGTGTCACCCCCTTAGGGATCATGTCATTAAAAATATTTATTGGTGGTATTAACAAATCTTACCATTAGACCTAAAACTTCTTTTTTCTTTTGGTATAGTGGGTGTACTAATATTGCCCAGCATCACTAATTCATCCTCAATTCCATTGGCTGGCACATCATTGCCTATGGTCACTGGAATTTCAGTGCACCATGATGTACAATCCATGGACGTGGAAGGATTTTCCACAAGCAATGGACTGCCATTCAATAGCACTGGGGATTTATTATATACTGGCACAATAGGAGTAGTCCCAACACTCTCATCACCATTACCAATAATTTGGGGCTCAACATCACCACCAAACCTCACTGTGAGACCCACTCCAGTGCTGCCCAGTAATGCTGCTACTCTATCTAGGATGTCATCAGGAGGAAAATACCCTGGTGGCCCGCCTCCAGTCTGGAACACAATATGACATAACATGTTTACTGTACATAGAAGTGAACATAACATCATGCCTGTATTTCCATCATGTTGTATGGTAGAGCAGCAGTGCTACCGCTGCTCAACCCACACTTCGTTGTTTGTTGTTTTAAGTTGCATGTTAAGAGTCAAAGCTGTTGCAATATATTGGGCACAAATCCAGAGTCCCAGCTGCATCCAATACTGCCTGACCTGGGGATCGAACCCAAGACCTCATACTCACCAGTCACTCTTACAAACAATGATTTGTGATTAACTAACGAGCAGGCAAGATTAGTTAGTCCAAGTTTTTTATTCATTTAAGTACTTTATCAATTTAAAATTTTGTTTACCTTGATCCGTTCCATCCGTATTGAAGTACTGCGCTTTCGTGAGTTCTTTTTTAGGTTTTCCCACTTAAGACGGAGTTGTTGTGGTGTACGGCGACAGGTGCCCATATGCGCATTGCAGACATCTGCAATCCGTTCCCATTCTAGCATCTTCATTTTATTATTGGTGGCGTTGGTTCTCTTGCTAGTGATGATCGTGCTCCCCTCGATTAAGGAGAGCAGCTCTTTCGTCTCTTCTTTCGAAAGAGGTTTGGTTTTATTCTACAAACAAAATAAAGTAAATAGTAGAAATTACAAAATGGCGCGAAATGCTCCCCAAGCATTTATCTTGTAGAGTAAAGAAACAATACTTTTGTATTCACGTAAATGGTTACTGCACAATTAAATATTAAACCCGACTAGCTACGATGAAATCACTTAGAAAGTAATAAGCTAAAAACTAATAGCTAACAACGAGAGACATAACATAGTAACAAAGTTGAAATGGACTCATTTGTTTCACCTTATAATTACATAGGTATGTTGATCGTTTGAGAAGAAAGGCTTGTGGATTTTAGATGTAGGTGTGTTATAATTATTTACTTACAGTTTCCGACTCCATTTTTTCCTTTTTTCTTTCGAAGAAACAAACTCGTGAACAATATCGTACCTATTGTTTTGTTTTCGCTTTTGACGTAATTCGAAACCATGGTGACGTTCCGTTACTTTTCAACAACTTTCAAGTTTTACTAATCTCTACGTATAATTAGTATTTAAAATACTTTACTGTTGCGACTTCGTATTTAATTGTTGCTGTACATGCAATATCTTGTGATTATACATAGAATAGATTAGCTTTAATAAAATAACCACGATTTTACTCATTAATGTCATTGATGTACTTTAACTGCGAATGCGTGAAACAAAACGTTTCGGAGGACGCAAATTTATGACCGATCCTTTTTTTTTATGGATTCGGAAGCGAGATCGGCATATTGAAATACAGATTCAGTATCAATCGAGGGATCAGATAAAATCTGGATTCGTAAGAATCTTAAATTCACGATCGAATATTGAAAGCGGCCGTAAGTTGATTTAAGACAGCCTCCGTGGCGTAGCGGTAGCGAACACGACCGCTGCGCAACGCGGCGTGGGTTCGATCTCCGCGTAGTCCAAATATTTGTATGCATGAATCTGAATTATGTATTTGCACTGTTCTGGTCGTGTCTCGGAAAGCACGTTAAACTGTTGATCCCGGTTGCTATACGACCATGTAATGGCAGTAGTTACGGGTTATTGGTTTTTCCAAGTTTATCCAAATCAGCAGTTACACTGGCAAAGCGGACCCGAAACTCCAAAGCTGTAAAAGCTTCAGATGCAACTGGGATTAACGTTGAGATGATGATGATGATGATTAGGTTGATTTAAGATATATATAAAGTATTTAAAATGAATCACTTTCATCCTCCGTTTTAAATCTTAATATATCATCTAGAAAATCGAGTACGATCCGCAAAAAAAGCGGAAACCAATCAGGATACCCTCCATATCGTTATTTCATATAACCCCAACGTTTTAAGTCGTCAGCAAAAAAATACATTCAGATTTAGCTGACACGAACATTACAGTTTCGATATGAATGTAGGTCGATCAGTTTTCTCTGTAATTATTTTCAGTGTGCACTTTTCTGAAGTTTGAATGAGAAATGCAAGTGAATTTTCGAGGTTTTTCTGACGGTCATTTTGATGTGATACCTGTATTTTTTGAGTTTACGTAAGACAGAATAATTTTAAAGATTATCATAGTACATAAAAATTTTGCGACATTTACTTATAAATGTCGAAGCATTATGCTGAGATAAGAGCGTTTTGGCCAAGTAAGAGACTTTCTGATTTGTGGCACTTTTTAACATGTACTTTTTTATGTGTTTTTTTTGTGTCTAATTTAGTTTAGTTTTAAGATAAATACTTTTTCTTTATTTCTTTCTATCAGAAATAAAACATACCATAATTATAATGTTTACTTAGCAACACAAAAAAAAAACGATACAAGGTTTTTCTTTAAATCAAGTTTAAAACATCGAGAGCAGAGAGATCAGCAGGGTAATTGCGTAAAACACTATCAGTAGCAATGGGATTCATTTTGACAGTTCAACAACATTAATTGCGTTATTTACGTTGTTGAGCAGACATATTTTGAACACATGGAGAAATGGATTAGTAATAAGCTTCGAAACGATTCCAACTGATAGTAGTAGTTACGCAATTAGGGTGCAGCATAGAGGGCAGCGGTGGGCTAGGGGTATCGACCGCGATTTACAAGTTGTAAGGCGTAAGTTCGAACGCCATCAGGCGCAATGTATTATACAGTATGTTAACTAACAGAGGGCGTTCCCGTTAACCCAAAATAGTATAGCATACATACATGCTAAAAAAAATATTTCCATTCGAAAACAAAATGTTTTAAAAAAATTTCCAATATGAAAATATTCAATAAAAATTAAATTGACATGTAAAAGAAACACACTGTACACGCGAACATGAAAGACGGCAACGTCGCAATTTATTTATACATGACGACTACTATTTTGATTTAAAATAGGAGGTTTCAAATTTATTTCCAATTAGATTTTTTTTTTATTCGGAATTTTTTATGCTTATTTTTCTATGCTGATATTTTTATTTTAATCTATTAATGATATATATTAACGAGTTTAAGGGAACGCCCTCTGTTATTTAACATACTGTATAAATGAATTTCTTTATACAAAAATGACAGCTTAGTCTGGTGCCAAGCGTAGTACGTTGTTAACTCCACTACGATCCCGACGAAGCGTTTCGCCTCCTCCTTTATACCGCGTACATCGAGGGACTGGAACAATTTGCCAGCGGCGGTGTTTCCGTCGGACTACAATTTGAGTGTCTTCATGGCTAGTGTGAATAGGCTCTTAATAAACTAGTGCGCTTTACCATCAACGATTGCGTCACTGCTTACCATCAGGCAGGATTGCGGTCAAGCGCTGGTATATAATATGTAAAAAAAAGCGATTTCAGTTCTTAGGACTTAGCTTAAATCGCTTAAATTAATTTAAAGTTTTAAATTAAAATACTGACTCAAAGATTTAGGCTCGATCAAATATTAGATTTCGTTTTGCAAAAAGACGGATAGATTTTTCAAAACAATAGTCAAAGTCCGCTAATGAAGCTGTAAAATGCCATGAGATAAAGAAAAATCCCATCATCATTAAAATTTATCCGACGCCATTCAATTCCAGGTTATAGCACAAAACTTTTGTTACAGAAAAACTCAATTATGTTTTTTTTGCCATCACTTTTATTACCGACGAAAAAGCAAAAGCTTAATGAAAGTTTTCTGGGTCCATGTCACGGAATTAGCTGAGGGCTCGTGGTTGAATGATAAAAGTCCCACAGATCGAGCGAAGATTAATCTACGCCGACTGCGGTCAATTCGTTGATGGTACATGACATTTCTAGACCGCTGCTTATGTGATTTGAAATGTACGACAAGCTAACTACCTTCTGGTTTGTAGAGGTCAGAAGTGCAGTCATTGGTAGCTTCGAACCCTGATACGCGCTTTACTTTATGTGAATTCATTATCACTGCAAAACTGTCTCCCTTGTCCGATGAAGGCCAGCCCGCGCCGCAGCTGAGCCAGTAAATATAAATTCCCGACTATGACCTCTGAGTTTGTTTCGGTCGTTTCTTCTCAGAGCGAGTACTAGGAAACTCCGCGGTGATCAAACCGAAATAAAAACAAATTTTAATCCAGTCGTCCCTTGCTGGTCCCTCCAGCGACACCCTAAGTCGTTCGTACCCCACAGGGGGTGCCCTTAGCGTGTAGACGCTTAGTTTTTAGTTACCCTAGCTGGAAGCTTTAAATTCATTTAAGGCAGTCGCAGGATAGTCCGGTTAAGTAGTCACGACCTCTCAAGGTCAACTACAAGATGCCGTAATAAATAAAAAAAAAAAAACTGCAAAGCTGTGGAGCATAACATCGAGAGGACGCAGTCGTATCTAGAAGCACTAATTCAAAGAGAACCAATACGTACGGGGCCTATGTGGGATTCACGACCCGCTCTTTCTCGCAGAGAAGGTGCCTGTGTTCCAGCAGTATAAAAATATAGGCTGACTGCTATACAGAGTGGTGCTGACAATACGACAATAAATTAAACATCGTGTACCTCAACACATTCTCAGTCTACCCATAAAAAAAATATTTAAATATATCCATTAGTTTAGTCAGAGGAAATTATTTCTACATGATGTACATGTTACATACTAAGGAATCGCTTAGAGGTTGATGACCGCTGCATCCAGCAGTACTAAACTTTAATAATAATGGTGCCAAAAAGCAAGTCGATACAGGAACGCGCTGTCCCCCGCTGATCGGAGTTCATTGAACCAATATTTTAAAGGATGTTCTATTCCGTTTGCAATTTTATGCGATGTACCTAGTTTGTTTGAAATTTTCATTTTTTTATTTTTGATGCTAGGTTTTTTCCTATGGTTTGGGATTATTCCTATGAGCCAGCATGGTCTGTGTTTTCATTTATTGTCGTATTGTCAGCACCACTCTATTCAGATATAGGGCTGTAACGATTGCCACGAAAAAAGAGGAAAGTAGGTAAATATGACAAAGATTTTTTTGCATTCAGTTTAATAGAAAAACAAATCAGTCACGTTCTTCAGCCGTTACCAACATTGTCGTACGTAAAAGTCAGAATGTAAATCCATATATTTAGTTTAGTTCTGGAGGACAAAAGTCACGTCTATTCTACATGTGACGTGTTTTGAATGTAATTGTACTAGGAATAGTAGTGAATAGTATCCCAGTAGGTTTTACTCATTTCGAAAATGATTTTTCTGTTACCATAAAAAGATTTTTCGAGTCACACAAATTGCCACTTTGGCTACTTTGGATTCAGTGGAGAGGCGTGCGAAGAGGCCAATTAGCGATCCAGATTTAGCTCAAAATGATCTCCAAAGCCTGGTACACAGTCGAAGATTAGACAGCCTGTTGGTGTTCTCTAGGATGCATTTTGGAGAGTGTTATAATTCCCCCATCTCCATTCCATCATCGGACGACCCATCGTACGGCGAGTTTCCACCCTTACACTATTGACACCGCAACGATCTGAATAAAGCGTGTCGCCTCTTCTTTCTTACCGCTTACATCAAGAGACTGGAACAGTTTGCGATCGCGGTGTTTCCGTCGAATTCAATTATCTTCAAGGCTAGAGTGAATAGGCTCTTAATAAACTAGCGCGCTTTACCATCAACGTGACAACCACTAAAAAGTGAGAATTGAGGGAGTTGTCATTCCAAGCTTTTTTTTTTTAGATCGATTAATGTAATTAGTGTCTTTCAGTCTGTGCTGAATAAAGGCATTTTCTATCTATATATTGCTCCCATTATTTTAACAGGCGCTTATTTAATATCAACTGAGCTCTTTTAATTTTTTTTTTGTAATGGACTACGACTTTGAAATTTGGCATAAATATTGTTTTTGTTAGCCTTTTTCCATCCCTAGAAGATTCTAGGAACTCAGGAGGGAGGGATCTGTTCATGGTAATACTAACTGGATCCGGACTATACAATGTTGTATAGTCCGGACTCAGTATTACCTTGTTGTATAAATATCAAAACAATAACAATATTTTAGCTACACTGGCGGACAAAGTCGACGGATCTTTTATTAGGCACTGAACTGGCAGTCAGATCATGTTCATGTCGTCCATTAAGATAAAACGCAACCACATTCATGAGACTTCGCTGTCCGTCTGTCCGTTCGTCTGTCACCAGGCTGTATCTCATGAACCGTAATAGTTAGACAGTTGAAATGTTCAGAGATTATGTATTTTTGTTGCCGCTATAACAACGAATACTAAAAAAAAAAGGAGTTAAGAAGCCTCCATTAAAACAAACGTGATTTTTTTGCCAGTTTTTGCTCCATATTAATAACGGAAATGAACGCTTGAAATGTTCACAGTATATTTGCTTATACATATATTTTAATTAAAAATAAATAATTAAATTAGAAATAATAAATATTGAAGGGGGGCTCCCATACAACGAACGTGATTTTTTTCCCGTTTTTAAAGATAATGGTACGGAACCCTTCGTGCGCGAGTCCGACTCGCACTTCGTCGGCTTTTATTTTATAATAGCTTTGCGCCCGCGGCTTCACCCGCGTGGAATTCGGTTATATCGCGCTTTTTACATTTCCCTCGGGAATATCAAATTTTTCCGTGATAAGAATTACCCTATTATTTAATCCGGACTTCTAACTTTACGTCTGCAAAATTTCAAAGCAATCGGTTCAGTAGTCACGGCGTGAAGGCGGAACAAACATACAAACAAACTCACTTTCCCATTTATAATATTAGTAAGGATAAGGATTATTCTTATTTGTTATCTACTAAAGTAGGCTAAGTGCTTTTTAACAATATATGGATCTAATGGTCTGAAATTAAAAGTTTGAATTTGGATACTAGTAAAATCATCATCATCATCTCAGCGTTTATCCCGGTTGCATCCGCGGCTTTCGCGTTGGAGCCCGGGGTCCGCTTTCCTGCACATTCTCATCCATTTCGCACGATCTTTAGCATCCTGTGGTAAGAGCTTGTTGTTTTAGAGGCATGAGGAACTGGGTGCAAAGTTCACTCATCCTCCATGGAAAAGGGAGGATCCTCCGACCGGACTGGTATTGTCTGGCAGGCACTTTCCAGTTGATGTCGTGAACTTGTATGCGTGCTAGTTGCACAGTAATATCTGCTTGTGAGATGCAGGATTTGTGTGACGTCAGTATGACGGGTTGTAAGTACCGCTACACTGTAAGACACCTCTGCTTACCCTCTTACTAGCGTAATATTAAGTCAGGATTTAATCATCCGCTTTTTTTATAAATATTACTTTTTACCAGCTCAGGTTTATAATTTGCTCAACAGAAAAAAATGGCGCCGATTCTGTTGTTCACAAAATAAACTAATTTTAACTTATGTGCATCTTTCTTTTTCCATTTCGTTAAGAAAAGGATAGAAGATAACATTTCAATTTAATTCTGTCAAATTAAGATACTCCATAGACAGTTTAGACGCGATTATAAACATGGCGACTAAAAATAAGCCAGTTTACGTCAGGAGCGCACTAATTTGACAGGTCTAAACTGACATTTTATCTTCTGTCCTTTCTCAAGAAGTCACCTTTAAGACCAGAATAACTTACCATACCGACCATTCTCGCCGCGGTGTTCTTGGTTAGCACGTGTGTCTAGAGTTTGTTAATTTTATTTTTTGTGATTGTTGGCCTTTCTGTGACTTGTTATTTATAAGTGTGTTGTCCTTGTGTTTGTTAACAGGTAGGTGTATTGTGTGTCTTATTATAAGTTAGGTTACATCCAAAATGGACAAAAATAAACCGCCCGATCCTGATCCACCCGACATCCAAAGTCCTACTCCAAGTCCTTCATTTCCGTTTTCTTCGACACCATTAGCGCAATTCGAGGACTTTGTCTCTAGAGTTACAGACATGGAAGTAACACAACTCAACCAATCTTCCCGAAAACGTTCTGGTACCGAAGAAATTCTCTCTCCTATCCCCCCAAATAAACAAAAAAAAAGCCAAATTGGACGTTCTAAATATTCGGCAGCGGATAAGGCTCCTTACATCGTCCACGTTTCGCGTATAGAGACTCAACCCAACTCGGCTGCGACATTACACCCAGTAAGTTTTGGTAAATTTTTATTAAATAACAACATTACCAACATTGTTCGCGGAGGTGTTAAAAGAGTAGGTAGAAACAGAGTGTCTGTGGAGTTTGCTTCCCCTCAGGATGCCAACTCTTTCTTAAATAATAATTTGCTACTCAAATATAGCTATACTGCTTCCATCCCATCATTCAACATTACTAGGATGGGGGTAGTAACAGGCGTTCCCTCTGATATATCAGAAGATGAGGCAATGTCATTATTATCTGTTCCTTCAGGCGTGGGAAAAATACTTAAAGTCCGTAGAATTAACAGGAAAATACAGAAAGATGGTGAAAATGAGTGGAAGCCCACTGAAACATGTGTAATCACATTCGACGGACAAGTCCTACCCCAGAGAATCTTCTGTTGTTACACATCTCTTCCTGTACAGCAGTATATCTTTCCCACAATTCAATGCCGTAAGTGCTGTAGATTCGGGCATGTGGCAAGCATTTGCAGGTCAAGACCACGCTGCAGCAAGTGTGGCCACGATCACCCCGGTGATGGTTGCAACATTTCTGAGGGCGAGGCCTTCTGTATTCTGTGTTCGGGTGATCATTATGCTAATAGCAGGTCATGCCCCGAGCATGGTAGACAGAAGGCTATTAAGATTCTTATGGCTGAAAAATCAATGCCTTATATCGAGGCTAGTAAAATGATCCCTACAGCTTCCCGCAATTATGCCAATGCTACAAAAACTCCAATTTCCCAGTCTTATCGCAAGACTGTTACCCTACAACCTGTTGGGCCCCTGTTACCCATGCCCCTCTTCCCCAATCTTATGACAAAGCTGCTCATCAGCATATAACTAGTTCCCCACCACCTTCACAGCCTAATGGCTGCGCCCTCAGTAATTACAGTACTCACTCTGCTAATAGTATTTCCTCTATTATAGAATTGCTTATAAAACTTTTACCAATTATTATTTCTTCCTCTACTTTTCCTACTCAATCACCGTCCAACGTTGCTGATCAACTTATTACTCTTCTTTCTAGTATTAAAAATGGCGTCTCGCCAAGTATTCCTTCAGTGGAATGTGAGGAGCGTGTGGCATAAAAAGCACGACCTCACTTTTCTTTTAAATAAGTACAAGCCACTGGCTTGTTCCATAGCTGAGACTTGGCTTACTCCAAGTCTTAGCTTTCGTATGCCACAATATAATATTTTAAGGTGTGGCCGATCAGATGGCTATGGAGGGTCAGCCCTCTTAATCAATAATCGGGTTTCACTTTCTTCTTTTACTTTACCTCCACTTACTGGTGATATGAGCGTTACCGCAGGGACATTTGAGGGCATCACAGTTTTTTCAATTTATATTGCACATCCCCAACATAACTTCTTAACAATCCTAAAAGACATTTTTTCCACTGTCCATGGTCCGATGCTGGTTATGGGAGATTTTAACTGTCACTATTTCAGATGGGGGTCTGAACGCTGTGATGCCTTTGGTGCAGCCCTGGTTGAGTTTTTAGATGACCTGGACCTCTGTGTTTTAAATAATGGGTGCTCAACACGGCGATCTCTGCCAGGCCAACAAAAGAGTTGCGTAGACTTAACTTTTTGTTCGGTTGAATTAGCAGCATCAACTCAGTGGATGTGCACAGCCTTGTCGCATGGTAGTGATCACTACCCTATAGTTGTATATTTAAATAATAAATCTTATTTAGAAAAAGCTTCCCCTCCACTTTTGAAATATAATTTGTCCAACCCTGATTGGTCAAAGTATGTATCATTATTGGAGGAGAAAATTGATTCTCTTCCAAATTTAAACTCAAATTTATTAGATCCTTTTGGTCACCACCATGTCAAGAGCTGTTATGAGGGTTTTGTAACAGCGATTACATCCAGTGCAGACTCCTGCATTCCTTTAAAAAACAGTGCACGAAATAAAATCCCTTCACCTCCGTGGTGGGACCCAGAATGTACTTCGGCAATCAGGGATAGGAAGGAAGCTGAGCTGCGTTACAATACAAATATGAGCACAGAAAATCTGTTGGCATATTGCCACATTAATGCCAAAATTAAACGTCTTCTACGGAAGAAGAAACGCATGGGTTGGGTTAGGTTTTGCTCTTCCTTATCACCCTCTACTCCAGCTTCAGTTGTCTGGAAAAACATAAACAGGTTTAGACGTGGATGTTCCCTATCAATATCTTCACCAATTGCTAGGGAAACAGCTGAACTTTTTTTTGACAGAATTGCACCATCCTATGTTCCTCTCCTATCCGAATTCCAAAATGCTCCCTTACATAATTCAATTCAGGATCCTTTCGACATGCACCTTGGAGGAACTGAGTGTGGTGCTCAAACATGTCCGGGACTCAGCGCCTGGTATTGATGGGGTACCATACTCATTCATTAAACATTCAGGTGAAAAGGCTAAAACTTACTTTTTAAACATTTTAAATTTTTGCTATAGTCATAGTTGGATTCCGGATCAGTGGAAGTCTCAAATTATCATTCCCTTATTGAAACCTGGCAAACATGCAGATGATCCGAATGGCCTTAGGCCAATTGCTCTATCTTCAGTCCTAGCCAAATTACTTGAACACCTAATTAAAAACCGCCTTGAGTGGATAGTCGAATCAAGAGATCTATTGCCGAATCATCAATTTGGCTTTAGAAAAGGAGTAGGCACAATGGACAGTGTTAGTATTTTAATTGCGGATATCCGCATAGCGTACTCAAGAAATGAATCCATTGTTGCCTCCTTTCTTGATATTTCTTCAGCGTATGACAGTGTACTTCTTCCCGTACTCAGGCATAAACTGCAACAGCTGAGTCTTCCGGCTAAGATGATACAATGCATATGCGAACTTCTGACGTCCCGCTCATTGGTTTTGAGAGTCCAGGGAGAGACATCGAGAGCAGACATGGAGAGGCCTTCCACAAGGTTCTGTCCTCAGTCCCATACTCTACAATTTGTATACGGCTGATATTGGGTCCTGCCTAAATAACAATTGTCAGATTCTACAATATGCCGATGACATTGTATTGTATGTGACAGATCCGTCCATAGTTGTCGCGGCGTCATCTTTGTGCTTCCCTCTGGATTCTTTAAACCAGTGGCTTTTAAACAATGGGCTATCACTATCTGCCCCTAAAAGTTCGACCGTAATTTTCTCTCGCTAAAGAACCATTCCGCATATCACAGTCAACATATTAGGCCATAATATCCCCGTCGTGGAAAAAGTTAAATTTTTAGGCGTTATTTTAGACTCAAAATTATCTGGAAAACATCATATAAATAATTTGATTAAAAAGTGTGAAAGGATATTTTCAATTTTAAAAGTTCTTGCGGGTGTGTGGTGGGGTGGTCACCCGTACACCATGAAATTAACTTATAACGCATTAGTCCGTAGTGTTTTAGACTACGGAACCTTTCTCTTGATTCCTTGTAACAAAGGTGCTTTGGCTGGGCTGGATAGAGTTCAGGCCGGATGCCTTCGGCTCATCTCAGGTTGTATGAAATGCTCTCCCATCAACGCATTGCAGGCCGAGTGTGCTGAACCTCCTCTGGCTCTTAGGCGCCAATATTTGTCTTCCCGTTTTATGTCAAGAGTAATATGTAGATCCTCTCATCCTCTTATAACAAGGCTAAATGAGTTAGATGCCTTATGCAGAAGCTCAAATTACTGGAAAAACAAAGAAATACCTTTATCCATAGTATCCTTTCGACTTACTCTAAATTTAGTATACCCGATCGTTCAGTTTCCTAGATTACCCCTTTTTAATTTCCCTTATCAAGTATACCCCAAAAATTATTTTTGATATTGGCATATCCAAAAAATCCCCGTCAGCGGATTCGGCTTTCAATGCGGTGGTGGGCGAGCGATGGAATGGTTTCCAATTGTTCTTCACGGACGCTTCGAAACAAACCGAATTTAGCCATACTGGCGCTGCGGTCTATTACCAAAGCTCCAAGATTATACTGCAATTTAAAGGCCCTAAGGAATCTTCCGTATTTACTGGTGAGTGTGTGGCTATATTGGAAGCTTGCCTTTTTATAGAGTCACACACTAATATTGAAAAGGCCGTCATTTTTACAGACTCCCTTAGCTGTATGCAAGCCTTAGTCCAAAGCCCATTTAAAAGTAAATTGCATAGTTCCCTTATTCTAAAAATTAAAAATTCTCTCCTTACCTGTGCTAATTGTCAAAGGGATGTTCAGTTAGTTTGGATACCTAGCCATTGTGGCATTAAGGGTAACGAGTGCGCTGATGCCTTGGCTAAAGATGCTTGTTCATCTTTATTGTCAGATCCCACGCACCTTTCCTACCAGGGTTACGATCTATCCCTTCCAAGACTGAACCTACTGAGTTCCTGGCAAGAACAGTGGAATATGTCCAGCAGGAAAAAAGGCAGTTTTTATTATGCTGTACAACCGACCATCAAGCCAAAGCCGTGGTTTTTCAGCCACAAAAAAGTATCGAAAACCATAACTTCTGTTCTTTGTAGAATCCGCCTTGGTTTTTGTTGCACTCCCGTTTTTTTGCACAAGATTCATGTCCGTGACTCCTCTCTCTGCGAATGCGGGTTGGAGGAGGGTACTCTGGAACACATATTTTTTGAATGCTCTAACAACATCCCACCTCTAGATTTGTATAGTCGTCTCCCCAATTTTAAAATTCCTCTTCCAATTAATTTCCCTTCCCTTTTAACATATCCCTCTACAGAATTACTTGTGGCGTTGATGATATTCATCCGCCACAATAATATAAAATTATAAGCAACTTTTCAAATATTATATATTTCATTGTGGTATATGTTTCTATTGATGTTCTAACAATTATAATATAATATGTAGTTTTATTTTTTGTTTGTTTCAGTCCAATACTAAATGAAATGAAATGAAATGAAATGAAATGAAATGAAATGAAATGAAATGAAATCGTTTATTAAGCAAGTAGGATCACTGATCACTTTTACACGTCATGTTTATTTTTTATTTTATTTTTTTAACTAGATGAAGCCGGCATTTCCTAACTGACTACCTCTGAGAAGAAATAGCCGAAACAAACTCAGGGATCATCGTCTTTTTTCAAGTCCAGACATTAAAAATGAAAATGTTTACAATAATTTACCTTATAATTACGCATATTGCTTAATAAAAATTAACAATGCTTAACAGAGCGAGCAGCTCAATCCCAAGCTTTTTTGTCTTCTAAATAATCTGTGATTTTATAATACCCCTTTTTGCAAAGTTTGGCCTTTATATGGTTCTTAAATCGTTTAATGGGTAAGTTTCGAACGTCCATGGGAAGCTTGTTGTAAAAGTGTATACATTGACCCATGAACGAGTTGCCTACTCTGTGGAGACGAGTGTGATGTAAAGCAAGATTGTGTTTGTTCCTGGTATTTACATTATGAATATCGCTTATCTTCTTAAAATTCGAGATATTTTTATGAACATACATAAGATTTTCAAATATATATTGTGAAGCTACAGTCAGAATGTTCACCTCTTTGAACTTTTCTCTAAGAGATTCTCTAGGACCAAGGTTATAAATGGCTCGAACAGCCCTCTTCTGTAAAACAAAGATGGTATTGATGTCCGCACAAGTTCCCCAGAGAAGAATCCCATAAGTCATAAGACTATGAAAATAACTAAAATAAACAATTCTGGCTGTATCCACATCAGTTATCTGTCTAATTTTCTTAACAGCAAAGGCGGCAGAACTGAGTCTACCCGACAGCTTCTCAATGTGAGGACCCCATTGTAACTTGGCGTCAATAGTTAATCCAAGAAAAACTGTCGACTCGACAGGGATCAACTCTACTCCATTCAGTTGAACATTGGTACTTAGCTGCCTGACATTTGGCGTAGAAAATTTAATGACTTTAGTTTTTTTTCATTTAAAAGGAGGTTATTTACATTAAACCAATGGACAACTTTAGAGAGTGCATTGTTAACTTCGTCAAAGTTTGTTAGCTGACGCTTGACTTTAAAAATAAGAGAAGTGAAATAAGAAAATAAGAGAAGCTAACCCCTCAAGATCTACAAAGGTCAACTGTGGCATCGAAAGTTTTAATTTTAATTATTCCTTTTTTTTTTCATACACTCTTGCTTTTCAAACCACTTGACATTGGCAGAATAGTCGACATCCGTCGATTTTAGTTGCCATAATAAAGAATAGAATAGAATAGAACTTACCATACCAGGCTGCAGGTTGTTTGAAAGAATTACACTGGACCCTGACGCAGAGGCAAGTGAAGGAAGAGGGGTGGGTCTTAGTCAGGTGGGTTTAACACGCGCCTTTTTTATAGTTATAAACCAGTGCTTGACTGCAATCCCGCCTGATAGTAAGCAGTGATGCAATCGTTGATGGCAAAACGCACTAGTTTATTAAGAGCCTATTCACTCAAAACAACTGAGTGAATAGGAAGGAAGACGGCAGTTGAGCGAGGGGAAAAGTTAAAGCCAACAACACGACCAACGATGCTGCGCCAAAGGGAGCTTGATCTGGAGACCGTCTATGGCCAAACTGCCTACACAACAACATTTGGCGCATCTTACCCGGCACATATCGCAACACAACTGCTCAGACCCGTCCTCCGTACGGCTTCACCAGACATCATTCCGGAATACGACGAATCGCTTGGCGGCAAGACTTTGTCTGGTGGGTGGCAACTTCTGTCGGCAGCCGATGTTATGGCGTACCACCGAGGATTCGCTAGCGCTTCCATTCCGCCCAGAACGGGAGAGGTCATTTGATCATTTCACATCCGCAAAAAAGGACTAGAGTAACCAAATTACATACAATTCTAAAAACGTACACAGTATCCACAATGTTATGCATATCCGCACTCGTCTATAGAACATTTTCAGTGCAAAACCTTATTGTTGGCAGTACAATAGTCGCTAGTATCAGTCGCTTCACAATACGGCATTGTTCGTATTGTAGACTAGATAATGTTACATTCAATGCTCGTTCGATGGAAAAATGGTGCAGTTAGGTATTGTTCTTAGGGTAATTTCAGAACCTGTAACTAATATATAGGTCATGAAATTACCCTTTATTTTACTGTAGTTTTAGCCAGTGTTCCGGTTGTCATTTATGTTTTCGTTTCGGAAAGTCAGAAGCACGAAAAGAAAAAAATCTCCTTTGATTGAAAAATCAGCGTCATCTTCATTCGTATTCATCATTAGACGTAAGTAGTGATGTAATTCCAAATGAAATAATGTATTGAAAGTTGTCATGGTTCTAAGTTCTAAGGTATTTTTATTAATCTCGGCTGTCGGCAGAAGTTACCACCCACCAGACAAAGCCTTGCCGCCAAGCGATTCGTCGTGTTCCGGTATGATGTCTGATGAAGCCGTACGGGGGACGGGTGTGTGCAATTCTGGTGCAATGTGTGCCGGGAGTTTGGTTGTAGAGAGTCTCAAGATCAATCTCCCTGTGGCGCAGTATCGTTGGTCGTGTTGTAGGGTTTAACATTGCTTCACCTCGCTCAACTGCCGTCTTCCTTCCTATTCACAAGGTTTTTTAAGTGAATATACTTAATAAACTAGCGCGCTTTACCATCAGCGATTGCCTCACTGCTTACCATCAGGCGTGATTGCGGCCTAGCACTAGTTTATTATTATTAAAAAAAAAACTTTATTTTTAACGGAGTATTTTCTGTAAAGAATATGTCACCCCTATAATTGTATACAAGTACATATGAATTACTTTATTTTATAAATAACTATAAAAAAAAAACTTTATGCACAAAAAGAAACATTGCACAATGGCGGACTTAATGCCTTAGGCATTTTCTACCAGTCTACCTTAGGGTGATGCAGAGACAAAACATGGTAGGTGCAAAGATCTAAAAGAGCAGTTGAAAGAGAAACACAAAAAAAATATAATAAATACATAAATACATACATACAAAATATAAACAGTAGAGAGAGATAAAAAAATATAGATAAAGAAAAAAATAAATTACAAGTTTGATGAATCTGCCAATTTCTTGCGTAAGTATTCCCGAGCTTTAATTTTAAATGTGTACTGACTGGTCAAAGACTTGATATTCTGAGGAAGATATCGGTTTTCCAAAGCAAACCGCCTGGACAAGAAATGAAGACTTAAGAAAACCAGAGCGGTGTGAAGGACATCGTAGAAGACAATTATTGGAAGAACGAAGATTCCTATTATGCGCAGAGCATAAATATTGAAACTGAGAAGTAAGATATGAAGGAGAACAGGGTTTGTGTAGGAGTGAAAACAAGGTCGTCAAAGCTCTTAGAGCTCTGCGCTGCCTGATGGGTAGCCATTTCAAGATGGACCGGTGAGAAGATACATGATCGTACTTACGGAGATTAAATACGAATCGAATGCAGTTATTTAGAAGTCGGTCAAGTTTATTGAGTAGATCTGCATTCAGGTCGTAACAACACACATCACCATAATCAATAATGGGGAATATAAGGGATATAACTAATCTACCCGTAACCTCCCACCCATAAGTTTAATATTGTAAAGTGCTCTAGACTCATCTGAAAATGAAGAGGACAAAATTTCTATTAAAGAAACCTATGTTAGCATTGCTTCCAAAGGCTTAACGCCTTGGATTGCCAAACGGACACATATAGGCATACTTATACGTATCAATCACTCAACTAAAGCTAGAAGCTGCTAACTCAGAAATTCTGTTAGAAGTAAAAATAAAGCCTTTAGCTAGAACCGTCGTTCTAAACTAAAGTAAGCCAAAATTTATGTTTAACAATAATTAACATTTAAATTGAACGTAATTATCCTATTAACGCAGCATCGCAATCTCTTTGAAACTGCTTCACTGTTTTGACTTTTCTCAGAATTTAATTAAAGTGCTTGTAATAATTTTGAGAGTAAGTCTACAGAGATGCGCTTTTGTGGGCTGAGGCGGGCGCGACTTCGTAGTGGGTTTTCACCGGCGAGGCGAGGCGTAGATGGGATGGGCATAAGAATTCAAATTATATTACCCTTTTACATCAAAAAATATTTGCCGTCGTCCCGTGTGATACCGGGCTTAGAATAGTACCATCCCATGTCCTCCCGAAAGAGGTGTCTCGTCGAATCCAGCTCTGCTGGGCAGCGCTCGGGAAGCTATGCTATATCTTCTCGTCGTCCAAGATACCACAGTGTCTCAAGACTAAAGTCTTTGACCAGTGTGTGTTGCCAGTGATGACTTATGGAACTGAAACCTGGTCGCTCACAATGGGTCTCATACGAAGGCTCAGAGTCCCAAAAAGGGCAATGGAAAGAGCTATGCTCAGAGTTTCTCTGCGTGATCGAATCAGAAATGAGGAGATCCGCAGAAGAACCAAAGTCACCGACATAGCTCTGCGAGTCGCTAAACTTAAGTGGCAGTGGGCAGGGTACATTGCTCGTAGAACCGATGGCCGATGGAGCAGTAAGGTTCTGGAGTGGCGGCCACGTACTGGAAGACGCAGCGTAGGGAGGCCCCCAACAAGGTGGACCGATGACCTGGTGAAGGTCACGGGAGGCTGATGAACGCGGGCAGCACAAGACCGGTCATCGTGGAAAGCCTTGGGGGAGGCCTTTGTGCAGGAGTGGACATCCTATAGGTTGAAGAAGAAGAAGAAGGGAACTCTCACTACTCTAACTAGGTAAGCGGGCAGCAGCACTTCTCCTGTGGAATATCACACTGCTGCGATCCTTAACCCGCCTGTCAAGGGTAGAGATTGTGGCAAATGTAATAAAAGCGGGAGGGGGGAGGCCTTTGTTCAGTAGTGTTTTGTTTTTTATTAATTATAAACTAGTGCTTGACTACAATCCCACCTGAAGGCAAGCAGTGATGCAATCGTTGATGGTAAAGCGCAATAGTTTATTAAGCCAATTCACTTAAAAAACTTAGGAATAGGAAGGATGACGGCAGTTGAGCGAGGTGATGCAATATTAAACCCAAGACCAAATGACTAAACGATGCTGCGCTAGAGGGAGATTGATCTGGAGACTCTCCACGACCAAACTCCCGACACAACAACATTTGGCACATCGTATCCGGCACACATCGCAATTCATTTGCTCAGACCCGTACTCCGTACGGCTTCACCAGACATCACGCCGGAACACGACGAATCGCTTGGCGGAAAGACTTTGTCTGGTGGGTGGTAACTTCTGCCGGCAGCCGATGTTATGGCCTATCACCGAGAAAGGATCTCTATAGGCTGACGATGTAGAAGAAGATGTTCCTCGCTATATCGTGCTGTTTCGCAATGGCCAGCGCTGCCTCGCGACCGCTTGCGCTATATATAGGGTTTATAAGTAGATTATCAACATTTTTATCGTTCCTCTGCTGGGTACAGGTCTCAGGGATTGAGCGTAATCACCACGCTTGCTTCATGCGGGGAAATAAATGGCATATAAATGGAGAACTTAGTTAAAAATGTCCAATTGTTGCTTTTTTTCGCATAGGTACTGTATTTTCAAGGAAATCATCAGCTGCTTAAAAATCTGAAATAGATGTTTTTTGACACGCTCATTGCCGCTAATCGCGCCCGCTTTCTCGCCATTAACCGCATACGTCCATGTTCTATACCTAACCATTCCTTTGTTTTGGGTGTATGTCGATATTTGATATTATGTAGATAGAAGTCTCGTTTGCTTAGTGTTCGCCTATTACGTGAACGTTCTAATAAATGCCCCAGGAATTTAAATTTCTGAAGACATTTGATTAAGATAACCTAATCACGAATTGAAATTGAAGTTTTATCACCTCCAGGTACTAACCTAATAGTGGCTAAATGAAAAACTATGTAAGAGACTTTCCGCCATTTTTACATTGTCCCTAGATACCTAACCCTTTTATACCTCATATTAAATTATTTATAGCATTTCCTGTTGCGATCTCACTGAATGATGTAACCAAAATTTTGATTTAAGATTGTCTTCGTGAAGTTTCTGTTATAAAATCAATATACATAGTTTCAACTGAACTGAAGAGACAGTTTTGTTGCTGGGGAGTTCGTTCTACCACTTCTTATTCCCAGCGAAAGCAGTAGAAAATGACGAAGGTGGTACTGTCTTCCGAAATATGAACATTAAAAAAATGCTGATTCTCAACCTAATTTCAATAAATAACTTATGATTTTGATTTTTAAATTAAAATTAAATACTCCAAGAATTAATACAAAATTATTAGTTTCATATTATGTTTTTTTTAATAATTTAAATCGCAATCCCGCCTGACCTAAGCAGTGATGCAATCGTTGTTGTTAATGTGTGCTAGTTTACTAAGAGCCTATTTACCCAAAAAAAAAAAAAAGAAAAATTAGAAGTCGGCAGTTAAGCGAGGTCCTGCAATGTTAAACCTAACAACACTACCAACAATGCTTCACCAGAGGGAGATTGATCTGGGAAACCCTCCACGACCAAACTCCCGACATAACAACATTTGGCGCATCGTACCCGGTACACATCGAAACACGGCGTTGGAACACGACGAATCGCTTGGTGGCAAGACTTTGTCTGGTAGACGGTAACTCCTGCCGGCAGCCGATTTTATTTCCTACACCTACACATCTTTAATGTGCAACCCACTACGTGGGTCAACACTTTCCACGTTACTTGTCGATATCACGAAAAAGTTTGGTGTTCATTTCAATTTTGAAAAGTTCTCATAACTTCTAAACACGAAGAGATAAAATTAATAACACTTTCAATATCGTTTGATATCATTCTCAGAAACTGTGCCTTAGTTTGTATATACCCTGTTGCATAGATGGATTTGGATGGGTTAAAAAAGGTAAGATACCGTATTTCAGGGGTGGATAATCCTCCTCGATATCGGGCGGATTCGATCAGATTGTTTCTGACTAAAAACCACCCTGCTATTCCATTCACTTTGAGGTCGTGGGAACGTATCATCCTTTCGCCCCTGCGGGCCTGCTTTTATATGGTTACGAAATCATCAAACGACTTCTGCCGCTCTGGGTGGAACGGAAGGGCGTGTCAGAGTTTACTGTCTAAGATCCACCCGTATTCGCTGATTTTTCTATGCTTCAGAGTCGAAAGTATCTCTTTTAAACAACCCGCTGCGCTTTAGGTCCTCTTGGATTAGATGGTGACTTACCTGCATCCACAGCACTGCGGGCCTATCATACCACTTATAAATACAACGTTATTTTTTGTTTGTGCGAAACCTGAATATTAAGTTCAGAATAAGCAACTGAATTCCAATTCCAATCATTTTTCCATCATGTTATATTTTTCCCAAATACATTTAAAAATTGTTGCATTGTGGTTACCGAGCGCGCGACGTAGGTTACGTTAGATCATCGTACTGCGCATGCCCGCGCAACAGCTGACGCCAGAGGTCAACGCCCCGCTCGCTATCCCGAGCGGAGCGTGGATCATATTTTTGATTGGGACAGTCCAGTAGGATAACTTGAACTGAACTCCCGCATCCGTGGCAGTCTTCGTGTCCGTGACATTGCAGAGAAACTGCAGGAGGGTCGCCTACGCTGGTACAGCCACATCTTACGCAAACCGGCACGTTATGTGGGTAACAAATGACTTGCCATGGCGCCTCCGCCGGACCGGAACAAGCGCGGTAGACCAAAGAAATGCTGGCTTGACGTTGTAAGAGATGACATGCATGCGAACAAGCTATTACCACAGGATGCTAAAGATCGCGCGAAATGGAGGAGAATCTGCTAGAAAGCGGACCCTGGGCTCATATATATCATATAATACAACTATTATTACTACAGCGTGTACATTTTGGATCAGAGAACAACATATCCAGTTCCAAGTGTACCATGAAGCCCGGTTCTTAACAAGAGAAAGTGAAGCTCGTATTTGCACAGTCTAGCCTAGGCTTAATTGGATCGCGTAGGGGTAGTAACACACGGTAGTCCTTAGAGCTTTGCAGTTCGCTCGATACTACGCGGTTTGTAGGGTTGCCTGTTATTAATTTATTTTTTGTTACCTGCTTTTATTACTTCATTTTTAGGATACGAAATTGGCTCCGATTCTTTTGTTTATAAACTACATAAACTATTTTTTTATGCAGTGCATCTGTGTTTTTTTTTCTACTTGAAATTGTACATAATAGACGAATGCTTGTCCGCAATCCCTCCCGATGGTAAGCAGTGATGCAATCGTTGTTGGTAAAGCGCGCTAGTTTATTAAGAGCCTATTTACTCTAGCCTTGAAGACACTTAAATTACAGTCCGACGGAAACACCTCCGCGGGCAAATTGTTCCAGTCCTGTAAAACCTTTACTTCGTTGAATATCACAGGCTCGCACACGCACTTAACTGACAGACTACCGACACGTCTAGTGACGCTCGTGGCTCTCGTAAGAATGACCGACGTGGTGCGCTCGAGACAGTGTTATCTGTTTGACAGTGACAGTGTTGTCTGTGGTCAATGATAAAACGCATACACTACAAGTCCCTCGATGTAAGTTGTATAAAAGTGGAAGCAAAACGCTTGTTAGTTTAGTACTGTCAAATTAAGATATGACATAGACCTGTTAGATGTGTTTAAATACATGGCGAAAGTAAGACATTTACGTCAAGCCCAGACTAATTTGACCGGGTCTTGTTTACAAATTAAACTAAATTTAAGTTTAGAGCAACTACTACTTTCTGTGTCATTAAGAAAGGGAAACAAGTAAGATATTTTTTGGCCCTGTCAAAGTAATGACAAACGACGTGATTAAAAACATGGCCTTTTAGTGACTTGCGGACTAATTTGACTTGACTAAACTAGGTAATATGTACCTTCTGCCCTTTTTTAATGAAATAGAAAGGAAGATAATGCTTCGAACTTAATTTAGTTTAGTTTCTGAACAAGGCACTCGCCACCATTATTAAACAATATTTAATAATGGTGGCGCCGATTCTGTGCGTAAGATCTTTTCCTTTCCATTTCGATAAGAAAAGTATAGAAGATAACATTTAAGTTCAATCCTGTCAAATTAAGATACTCCATAGACAGTTTCAGATGCTATTGCAAATATATAAATATGCAAATCATCAAATTTTTTTACTGGGCATTACTGGGCACAGGTCTCATACAGAAAAGGATAGAGCGTAATCACCACGCTTGCTGAATGCGGGTTGGCGATTTCAGACTTAGGTTTCATCAAGATGTTTTCCTTCACCTTTTAATCAGTCATTGGTGTCCAAGTTTACGTCAGGAGCGCACTAATTTGACAGGTCTAAGCTGACATTTTATCTTCTGTCCTTTTGTTAATGAAATAGAAATATAAAATATGCACTGAACTTAAATATAATTTAGTTTGTGAACTAGGGAATCGAGGCCATTGATTAGTTCAATTGTAAAACATCACAAAAGACTAATTCTTTTACATTAGATGATGTTTCATTACCCATTTCTTTTGCCTCAGCAAGAAATTAAGTTTCTTTCGTGCATATACAGTATGTTAAATAACAGAGGGCGTTCCCTTAAACTCGTTAATATATATCATTAATAGATTAAAATAAAAATATCAGCATAGAAAAATAAGCATAAAAAAATCCGAATATAAAAAAATTCTAATTGGAAATAAATTTGAAACCTCCTGTTTTAAATCAAAATAGTAGTCGTGATGTATGCGACGTTGCCGTCTTTCATGTTCGTGTGTACAGTGTGTGTTCTTTTACATGTCAATTTAAAATTTTTATTGAATATTTTCTTATTGGAAAAATTTTAAAAACATTTTGTTTTCGAATGGCTATACTATTTCGGGTTAACGGGAACGCCCTCTGTTAGTTAACATACTGTATATCACTAGCGGCCGCCAGCGTCTTCGTTCGCGTGGAGTTAGTTATGCTCCGCTCCTATTGGTCGTAGCGTAATGTTATAAAGCCTAAAGCCTTCCTGGATTAATGGGCTATCCAACGCAAAAATATTTTTTCAAATGGGACCAGTAGTTCCAGAGCTTAGCGCGAACAAACAAAGAAACTCTTCAGCTTTATATATTAGTATAGATTTCGGCCGAAAGACGTCCACTGTTGGACATAGGCCTCCCCTAAAGATCTTCACGACGACCGGTCTTGCGCCTCCCGCATCCAGCGATTTCCCGCGGCCTTTACCAGGTCGTCGGCCTACCTTGTCGGGGGTTACTCACGCTGCGTCTTCCGGTACTCGAGAACGCGTCTGCCACTTCGGGCATGGGTCCTAAGGGCAATGTGCCCGGCTCACTGCCACTTAAGTGTTGCAATTCTTCGGGATTTCACGGTTTCTTTATACTTATAAGAAAATCAAATGCCTTTTGGATACAAAGATAAACATAAATATATATTACATAACTGTGTACGTACATTAAGATCTTAATATTCATCCATTCCCTTTTATCTATATACTAGTATTATAAACAGGTAAAATTTGTTTGTATGTATGGGTTAATCTTTGGAACTACCAGCCGGATTGGAAAAAAATCTTTTAATAACCTGATTATTGACGATTATTAGAGAATACTTAACATTACGCTATGACATTTAGGAGCTAGGCCAAATGAAAAAAAAAATAGAAAAAATAACGTGTAGTACTCGGGGACTGCCGCGGGAGGCGCAGGACCGGCCGTCGTGGAGATCCTTGTGGGAGGCCTATGTCCAGCAGTGGACGTCTTTCCTATGAAATGATGATGAATGATGACATGGAGTGACTGCGTATCTGACCTCCAAAATCCAGTTACTGGATTATACGATACTTCTTCGTAAGAAAGTGTTCAAACTTTCGGACTTCTACGACTCGTAATGGCTGTGAAAGGTACACTAATAACAGCCAAAAGGTCGAGTATTGGATTGAGTTTAAAAAAAAATACTATAAACTATTTAAAATAAAAACTGTATACAAACTAGACCAACATGTCCTCATTAAAAATACATTTCCGTAGTACATGTATCGCGTTTTGCATTAGATTTTTTAATCCCACGTTGCAGCGTAATGAACTTTAATAACATCGTCAACCCTACTCCGCGCGGGTCTCACACGGCACATTAATTTGCATTATACTCTCTCTCCGTGGTGCATAACCCTATAAAATGTAGTAATGGACAAGCTTATGTGCCATAAAGTGTTATTTCGCATGAGCTCGGAATCAGCCGCGCCGTTCTGTTTGATGAGCCGATTAGATTTGAACGCAAGCGATTTTCGTCTTTATCGCCTTCAACGGTTTTATTGGAAGTGATTCGGGAATTGGGATCGTTCGTCCTATATTTGGGAATGTCGTGCATATAGAATGCGTGATAAGAATATTTTGAAAAGTAATATTTGTTTTGGAGTCAACGTTTCTTTCAATTTTCTCCCATAAAGCGTTAACACTTTACTAAAGATTTCATGATACCATTTCAGGCTAATTAAAGACCCACCGCTATAGGTGGCTAAGTAATACAGCCACATGGGGTGGATCGATCAGGTTAAGTTACACTTACCGCGGTTGGTCCAGGGATGGGTGACCCCTCCGTGCTTCGGAAAGCACGTTAAGCTGCGGATCTCAGCTGTCATTCATGGATCTTTAACTAACGTTTCGGGTCCACTGGGGAATCTCGGAACCGAACCTAATATACATGTGAGGAGATGTAAGTCCACCCTGGTAAAAAAAGACTACTTTCACAGAAAACCAGAGTAGGTGTTGGAGGTTGGTTCCTATAGGACACTACTGGCCGTTAGGCGTATAAACTGTCACATGGTGACTTGATTGTCATATTCAAAATATGATGTAATAGTTCGTAATAAAAGTCTGAGATGAACAGATGTGTTTCTGTGATATAAAATAACCAATATAGATACCGGCATTAGGAACTGCGTGTGGACTCTGCACGAAGCGTTTTCCATTAGTAGGATGTGATTATGGAGCTATGTCAGAAATCATTCTTCAAATTCTCTCTCTCTCTGCATGTTTTCAGACACACAGCCAAGCAGAATAGGAATTCTGCTTGGCTGTGCTAGCTGAAAACATGCAGGGAAAGTGACCTCAGCGGTGCCATCGACAATGGCGTGGAAGTGGTGATGTTTTGGGAAAACCAGACATTAAATATCGGTCTTGTCAGAGACAAGAAAAAGTCCTCCAAAAAAAAGCAGTTTTCAATCAGTATACACCGTCTACCTGCTGGTGGGCTGTCGTCGTCTCGTAGGAGTTCAATCAGTTGGCTCCGTCTTCGAGTTTCTTCACCCTCGCGGTTCGGCATAGGTTCAACAACACCCACGTGGATATAAAGTTCCCCGCTAACAGCTTCGGTTTCTTTTCTTGAAGCCACAAAGACGCGTCTCCAATTTGAGCGGATGGTTACAACTTATAATCGAATGATTATATCGTTCAGCGATAAATTAACACAGCAGAACTGTGCAAATGCGGGTTTTGGAACAGCGGTTAGCGCGCGATACGGAGTGCGCACACGCGGAGACGTCTTTTGAGACACACTTATAATCGAGTGATTATATCGTTCAGCGATAAATTAACACAGCAGAACTGTGCAAATGCGGGTTTTAAACAGCGGTTAGAATCACACCAAATTAGCGATGTGAAACGCGGGGCGCGTGGCGAGCGGTGCGCACACGCGGAGGGTCCAGGAGACGCACGGTCCGGACGAAGCGTAAAGCCTCCTTTTTTATCGCGTACATCGAAGTTCTGGAATAATTTGCTTGCGGCGGTATTTCCATATGACTATAATTTAGTTGTCTACAAGGCTAGAGTGAATACTCTCTTAATAAACTAGCGCGCTTTACCATCAACGATTGCATCACTACTTACCGCTAAGCGGGATCACGGTCAAGTTCTAGTTTATAATGTTAAAAAATAAAATGAAAAAAATTATACACTACAATCATCATCCTCATCATCAGCTTCTACTCGTCCACTGCTGGACATAGGCCTCCTTCATGGCACGCCAACAAGCTCGATCCTGAGCAGTTCTCCGCCAGCCACTACCAGCCACCTTTTTGATGTCGTCGCTCCATCTCGCCCAAGGGTGTCCCACGCTACGTTTGCCGAGGCGCAGTCTCCACTCGAGGATTCGTTTACACCAACGGTTACACTACAATAACTGTCAGTAATAGGGAATGTTCAGACGTGTATGATGCATACGCTCATAGTAATTCAAAACGCCTCAGGTAGCTGTTGAAGAGGAAAGTTTTACTTTAGCTTGGAACAACACTGACATGCTAAAGTTATCAAGAGGGTTCACGGATGTTGGGATGATGGAAGGAGCTATAAACTATATCTACGTAAGAAATTGATGTTGAATCTTGTAAAGAGCAATTAAGATAGCAAGTGACTCGGGAAATATTGCTGAAAATCCGAAATCATTTATTCCAGCCTTTCGGTATTCTATAGGATGCATTTTAGAGAGTGTGCGCGGGAATTACATTACTTAATTCCGATGATGATGCTGATGATCGTCCTTACCCACGGTGGAGCATACGATGGAGGTCAGCCCAGCTTGGGGGGATCAACGTCGTGACTTCGTGGTGACGATCGGCGGCGATCTCTTGCGTCCGGCCCTAGTTCAGGCTATGGTCCGGTGAGAGTTCATCCTACTGCGAAGCAGTGATACTGGTAAAGGAGGAGGTGTAGCTCATGAGGGAGCGGAAAACCCAGCGCTTTTACACCTCTACCCGCCGTAGGAGACGCCCTGGTTGAGAGATAATATCAAACTCCCGGCCACTGGAAGCGCGGGCTTGTGAGCGGCGAGGGTAAGGACCAGGCAGGGGTCGACGGCGCATTTTATTTCACGGACGCATCAAAGAGATGTCAGCATATCGTGATGGGGGCCCTGAAGACCGATGCCTAGATCAGAAGTCAAAAGAGAAACCGTGGCCCTGGCGCACAGGCAAGTGACGGAACACGGCTAGGTTTTATTCAGTTACTAGCTTTCCGCCTGCAGCTTCGCCCGCGTGGAGTTCGGTTATATCGCGCTTTTTAGATTTCCTTCGGGAACATCAAATTTTTCCGGGATAAAAGGTAGCCTATGTTCTTTCTCAGGGTCTAAAGATTGTCTGTGGCAAATTTCATCAAAATCGGTTGAGAGGTTTAGGTGGGAAAGCGTAACAGACAGGCAGACAGACAGAGTTACTTTCGCATTTATAATATTATAGTATGGATTAGTATGGATAGTCTGACACGCCCTTTCGCTCCGCCTAGATCGGGAAAGGTCATTTGATGATTTCCTACCCACACTAAAAAAGAGACTTTCGGGCAAACCGTATCGACTGTCAACAATCCACGAATGACAGCTATCAATAGATCAATAGTTTAATATGCTGTTGTAGGCATGGAGAGATCTCAATGTGTAAATATAGGCGTAGCTTCACTTGTGCAAATGATAATGATGAATACAAAACCCAAACTCATTAAAGTAGTCCCAGTAGATTCCAGTAAAACTATATCCTACTCCCGGCCATTGAATCCGGCTAAGTAAAATTTAAAGCCAGTGTGTGTAGGAGCGTTACATGTATAATCCATTCCTTGTGCGGTAAGGACTTTTATTATTACTGCCGCTAGAGGGCGCTCATTCCTACTACAATTTCTTATAGCCTTACTATCAACGTACTCCTGCTTGTATGTACAATCTTAGGTTCGATGACTAACAAATATTCGCAACTAACCTTGAGCCTTAATTTTTAGCGATATAGTTGAAAATCTAATAGAGAGAGAGAATTCGACAGATTGTTGTTGTAACTTGATGTAGCTCTTGTTTGATTGTAGTATCTTTTTTACTTAATCGCCTACGAAGTGAAATGAAATCTGGAAATAATTAGTTGTTTCGAGTACTGGTCTGAATCCAGACTTGGGTCTCTGCTTGCATCTTGTCTTGTTTGTGAATGAGATTGAAGGTCATATGATCATTATTTAGTATTATAGCTACCTAAATAGGTAGCTAAATATAAATACATTTAGGCGTGAACAGGTCACATACCGGTCTTGTGCTGCCCGCATTCAGACCGGTATGTTACCTGTTCACGCCTAAATGTTGTGTATGTTGTTGTCATCGTGGAAAGCCTTGGGGGAGGCCTTTCTCCAGCAGTGGACCTCTATAGGCTGAAGAAGAAGCAGGTAACATACAGACTTAGTTACTTTCGAGATCAGAACTATTATTAGTATGGATGTACTCAAAGTAAACAACGGGACGCAGATGCGATATCGTATAAGCTTTATTATCTTTTAGATTTATATCGACAATAGATAAAGTCTATTCCAAATCCTTCAAATCGATGTTATGTATTTCCAAGTAAACAAATGTCAACCTTTTTTCAACAGCAATTAAGTTAATTTCAGAGCGACCAGTACTTTTGAAGTAGTTGTAATAAGGTTTGAAGTTGTAACGTAAACAGAACTTAATTATATGTATGGGAAAGTTAAAGTTAATTTTCCATAAACTTGTATTTGTTTACATTGTTGACAAATAAGTCGCTATTGCAGGTATCATCACTACATAGTATAAAACATAGTTGGCGGGTTGTTGGAGCCCTCAAAAGTCTAATAATTGGTCTAACTGCAATGAAACCTGATATTAGACATGCTGATGCATTCCACTAGTTTTTACGATAAATCCTCTACTGTACAAGTAGTTCGGCTATGGAATGACTTGCCCGTGTCTGTAAGGCGTGCTCAAACTCCGTCCACTTTTAAAACCATGGTAAAAAAGCATTTCCTCTCTCTTTAAACATGTCATTATTTTTTATTTGCTTTTGTATGATTTTTATTAATTAGATGTATATAAGTATTTATTGTACTAGTATGTTACACTTAACGTGTATATTTATTATATAAACTATGTAGAATTGTAAATAGTACACTGTAGACTACCTACATTATTTCTCTCTCCTTCCCCTTACTATTCCATCCAAAGGTTGTCTGTAAAAGATCGCTCTTAGCGATAAGACCGCCTATTGGGTCACCCTTTGTAAAATTTTTATAATTATGTTTTTGTAATCTATATGGTGTACATAATAAAGAGTATTCTATTCTATTCTATTCTTAGATATCGCCTTCGGGTTGTGGAGGTTAGACGGCAGTCGCTTCACGGAGAATATCGAAGTTTAGCCAAATTCAGCAGTTACACTGGTAAAGCGGACCCCAGACTCCAAAGCTGAAAAAGCTGCGGATGCGACTGGGATTAACGCTGAGATGATGATGATGATAGTATAAAACATAGTCGCTTTCTCTGTCCCTATATCCCAATGTATGCTTAAATCTTTAAATCTACGCAACAGTTTTTTTAATAGATAGAGTGATTGGAGAGAAAAGTTAATAATTATGTATAACAACGTCCAATAAATAGTGGAAAAAGACTGTTATTTTTGAGGTTTCTAATGTGATATCATAAATAATAGCATTTTATTCCGCTAATATTGCAAACGAGGGGGAACCCTACGAGATTTATTAAAATAATGTACTAAGTACACTTAATGTACTAAGTGTACTAAGTACACTTAGTACATTACATACAACACATATTACATTACAAGTAATGAACTTTAAATAAATCTACAGAAAACTCCATGATGGTTATATGTCTATTTCTTATGGATATCCTACTATTCATTTTTTGTCATTTACTTTTTACGACAAATGACGGCTAATTTTCGAAGCGATTTTATGAAATCAAATCAAAATTGTTTATTTCAAATTAACCAACAGTTGGTGCTTTTGAATAGTCAATGTCGGTCAGTCCAAGAAAAGTGAAGCTAAATTGCACGTTCCAAAGCGTAGATCTCTATGGAAAAGAACGTGCAAGAAACTCCATGGATACTATTTTAAAATCATAATATGGATTACATGTCTTCGTTACATATTTCTGTTGCTTCTATCATGTGAGCACAATGTATAATTATAAAAATTAATGAAAAGATAGAAAATTAATTAAACCAATACAACATTATTCTATTAATCCTTATCCAGTTAAATGTCTCAAATTTATTGCTGATTTAATATACATTTATATAGCCCTTTACAGGGTATGATTTAAATGAATATTTCCGAAAATATTACAGATTTAAAAATTCCGGGATATAGGGTTTGTGGCGGTACCGACCGGCCGTGGCGGCGAGAGCGGTCAATTATCAAAATGAAACTCATTGCTATTGATAGTGTGTTACGCAATTACCCGGTTGTATTATCAATTGAAACTACTATACTTAGCTTAAAAAATACTGTTTAAAATAACAGAGAGACCGCAATACCCCAGATTGTGCTTGTTTCCTGGATCTCCCTAGAGCCTTTTGACTTTTTGTGATTTTATGTGCTGTGGAGAAACGGTAGAGGTACGGAAAAGTATCGGTGGAAGTTCTAAAAATCTTGCGGTATTTGTATGCAAGCCAGATAAATTCTAAAGTGGTTCGGCAGTTTCTCTGGGTCACATAGGTAGGAATTTGGTGCGAGATAGAAGGGCTCGATGTCTCCTAAGTTCTTAACTTGTATAAACATGCTCTCATAGACGATCTCAGCGGAGTACGTGTCAGCTGGTTGGTGGTTGGTAGTAGCAATATTTTATTTAGCTACACGGTCTACATGGTTGCGTTGGGCCTGACCTACAAATCTATCGAAGATATGCTGAAGATCTGCATAAAGAACGCTGGTAGCCATGACCTGGTTAGTAATATTAAAATATGCATCATGCCCTAATCATACTTAACTTCTCACTAAGAGCCGATTACTGACAATAAAAGTGAAATGTCATCGGCAAATATGTCGCGGTCGCTAAGTATACCTCGGCGTCCATTAGATTCATTCCTTTTTCTTTTTTTTTACATATTATAAACCAGCGCTTGACCGCAATCCTGCCTGATGGTAAGCAGTGACGCAATCGTTGATGGTAAAGCGCACTAGTTTATTAAGAGCCTATTCACTCTGGCCTTGAAGACACTCAAATTGTAGTCCGACGGAAACACCGCCGCTGGCAAATTGTTCCAATCCCTCGATGTACGCGGTATAAAGGAGGAGGCGAAACGCTTCGTCCGGATCGTAGTGGTGTTAACAACGTAAGGGTGGAAACCAGCCGTACGACGGGTCGTCCGCTGGTGGAACGGAGATGGGGAATTAAATCATGCAATTCCATCGCACACTCCCCGAAATGCATCCTATAGAACACCGAAAGGCTGGCTACTCTACGCCTGTGCTCTAGGCTTTGGAGACCAACTCGAGTTAGATCAGGGTCACCAATCAGCCTCTTTGCAATCAATCTTTCAATTTTACTGTCATGCATTGACAGCACGGTTAGCCCAGTGTCAAGCTATTGACTGCTGCATTGCGTGTCATCGACGAATATTTGTATGACCTACAAGTAGTTGTTCCGGGTCTAAATGTTTGTGTATGTGGGTTTATATGATTGTAAACGCACCCACGATACAGGAGTAATAACTAGTGTGGGAGTGTGGGGCAATGTTTAAAAAAAATGCTTATCCATACTAATATTGTAAATGCGAAAGTAACTCTGTCTGTCTGTCGGTCTGTCTGTCTGTCTGTCTGTTACGCTTTCCCGCTTAAACCTCTCCACCGATTTTGATGAAATTTGGCACAGACAATCTTTAGACCCTGAGAAAGAACATAGGCTACCTTTTATCCCGGAAAAATTTGATATTCCCGAGGGAAATCCAAAAAGCGCGATATAACCGAACTCCACGCGGGCGAAGCCGCGGGCGGAAAGCTAGTATACAATATGTAAAGAAAACCCTGTCCGATCCGTGAAGGTATTGTTAGGTATCGATAACTGATTCTACATACTAAGGCCTACAAAGCTATCCATATCCATACTATCCATACTAATATTATAAATGCGAAAGTAACTCTGTCTGTCTGTCTGTCTGTTACGCTTTCCCGCCTAAACCTCTCAACCGATTTTGATGAAATTTGGCACAGACAATCTTTAGACTCTGAGAAAGAACATAGGCTACCTTTTATCCCGGAAAAATTTGATGTTCCCGAGGGAAATTGAAAAAGCGCGATATAACCGACCTCCACGCGGGCGAAGCCGCGGGCGGAAAGCTAGTTAATATTATAAATGCGAATGTAACCCTGTCTGTCTGTCTGTCTGTCTGTTACGCTTTCCCGCTTAAACCTCTCAGCCGATTTTGATGAAATTTGGCACAGACAATCTTTGGACCCTGAGAAAGAACATCGGCTATCTTTTATCCCGGAAAAATATGATGTTCCCGAGGGAAATCTAAAAAGCGCGATATAACCGAACTCCACGCGGGCGAAGCCGCGGGCGGAAAGCTAGTAATTTATGTTTCTATTTGTCGCATAATATCCTTTACCGTGCCGTGACGCAAGTTGTCGTTGGGCCTATATCACATGAGCTTTAATAATGTAGACCAATTCAAATACTGAGGGCATATTATGCTCACTTACTTATGAATAATGTAGAAATTGAAACGGAACGTAGAGCACTAGCGGTCCGAGGAAATATTGGCCTGTAGATTTTTTTTTTTCTTTTAATAATTATAAACTAGCGCTTGACTGCAATCCCGCCTGATGGTAAGCAGTGATGCAATCGTTGATGGTAAAGCGCGCTAGTTTATTAAGGCTATTCACTAAAAAAATCTTAGTGAATAGGAAGGAAGGTGGCAGTTGAGCGATGTGGTGCAATGTTAAACCCAACAACAAGACCAACGATGCTGCGCCAGAGGGAGATTGATGTGGAGACCCTCCACGACCAAACTCCCGACACAACAACATTTGACGCATCGTACCTGGCACACGTTGCAATATAACTGGTCAGACCCGTCCTCCGTACGGCTTCACCAGACATCATGCCGGAACACGACGAATCGCTTGGCGGCAAGACTTTGTCTGGTGGGTGGTAACTTCTGCCGGCAGCCGATATTATGGCCTAACACCGCCATTATTAATTATTTAAGTAGGTAAGTAGGTAAAGGTAGGTTAATTATTGTAGTAACGGAGTCAAGATCACCCTATTCAAGGATTTCTGTTAGAGTCTGTACGCGGGTGGTCCTTGTCTGTGGATGAGCTTCGCCTAAAAATCATTAGATGCCTAAGGCGTTCTATATTTTAGGCTACAAATAAATTGCCCCGTTGACAGCAACGGGGCAATTTATTTTTTGAAAAACCTTATTTTTGGTTTGGCGAAAACATATCAGAGGGATTACAGAATCCCTCTGATATGTTTTCGCCAAACCAAAAATAAGGTTTTTACGCAGTCATAAAGGTTTCTGAAGTCCATTTCGGATATTTTTGCAAAAACCAAAGTAAGGTTAAATATACACAGAAAAAATTATTCCCTGATGTATCAAACGTGGGACAGTGGTCTAAGTATCCAAAAAAAGAGAGATCCTGTTTTGAGGCATTTAGTGAAGAAGATGGTTGACGATGGAAGACCAAATACCTACTGTATTTGGTCTTTGGCTTGATAGTTCTTTGAGGAACCAGGCTGATTGTTACTTGTTTTGTGTTAATAACATTAGCTTTAAGGTATTATGAAGATGAGGGTGTAAAGCTAATATGGAGATCCTCTATCCAGACAGTTGCTGAATTTCCGTCTAACTAAAATTAGGTGTCTTCAAGGCTAGAATGAAAAGGCTCTTAATAAATTACGTATAGCGTTTTACCATCAACGATTGCGTCACTTGCTAACCATCAGGCATTACCGTAGTCAAGTATATAATGTTATAAAAGCAAAGGTAAGTATAAAATTATGTTTAATATCACAAATCCTATAAACCTTCTCAATGAAACCAAACCCATTTCAGCAAACTTCCGAGAAACGTAATCCCTGAATCCAACAACACAAACAATCAAAATAATAAGTGAAAATTCTATAACAAATGATTGTACTAGCTAAGTACTGTGAAGCCTTAATAATTAATGAACTGACAATCCTTTCTACATCGGAGTTAATGAAGTTGGAAGGCGACACACTGTTAGGGCGCTGATCCAACCGTTTGAAATAAATCCAGTGGAAATTATACAATTTATAAGGTCTAAGGGTTATAAGGTCCTGGATGCTCTGGTCTATTAAGTAAATAGACCAGAGCATCCAAGACCTTATAAATTGTATAATTTTAATTGTATAATTTGTAAACGTGGAAAACGCTGTTGACGGTTTGATGCGAGTCAGAGGGTAACGAGTCTTTTTTTTTTAATTTACAAAGGAAATGATCATGAACTTCCTCCAGCGTGGAGGTGACAAACGGGTGTCTGCTACCTCTCGGACTCTTACCGGCTAAAACTACCACAATATTTTACCTCTATCGCAATGCTCTTTTAAATGCTCTATTCGCAAGAGGTGTCACCGCTCCCCCAACTAGCGGAAAGAGCCTGCCAGGGCTACGGGTTGTTAGAATCACAAAGTATGGCCCTGGAATGGGCAAGTGAAGGAACAGGTGGTTTTAGCCACTAAAAGTATGACACGCCCTTTCGTCCTACCCAGAGTGGGAAAGGTCATTTGATGATTTCCCATACATAAAAAACCTTCTATAAAAGAGGAGGTTTTTTTATGGATTGAACAGTAATTGCAGTTCAAGATTAAAATCTTGAACCGCAATTACTGTTGTGTGTCTCTGATGGACATATTGGGAGGTGGAGGCGGCCAATGGCTGCTGTGGATGCCGACGTTCGCACCAACCTACTGCAGCACGCGCTTCTAAAGCGCGCGCTTCTTACACTGAACACATTATCACAAAACTTTGACTGCTTCAACGGCAGTGCTATTCTGTGACCATATCACCGTTAAAACGATTTTATTTTATATATATAAACAATTGCTCGACCGTAATCCCGCATGATTGTAAGCAGATGCAATCGTTTATGGTAAAACGGGCTATTTTATTAAGAGCCTATTCACTCAAAAAACTGTGTGAATAACAAGGAAGACGGCGGTTGAGCCCAAATCCAACAAGATCAAATCGTACGACCAAACTCCCAACACAACAACATTTGGCGCATCGTACCCAGCACATATCTCAACACATCTGCTCAGGCCGTCCTCCGTACGGCTTCACCAGACATCATGCCGGAACACGAACGTAACATAGGTGATTCCCTTCAATATGGTTGAGCTAAGTGGGGCTGGTGCGCGCGTCATGCTCGTGAACGGGGGCCGTCAGTGGAGACTGGTCATCTCTTAGCTGCCAGTGGGCTTAATTCATTTTTATATTTTAATTAATTTTACATTGTGCTCACATTATAGAAGCAACATAAATATGTAACGAAGAAATGTAACCTATAAATTATGATTCTAAAAGAGTGTCCATGGAGTTTCTTGCACGTTCTCCTCCATAGAGATCTACGCTTTGAAACGTGCAATTTAGCTTCACTTTTCTTGGACTGACCGATATTGACTATTCAAAAGTACCAAGTGATGGTTAATTTGAAATAAACAATTTTGATTTGATTTGATTGTGACGTGCGGTATCATTCCGATTAATGTTAGAGATTTATGCTATTGGAACCTCACTCTAAGTTCACTTCACATAACTTTCTCTGTGCGATTTTTCAGAATCGATAGGGTGTATTGCCTAAATGAATTCACGCAGGCTGCAATTGGTTTATAATCTTGATTCAAAAGTTATAACTCATCAGTAATAATTTAATTGTATAGCGATACCTACAAAGCGTTATACTGACGTCACGCAAATCCTGCATCTCACAAGCAGAGATTTCTGTGCAACTAGCATGCATACAAGTTCACGACATAAACCGGCGGGCAAGTACCCGCCAGACAATACCAGTCTGGTCGGAGGATCCTCTCTTTTCTATGAAGCCTGAGTGAACTTTACGCCCTGGTCCTCATGCCTCTAAGATTGTATCTTTTTAAGCGAACTAGCTATTGCACTAGATTTTGTCCGAGTTCATTTCTGTTATTATGATATTAAATTAAAATTAATTAGTGAGCAGTAGTGACCTAGTGGTATCGGCTGCAAATTACGAGTAAGTTCGAAATCGAACCCCATCAGGCGCTAAAGCGCAAATAAATAATAATAATAAATAATAATAATAATTTATTTTGTGTAAATATTTACACAAAATAAATTTTGTGTAAATATTTTCGTCACCATTGCTCGCAAAACGGTGAAAGAAAACATCCTGAGGAAACCGGCATGTGCTAGAGGCAAAACTTCGAAGACATGTGACAACTACCAACCCGCACTGGGCCCGCGAAGTAGATTACGGTCCACTCCCTCTTACTCAGAGGAGGCCTGTGTCCCAAAAGTGGAAACATTATAGGGTAATTATACGATATTTAAGTAAATTAAATTAATATCTGTTTAGTTTTCTGAACAATAAAGCAGATAATCTATCAACTATACTACTGTTACAAATGGACCTTATGTCGATGGCATAAGGTTCAATATCGCGTGACATGCAGTGTGTCACTTTTAGGTCCTATTTCCCCAGATCTAGACATTTTCTAAGCACAATATAAAAACGCATTACTAGACTTAGGACGGCCTATCGAATGGTACATGTCTCAACAGTTTTGTCAACAAAGTGTCGACATCGAAATTTCGAGAAACCCGTTTCCGGGAATTACCGTAGGTACTTCCGAGTGACCTCGAAGTTATGTGCTATTATTATTACGTCTAGAGGAATCTGGAATGTTCGATCAGCTGGGCTATATATACAGCCGCGACGCCGGCCCAGAGTCAGTCTACACTCGACTAGCGATACGAAAACAGCGACAGTTAAGAAGCGATCTTCGAGAATACCTACTGCGACAACTGCAACGAGAACTGTGAGTACTACGTGGAGTAACATCTGTACTGTTATTGTGTGTTCACAACACGGACTTCGTGGACATAAGGGAAGACTTCGGTGAGACATCAGCTACGTTCTACTTGTCATTGCCTTCTACCGTCTGTACCTTCGTTGCTAATAAACTTCGTAACCCTTAACCGGCGTTTAAGTACCCCTAGCCCGTAACAATTGGTGTCAGAAGCGGTATGCCGGTCACGCCAAGGGAAGACGAAAGAGTTCGCACGCGACGACAAGCAGCGATGGATTTGGCGCGTCAAGAGGAAGAACCGCTCAGTGTCCCCGCACCCGTAGAAGATGCGGCTGTCGTAACACCAACAAATGTGAGTGCGCCTAGTACCACCACTATTTCTGGAAGCAGTGGATGCGATTTATCGGCATTGCTGGCTCACTTAACGATGCAAATAAAAGGCATAGAGGCAAAAATAGATAAATCACAGGCAGAAACCCAGGCAAAAATAGATAGATCCCAGGCAGAAACCCAGGCACAAATAAAACAATCCCAGGTAGCAACCCAGTCACAAATAAAGGAATCCCAGCAACTGGTATTACAATTAAATGAAAAGTGGAAAAAGACCAAAGAAGAGGTCAATGAACTTAGAATTAAAACAGCTCAACAAGATGCCCGTCTGGACCAGCAAGACACGCGCATAGATAAACAAGATACGCGTATGGACCAGCAAGATACGCGCATAGACAAACAAGATGCGCGTATGGAGAAATTAAACAGTACCATCATGGAGTTTGGGAAGGAAGTAGAATTTTTGCAGGAGAAGGTACAAAAAGGCGTTATTAAAGGTGTGGTACCGGTAGCCAGTGCTTTGCCGACTTTTAAGGTACCTCATTTTGATGGAACAACGTCATGGGTAGCCTTCCGTCTACAGTTTGAAAAGGTCGCAAAAGGCAACAATTGGGACGACGATCAAGCCGTAACCGCCCTTACGCTTGCTCTGCGTGGTGAGGCGGTCCAAATCCTCGAAAATATTTCCGGCGATTGCAATACCCTAGCCTGTCTGTTAGAAGCGTTGGAGTCTAGATATGGAGAGAGACACCTGGAACATGTCTACAGGGCTCAACTCCGCGACCGCACACAGAAAAGCAGTGAGGGTTTGCAACAATGGGCATCGGAAATAGAACGTATTGTTCGGAGGGCGTATGCTTCAACGCCGGGAGCAATTGCTATTGGATGCTACTACGGTGCAAGCTTTTACTGATGGAATTCGAGATGCGGAAGTCAGGGCTGCGGTTCGTCTGGGGCACCATCAGACTCTGAAGGCAGCCTTGACACACGCTCTGGAGGTTGAAGCAGTACGCCAAGATGGCCGACCACACCACCGTATTCGTGAGGTAACCGCACAAATGAAACCCCGACAAGGGCCAACATGCTATGAGTGCGGTGAAAAAGGGCATATTCGGATCAATTGTCCCAGGAAGGCTAAGGGAAGAAGTACTTCTGGGACACAGGTGGAAGCCGAGGATTTAAACTAGGAACAGCCAGGGCTATGGGGCGAGTACTGGCTTGTCGACATGTAGCCCCCATTATAACAGTATCACAAGTGGGTGACGGAAACAGTCTCATTATAGAAGGAGAACTGAATGGTAAATCCTGCAGTTTCACATTGGATACTGGTGCATCAAGAACCATTGCACGACCGGAGCTATTTCCTCGGACCATAGTATGGAAAAGAGGATCTTCACAATGCCGATTGCAAACCGCCACTGGCCAACCAGTACTCGTCCTTGGTGAAACGAATGTGACTTTGAAAATGGGTGATAAGACATTCACGCACCCTGTTTTAGTAGCGAATATTACAGATGATTGCATAATAGGACTGGACTTTTTGAAGAAACAGCAGTGCGTCCTTAATGTAGCAAAAGGAGTATTGAGTTTTCCAGAACAAGAAGTATTTCTTCAAGGTGGAAAACAGGGGTCAGTGTACTGTGTAAGGAGAACGGTATTACCACCAAGATCAGAAACCTTAGTAAATATTAGATTATCACCAATAGGATGCCGTAAACGTTGCATTATAATAGAAGATTCTGGAGATCACCCAGACTGGATAACAGCAAGGACACTGATGATGATTTCCGATAAACCAAAAGTACGCATTATAAACGTTAGTAACAAGGAAATAATTCTTGAAAAGAATTGCATCGTGGGTGTGTGCGACCATGTAGCATCATTGCGAAAAACAGAGGCGCACGAAAAGGAACGTGATAAGAAGTGGCAGGAACATGTATCGACACTACTCGAAAATTGTAAGGGCAATTTAAACAAGTTCGAAAGTCACAAAGTTAAGCAACTGTTGCATAACTTCCATGACATCTTCTCTAAGACCGACAGTGACGTGGGAAGGACCGGGCTCGTCAAACACCATATAGATACGGGCGATACACAGCCGATAAGACAGAGACCACGTCGTATCCCCTTTGCAAGAGAACAGGAAGCGTCGGAAATGTTAAGAGATATGGAGAAAAATCGGATTATCGAAGCGTCTACCAGCCCTTGGTCATCTCCAGTTGTCCTAGTCAAGAAAAAGGATGGCAGTACAAGGTTTTGCGTTGACTACAGGATGTTGAACGATGCCACGAAAAAGGATAGTTATCCTCTGCCACGTATAGATGACACTTTGGACTTGCTAAGTGGCATGAAATGGTTCTCCACAGTTGACCTCAAAAGTGGATATTGGCAAGTGGAAATCTGTCAGCAGGATAAAGAAAGGACCGCCTTCACCACTGGTCCTGGAAACGGTCTCTGGCAATTCAATGTCATGCCTTTTGGACTGTGCAATGCTCCAGCTACATTTGAGCGCCTAATGGAGCGCATTTTGGTGGGGTTGCTTGGTGATGCATGCCTGGTCTATTTGGATGACATCATCATTATGGGACGAAACTTCGCAGAACACCTACGCAATTTGGAAAAAGTGTTCCAGAAACTGCGTGAAGCGAATTTAAAACTCAGTCCTAGTAAGTGTACACTATTCCAGAAAGAAGTTGGATATTTGGGACACATTATTTCGGCGCAAGGAATTCGAACAGACCCTGAAAAAATAAAAGCCGTGTCGAAGTGGCCTACCCCTCGTAATAAAACTGAGGTACGCTCTTTCTTGGGTCTGTGTGCATATTACCGTCGGTTTGTGAAGAACTTCTCCGAGTTAGCGAAACCGTTGCATCGTTTACTTGAAGAAAAAATAGAAATTTAAGGAAAATTGGTTTCATAAAAAAAAAAAAAATGGTTTTAACAATAGACACAAACTGTATGCTAGGGTTTATTTATGTTTTAATTGGTGTATTACCTCCACGTGCCCTTGTTACGGGTTCTAATTCGTTCCGCATAGACTTTATAAGGGTTATTAAAAGATTTTGCAGAATATTGTCCCATTCTTCTGAAAGTGGTGTTCTTAGTGCTGCCACTGTCGTGGGCACAGGATTTCACGCATATACAGCTCTTTTTAAATTGTCCTAAACATGCTCAATGGGATTGAGTTCCGGGCTGCGTGCTGGCCAATTCATTGTACGTAACCCAACCTCTTTTCGCGATATTGTCGAACTTGTGCAGCAGCAGCGTGCGGCAGGGCGTTATCCTGCATTAAAGTTAAATTTTCGCCTATGAACACCATGTAAGGCACCACGTGATCTTCTAAGATCTCTGTTATGTAGCAATTTGCAGTCAAGTGCTATAATTTGAGCCACTTGTTCAGACAAAGTATCCATATTATGGGTCAAAAATTACCGATGAGTTAAAAAACTAACCTAACAGTTCAGCTGGTAACAATAATTAAATTGTCAAAAGATTAAAAAATCAATGCGAATCAATTTAAAACTTTAAATAACACCCAAATCTGATAGATACTACGAGTAAATTTTCTTTTCCCGGCAATATTTATTTGTTTTACTGCAGTTCTATTTTTAAATTTTACTTTTTTTTTAGATTAAGAGCCAGTCTTCATATTTATATAAGTTAATCTAAAAAGTTTGCATACTTATTAAAAAAAATCATTTCAAAGTAATACTGAACTTTGAAGCAGTTTATGAGTCGGCCGATTATTGGACAAAAGTCTCTTCCATGCTTTAGTAATGTTCCTTATCTTAAGCCCTCTTCAACCTGATTGGTAGGAACAAGTTCAACTAACCACACCTAAGTGTGTGTGTATGGCTTGCTTCTTAGGCCATATTCTGTGTCCTATTTGATTCAGCTTACATAACTATGATTGAAAAAAGGAATTGATAAGTTATCTGATTATATTTATATTTCAGTTTCGAGATAGACAGCTACCCTAAAGATGTGGTGGAGAAAGAAAGAGAAGTCATGACCTATGTGTATCACCAGAATTCGTAAGTTATTAATGTGATTAATAACTGAAAATGATTAATAACACACTCTAGCATAGTGCATGCTTTGTAAGTTTAAAATCTATATTATACTAATAAATATACAGAGTGGTGCTGACAATACGACAATAAATTAAACATCGTATACCTCAATACATTCTCAGTCTACCCACAAAAAATCATATAAATATGTCTATTAGATATGTCACATTTTCTACATGTTGTACATGTTGATAAGGAAGCGCTTATAGGTTAATGACCGCCGCATCTTGCGGTAGCAAACTTAAATAATAATGGCGCGAAAAAGCAAGTCGATACAGGATTGCGCTGTCGCTGATCGGAGGTCAGTGAACCAATATTTTTAAAGAATGTTCTATTTCGTTTGCAATTTTATGCGATTTAGTTTGTTTGAAATTTTATTTTTTTTATTTTTGGTTATAGGTTTTTTTTCTATTGTTTAGCATAGTTCGTGTTTTCATTTATTGTCGTATTGTCAGCACCACTCTGTATAAAGCTGAAGAGTTTGTTTGCTTGAACGCGCTAAAGTCAGGAATTACTGGTCCGATTTGAAAAATTCTTTTTGTGTTGGATAGCCCATTAGTCCTGGAAGGCTTTAGGTTATATAACATCACGTTGCGACTAATCGGAGGCTAGGCATATAAAAAAACATATCGAAACCTACGCGGGTGAAACTGCGCGACGCAGCTAGTATCTAAATATTTAAGTATACAGTAGGTTTGATCTTTGTAATTAGCAGGTGCTTAGATAAACAAAAAAGCAGAATATGGCACCCTCTGGTATCTCAATCACTAAGCATGTCCCGTCAGTCAAGCTGTCTTGTCTAGTCATCCAGTAACTGGGTTGTAGATGTTAGAAAGGCAGTCCCTCTCTGTAAAATATTGATATTCAGCTGGACCAAAAGCCAACCGACGTTTTCGACGTGTAATTTTCAACCCAATAATTTCAAAATAGTATTTCAAAAGTTAATTGTCCTTCTAAGCAGCACGGTAATCGCGAAACACACTATCAGTAGCGATGGGTTTTATTTTGACAGTTCAACAACATTCATTGCGTCATTTACGTTGTTGAGCAGACTGTATTTTCAAACATATGGAGCAATGGATCAGCAATATGCTTCAAAATGATTTCCACTGATAGTAATAGTGTGTTACGCAATTAGGATGCTGTATACCTAATTGATAAGGTGAAGGAAAACATCTTGAGGAAACCTGGACTTTTAAGTCTGAAATCGCCAACCCGCATTGAGCAAGCGTGGTGATTACGCTCAATCCTTCTCTGTATGAGAGGAGACCTGTGCCCAGCAGTGGGACGATAAAAAGGTTGATGATGATGATGATGATGATACCTAATTGAGAATAAATAAAACATGCTGACTTATTTGTTACGCAAGCCGGTCTAAGAAGTCGGACGGACCTCAAACCGCTGCTGTCATCAAATCAACTAAAGGGCGCAGGTGTGTGTTTTCTAACTGAAAATGGTTGTGCACATTCGGCAAGTTCGTCATTTACCGAATGAGCACAGCTCTTTTAGTTCTCATCCATTTTTAAAGGTAATTGAAGCTTTTTTTACAGTGCCTGGCATACTTATCTCCTCCATTTTTTTTTTCAAAATGGCGACCTCACATATCTATTACCTCAATTTCTCTATTTTATCAAATGATCCTGATTTATAGGTAGGTAAATAAATATAATTAAATTTAACTATGCATGCATGCAATTGATCGCTTCTAATTAGTCTCTTAAAAAAAAATAATGGCGACCACACATATCTATTCTGCGCAATACAGGCCTAGAGAGGCAAGTCAGATTTTTAGGGTCTAATCAACCGTGGCTATTTTGTCTTACAATCTACACAAGCACATCTAGATGAAACATTAGGTACAGTAATACCCCGGACTTACGCGATCGGTGGGACTGAGCGCTATCCGCGTAAGTCGAATTCGCGTAAGTTGGGGTACAATTTACAATTTACAACGCACAAAAACACAAAATCGTAACTTATATACCTACGCGCCGATTCCGCACTACACGTATGTGCCATCGCGTAACTCCGAATTCGCGTAAGTCGAGGTAGCGTAAGTCGGGGTATTACTGTATTTGTAATGCAGTGTGCAGGGCAAACAGACTCAAATGATCCTGATTTATTAGTAGTTAAATAAATAAAAGTAAATTTAACTATACATGCATGCAATTAGGTACATCGCTTTTTCGCACTTAGTCTCCTTTCAAAGTATATTTTGCCGATGTCTACTGCGTGGTATATTTAAGGGGATCAATTTGTCAAAAATACCTCTAGCTTCCCTACATTTGACTTGTTTGTCATCGAGGTGAGACTAAAACTAGTGTCGAGTAATCCGGGAAATAAAGACAGCTTTTCTTGCCAAATTATATATTAAATAAGATTTACAAGTGAACTGTACAAAGTGAATCGCGCGCCTCTGTCGTCTGGTAGGCTTCTTGATCAAATGTACATTGTACGAGGCGTGCCGCGCTCGGCGATTGTCGGGAGCGGTCGTGATCCTCAGCCCGCAGGCCGTGGGCGCAGACAACTAGATTTTGAACTTTTCAAATTACGACAATCAAAATTAAAAGTTATTTATTCAAATTAAGCTGGGAATCACCACTTTTTGAACATTAATATCACATAAGACAGTCCCCCAAAATGCCCGCCTTTCGCCTTTTGGCCTTTAGGTGTTGCGAAACGTGTATTTTTATATATTTTTTTAGGAAAAGGTGCCAATTACAGGACTCATCATTTGTACTGGTGCCGAAGAGAGATAACTCGTTGGAGAGGTATACGTTTAGGTGAGTGAATTTTTTATGTCATTTACTTTGGCTTATCTATACCTACATGCAAATAAATAAAATTGAACTTTTTGTAATGTCAATAAAACAGGTTTTTACTAAAAAATCATGAAACGATAATTATATATTCTTTTTCTTTTGCCTTTGTCTGTTTGTTTCGGCTACAAAGGAGGAGGGAGTGAATAGGCTCTTAATAAACTAGTGCGCTTTACCATCAACGATTGCGTCACTGCTTACCATCAGGCAGGATTGCGGTCAAGCGCTAGTTTATAATATATAAAAAAAAATCTTTGAAATACCTGGACCGATTTTATTATACATAATTAGATATGGTGATATTATGAACCCGGGACTATATTTGTTTTTTTTTTTTTTAATATAGGCTGCTTTTTTCGCCATAATACCCGGGCGGAGGCTGGTTCTGTAAATAATACGTAATTTACGTCATGTTTCTCAGCCACGCCATGGTCCAGTCAGCCCGCCTCGGCGCTTGGGAATCCAGGCTCGAGGCGCTAGCCACGTCCGTCAGCTCACATACGGCATCTATGCAGCACGATGGTGCCATACATGTTCATAAGAAAGAGGTATCTACGATTACATATTTTATCAACTTTAAAAAGCAGAGAAGGCTACTAGCTAAGAATGGATTACTTACTTGGTATTAAAGTACGTAAGTTGTTAGCCACAGTAAATTGGCGTAGTGCCGAGAAGAGAGAAGGATTGAGCGTAATCACCACGCTTGCCAATGCTGGTTGGCGATTTTAGACTTGTCCAGGTTTCCTCAAGATGTTTTCCTTCAAATTGTAATTAGTCATCGGTGTCCAAGATATACTTAGAAAGTACACATAACTTAGAAAGTTACTTTGGTACTTGCCTGACTTGGAATCGAACTCGCACACTCATACTTTAGAGGCTGGGGTTTTGACCACTAGGTCACCACAACTACATTTATAGTTTAATTATTTATTTATATTTAACTGTGCTGTGCGCACACGGTAAGCACACTAATAATAATAATAATAATAATAATAATAATAATCATTTATTTCAGGTAAGATACCCATAATTTCACAAATGCCAAAAAATAAAATAAAATGTCAAAATTAAAAATATTAAAAATTAAAAATAAAAATAAAATAAAAATAAAATAAAATGTCAAATTTAAACTAGGATATTAATTTCACAAATGCCAAAAAATAAAATAAAATAAAATGTCAAAATTAAAAATATTAAAAATTAAAAATAAAAATTAAAAAATAAAATAAAATGTCAAATTTAAACTAGGATATACGCCTTTGTCCAGTGCTCCATAAAAATGCAGTCTGAGTCCAACCTCTCAGCAATGAGCTGCAGGTAACTGTTGGAGCTATCGCGCACCCGACGCATCAGGGACGCAGATCTTTTGCGCATTATCGCCGCGAATCCGTCCACACGTGCGTCAACAAACATTCCTGATGCGCTACAGTAGCGCGGCAGTCCCATCAGCACCCTGAACGAGTTGTTATACAGGATTCGCAGGGTATCCCAAGACTTTTTCGTATGTTTGACCCAAAGGCTGCACGTATAAAATGACTGGCAATAACTTTTAAAAAGCGTCGTTTTCACCTGCCTAGTGCAACGTGCAAACCTACGGGCCAGCATGTTTGCTCTGATGGATAATACCCTGCGCTCCCTTTCCATGTCTTGGTCATCCGCAAGAGACTCGGTGACCCAGTGGCCCAGATACTTGAAGCAGGCTACTCGCTTTAACTCGCTGTCGTTCAGGAAAATCGGTGGAATGGTGTTATATGTTTTAGTGCCTGATTTGAATACCATGAATTCGCTTTTGCTTGCATTGTATCTGAGCCCGTGGGCCACCGCATATCTCTCACAGATCCCAATCAGTTTCCTGAGTGCATTAATCGATTGGCTCAGCAGCACCATATCGTCGGCGTAGCTGATGTTATTGACAACAACACCATCAATAGAGCAGCCAACCCGAGTGCCGCTGAGCTCACGGATCAACCGGTCCGTGTACAGGTTGAAAAGTCGGGGCGAGCTCACCCCCCCCTGCCTCACCCCACATTGCAACCCATACCCGTCCGATAGCGATCCCGCCCACCTTACACAATTTCTCTGATTGCCATACCAGTGTTTGAGGAGTGCTATGAGCTCTTGTGGCAGGTCGGTATCCCTTGACAGCTTCTGCCACAACCTATCATACGCCACCAGATCGAAAGCTTTCGATAAATCAAGAAAGCAGGCGTAGACAGGTGTGCTTCTGCTGGTGTAGTACTGGACGGTGTGTTTGAGACATAGTACTGCTGTTTCAGTGGACAGGCCAGCCCTGAATCCGAACTGGGCGTCATGCAGAGTTACATGTTTACATAAATATGTTTCAATCACACCGTCCAGGACCTTCGCTATCACAGTAGCAAGAGATATCGGTCTGTAGTTGCCAATGCTGGAAGCGTCTCCAGTCTTGTTCTTAATTATTGGTACCACTACAGTCTTTAACATATCCCCCGGTAAATGTGAATGGCTGACACAGAGGGTGAACAACATGGCGAGCACCCTTGGCAGATGTACACCCGCATTTTGCAGGTGTTCAATACTCAGTGAGTCATGGCCCGGGGATTTTCCTCGCTTCATGCTATCCACCACCCGCGCAACATCCTTCGCTGCGATATGCACTGACCTCGACCCCCCACGCACCACCTCCTCCCCCGGTTCCACAGATGCAGGATCTAGTGGGGATTGCACCGTAAAATGATCTCTAAACAAATTGGCAATCCGGACAGGATCGCTAATGCCCTCTACACTCACGGGAACACTCGGTCTTGGGTTCAGTTTGTTGGTCTCTTTCCAAAACTTTGCAAAATTTTTATCCTTATGTTGAGTCGCAATAAAGTTCATTTTTATTTGAGTTTTATTATCTTGACACCATTTTAGTTGGGATTTAAAACGACTCCGCGTTTCTCGCATTTTTTGATACGTTGACCCATGTACAGGTTTTCCAACTGATATCCACTCCTGAAACCAAAACCGAGCCTCTCTATGAGCGTCAGCTACATATCTATTCCAGCCTGTAACATAAGTTTTTCTTTTACAATTTCCTACTAATCCACAACTCTTACCGGCTGACTCACAAAGAATAGTAACAATTTCACTGTACATGTTGTTTATGATATTTTTGTGTTCTATTATGTCACAATGCGAGTCCGCACAACTACTAAATTCGGGGGGAAAATTCACATTTCGAAGCTTAGATGTACATAGTTCTCTATATTTCTGCTTCTGTAAGAAGTCCCTTTCACCCCAAATAACAAAATTAGGTACCAATTTCGGGACCTCTTCAATTTTTGATCTTAAAACACTTAGGTCACAGATAACCTCTAAGGCAAAGTGATCTGACCCCGAGAAGCTATATTTAATCTTAATGTCTATAATAGAATTCCTGGCAGCCTCCGTTGTTACAACGTGGTCTAACCACGACGAAGTACCGTGCGCGTCACTAATAAAAGTGTACGCACCCGATGACAGCCCGATAAAATCAATGTCCGCACAATTCCAGTTCATTTCACAACAAAACTGTTTAAGTTCCTTACCAAAAGGTGCCCTTGGGTCCGCATTGAAGTCCCCTAGTATATACACAGAGTCCACGTTACTGCTATCCACAACGGCACCAATTTCACTCAAACAGCCTATAAATTCTGCTAGGTTCTCAGGCTTATCAGGGCTGTCCGTAGGCATATAAACTGAAAACACCAGAAACTGGCGGTTATCTAGCACTACTTTAATACCCGTGACACGCACACTCACACACTGCACAATAGAAACGGAGCGAAACACATCCTTACGCCACAGTATAGCAAGGCCGCCGTAAGGCCTGCCCCTCACAATGCCCGCCGAGGTATTTACTGCAGAATTCCCGGTGTAGCCGAAGTCAGGATCAATTGTCCCCAGGAAAGCAACGTCGTGGGGCAGAAGCCAAGTTTCCTGCAATGCCACTATGTCAGCTGTTCGACAGAGCGACCTTACATAATCTATGTTGGTTTTGACATTTTTACAATTATAACTCCTAAAAATTGAGCTACTTTTATTTTTATTTTTATTTTTATTTACTAACAATTGCCAAATAGATTTGAAAAAAAAAATTGTGTAAAAAAAACTTTTTTACAAAAAAACAACCGACTTCCAAAAACCACTACAAAGTGAGAAATAACTAATTTCAGAAGTCGGTGTCTTTGGTTTTGTATATTCGTTTTTTGACACCGACTTCCAAAATTAGTTATTTCTCACTTTGTAGTGGTTCTTGGAAGTCGGTTGTTTTTTTGTAAAAAAGTTTTTATTTTACACTATTTAGTTGTTAAAAGTACTATATATTCAGTTGCAAATATAGTTGGGAAACGACGTAATTTTGTTTACTTTAATTTTTACCCGTAAGTATTCCCTCAACTGCCTATGGTCTTCATCATCAAATTTACTGCAGACCATTATTTTAACCCAATGGGTGCAAAGGTCTCATCAATATAAATGAATGAAGTCCAACCACAAAGTAGCTACTGTAAACCGTTGAGGAGTTCCCGGAACTGGCCTCTGTCTTTATCATCAGAGCTCTTATGACAGTCACAACTCATCTAGGTGTAAAGTTCTTATCAATATAAATTAATCGAGCCCAAACACAAGGTAGCTGCTGTGAATTGTTGAGGAGTTCCTTCGACTGTCTCCCGGATCCATCAACAGATCTACTAGAGACCTTTATGAAATTGTAGTGCTTTAAAATACTTAATGAAAATGCTAAGAAATGCACTAGTCGCCCCTGCAATTTTTGAAAGTTCCCCTTGTTTTCTATGGTCTTCCACCATCAAACCCTGATATCCTTATCATGGGACCACCTTGGGATCGTCTTCTTTCCAACAGAAAAAGAATTATCAAAATCGGTTCATAAACGACGAAGTTATGCGCGAACGAACATAAAAAAAGCATATACTTACAACGTGTAACATAAAGGGTATATACATAACAAAGGCATGGCATCTTTTCATGATATCAAACGATATTGGAAGGGTTTTTGAATCCTATCTCTTTATGTTAGGAAGTTATGAGGAAAAACACCGCCTGTGATAGGCTACTATCATACTAGTCGCACAGAGATATTGAAGACATTTATCGAATTTTGGCAAGTAACCTGATGGCTAACGAGTAGTTATTAACGTATGTAGTGTGCTGCCACGTTTGTTATGATTTGATTTTAAGAAACACACGAAACCGAAAATTTGGTACCAACTTTTTGAGTATTTTATTTTGAGTTAAAACCCTTCCGATATCGTTTGATATCATCTAAAGATGCCATGCCCTTGGTATGTATATACCCTTTTTGTTACACGTTGTATATATACGGTCGAATTGAGTAGCCTCCTCCTTTTTGAAATCCGTAAAAAATGATTGGAATCGATTCAGTTGCTTATTCTGAATCTGAACAAACTATATTCAGGTTTCGTATAAACAAAAAATAACTTTGTATACAGATAGTTCGCAAACTAGGAGAGTTGTTCGCTCTCCGTCACATGCTGAACGTGGAGTCAGACCTGCTGGACACTCCTGACTTCTACTGGGAGGAGGAGCAGCTGGAGCGACTGTACTCCTCTACCGTGGCGTATTTCACCATCTCCCGGCGGACCAGGGTGAGTCGTCATGAAATGACTGTTTGTATAGGTCCCTTATTGCATGTTGTTCAACTAAGCCAAATCAATGTCTCCCTGAAAAAAATATGTTGATGAACTTGATAAGTCGAGTTAGGATGTACTGCAAGAAGTAGAAATAATTACACACATAGGTGCAAAGCCAAAAGCCTCGTATTCAAGCCTAGTATTTGATGTTACTGGTTATTTTCATCGAGAAGACTAAGGCAAAAGTAGGTTTTAGTTGTTCAGAAATAGTTGGATGTGATTATGTATTTTAAATCAATCTAAGTTGGTTAAACAATAATATTGGCCACGACTCCCTTGTTCACAAACTAATTTAATTTAAATTGAGTGCATATTTTTCTTTCTCTTTCATTAAGACAAGGACGGAAGATAAAATGTCAGTTTAGACCTGTCAAATTAGTGCGGTCCTGACGTAAATTGGCGTATTTTTAGTCGCCATGTTTATAATCGCGTCTAAATTGATTATGGAGTATCCTAATTTGACAGGATTTACTAAAATAATGATCATACGAAGGCTCAGAGCCCAATGAAAAGAGCTATGCTCGGAGTTTCTCTGCGTGATCGAATCAGAAATGAGGAGATCCGCAGAAGAACCAAAGTCACCGACATAGCTCTTCAAGTCGCTAAAATTAAGTGGCAGGGGCAGGGCACATTGCTCGTAGAACCGATGGCCGATGGGGCAGTAAGGTTCTGGAGTGGCGCCCACGTACCGGAAGATGCAGCGTAAGGAGGCCCCCAACAAGGTGGACCGATGACCTGGTGAAGGTCGCGGGAAGCCGATGGATGCGGGCAGCACAAGACCGGTCATCGTGAAAAGCCTTGGGGGAGGCTTTTGTCCAGCAGTGGATATCTATAGGCTGAAGAAGAAGAAGAAACTAAAATGTTATCTTCTATCCTTTTCTTAATTAAATAGAAAGACAGAGATGCACTTAACTTAAAATTAGTTTAGTTTGTGACAATGATATAATATTAACAGATATGATATGTTCTAACAAACTAACCAAAATAAATGTGCCGATCGGAGCAGCAGCACACACATGCAAATGTGTTATTCTGCGTACATTTCACACGTTGATAGAGTGTGAGTGAGATGGGGCGCAATCTAAAGCATAGAGAAGAAAAAGATGGCTAGTGTTTGTCATTTGCGCTGTTAGTGTGTGTCGTTGGTTTTTACGAGTGATCGAGAGTGACTAAAGCGAGATACTGGACTTACCTTCTTTTGTACGCTTCATTTTCAGTACGCTAGTGACATATCTACCTTAGTTTAATATTATATCAATGGTTTGTGAACAAAAGAGAACCGGCGCCATTGTCTTATTGACAGTTGAACTGTGTTATGTCCTCGGTAACTCGAGATCCAAATCCTAGAGCACAGGCGTAGAATAGCCAGCCTTTCGGTGTTCTATAGGATGCATTTTGGGGAGTGTGCGAGGGAATTGCATGATTTAATTCCCCCATCTCCTTTCCACCAGCGGACGACCCGTCGTACGGCGAGTTTCCACCCTTACGTTGTTAACACTACTACGATCCGGACGAAGCGTTTCGCCTCCTCCTTTATACCGCGTATATCAAGGGACTGGAACAACTTGCCGGCGGCGGTGTTTCCGTCGGGATACAATTTGAGTGTCTTGCTAGCGTGGATAGGCTCTTAATAAAATAGCGGGCTTTACCATCAACGATCGCATCACTGCTTACTATCAGGCGGGATTGCGGTCAAGCGCTGGTTTATAATATATAAAAAAAAGGTAATTTTAGATTTGCTAGGATTTTACCAAAAATATTCTTCTTTGTCAGGTACTAAACGAGCGTCTCGCCCACTGCGTAGAACTCCTGGAACTACTCTCCTCATGGGCAGCAGACCGGCATCACGTCCGTCTAGAGTGGATGGTCATAGCACTCATTCTTGCAGAGGTCTGTTTCGAATTGCTGCACCTCTTCGAAAGGTGGGTCGCAAGGAACGAAGTCATAGATAGCTAGGATTGGTACATTCCAGAACTACTTGAATCAGAATTGATTGAAGTGGATTCTGGAATTTCTGGTAAGCTAGATTTGGGTTCTGGAATTCCTGGAAAAGTGGATGTGGCGTCTGGAATTTCTGGAAAAGTGGATGTGGAGTCTGGAATTTCTGGAACAGTGAGTAGAGTAGATACTGAGGTTTTAGAGGATAGGGGACGGAATGTTGTGATGAATGTTTATTATGGGAATTATGTATATTGATAACTTATGGTAAGATGGTGTACATAGTTTATTTTTTTAGTTTTTCTTTTTTAGTTTAGGTTGTTTAGTTTAAAAATGTAAAAAAAATCCTCTTTTCTGGAATCTTTTAAAAATGATTTTGCACATACTATTTTACTTCTTAAGTGTTGCTAATATTTGTGACATTTTAATGATAAGGTTCAAACAAAATTAATTGATCATATTGCTTTATACTAGGTCAGTCTATTTTTTATAAGAAGGTGTTTAAGATAATAGCGCTAATAACCTAAATTTAAGTTTAGTGCATACGTTACCTTACTACTGGTACGTTATTTTTTTGATTATACGAAACCTGAATATAATTTGTTCAGAATAAACAACTGAATCGATTCCAATCATTTTTTCTCAAATATATTTAAAAAATTATGCCGCGCCGCGACGCACCGCTGCAGGTGCAAGCAGAGCGTTGACCATATTTTTGTAGGGATAACCAGGTAACATAACAAGCTCATAACTTTGTGATTTTTCATTATGGATTTATGAAATTTTTTACATAAATTCTTTACATAAAAATACTGGACACGTATTACGGGTTTCGCATTTACAAAAAATAACATTTCATAAATATTAGGATAAAAAATCGGAGCCATTATGAAAGTTTTAAAAATATTTAAGTAGGAAAACAAAGAACCGTTTTGATATTCAAATCAAATCAAAAATGTTTATTTGCTAAAATACGGTGCAAAGGGTGTAACAGTGCATTTTTTCCAGCGTATCCTGCCATATGTGGCGTGCAAATTTATTATTAAAATTACATTATACAAATTCCATCAATTTATCTTCTAAATAGTCCTTATATTACAATGCATGTAGTTATTGTCATTATATGTAAATTGTTTAATATATATGTATATATTATTAGCGACCCGCCCGGCTTCGCATGGGTGCAATGCTGATACTAAATACATTACAAAAAAACTGTTAATGTTGTATAAAAAACATAGCGGCCCGCCGCCCTACCGGCTGGTACCGTCGCAAATGCGACGCCCCAAAAATTTTAAATATGTAATATCTTCGAAACTATTTATTTAAATCATGTGCTGTAAAGGGCGATATAGATCTATATTAAAAAAAATCTTAGGGGTAGATTACCCTTAACAGTTAGGGGGATAAAAAATAGATGTTGTCCGATTCTCAGACCTACCCAATATGCACACAAAATGTCATGAGAATCGGGAAAGCCGTTTCGGAGGAGAGGAACCAAAAACACCGCGACACGAGAATTTTATATATTAGATTTTTGATTAATAATATTCTAAACAGTCTGTTAATAAGTAGTTACATTTTAAATTAATTAACGTAAGTAATTGTTATTTAGCGTTTCTACAAGTGTAACGGAAACGGTATAGACTTAACCAAGGCACGTCTTCTTTATCAAACGACATGTGAATAATTCCAATTTAAAATAAAATGCTCTAAGAATGAATACCAAATGTTCAGTGTCAGATGTTTCGTAAAGTCAACCATAACAAACGTTTTGACCGCACTACATATGTACGGACGACAGCAGGTCAAACTACCTGAAACTGTCTAAAATTCCTAGTCAACCTTGAACCTTAATCTTTTATAGTTTAGCGGTGCCAACAACGCGTCATACTCACGTCACACGAATTCTACATCTCGCAATCAGAGTTTACCGTGCAACTAGCATATACGAGTATACAAGCTCGCGACATCAACCGGCGGGCAAGTGGCCCGCCAGACAACTAGTCTGGTCGGAGGATCCTCCCTTTTCTATGGAGGATGAGTGAGCTTTACATGCTGCTCCTCATACCTCCACACTGGTGACCCCGACGTGATGCTAGTTGCACGGTAAACTCTGATTACGAGATGTAGAATTCGTGTGTCGTCAGTATGACGCGTTGTTCGCATGTTGCGTTGTAGGCACTGCTACAATAGATAAAGTTGAGAATAAAGAAATCTAACAGATTTTAGTAGCTTGATTTGCTGTCGTCTGTGAAATATTATTTCGTACGGAGGACGGGTCTGAGCAGTTGTGTTGCGATGTATGCCGGGTACGATGCGTCAAATGTTGTTGTGTCGGGAGTTTGGTCGTGGAGGGTCTCCAGATCAATCTCCCTCTGGCGGAGCATCGTTGGTCGTGTTGTTGGGATAACATTGCATCACCTCGCTCAACTGCCGTATTCCTTCCTATTCACTCGGTTATTTTAAGTGAATAGGCTCTTAATAAACTAGCGCGCTTTACCATCAACGTTTGCATCACTGCTTACCATCAGGCGGGATTGCTGTCAAGAACCAGATTATATGTTATATAAAAAAAATTACAATGTACCTAAAATTACATGCCAATATCACAATAAATATTTTCTTTAATTCATCTTATTCTTGATATTGTGGCAGCCTACGTCAGGTATATCTTTATCCCTACATAGATACAGATAGAAAATCCTGCAAATCTCGTTTGATATGATACCTTTTTCGTTACACTTGGTATAAAGCAGCGTACAGACATTGCGAGGCATGCGTCGCGAATAGTTCATTACATACGCCTCAGCCTGAGGCATACGACGGTACATTTATGCGTGCGTCCCGAACGACACATGCTCAAGCTGAGCACGCAAACCACCACGCACGGTAATCGTCAGTAGAAAAATGGCCCCGACGAGGCGAGATGTGCAGATTGCAGCTGCGGCCTATATAGTGATTCATACAATATTTAAAAAAAGAGTAAAGTAGAAAAGACACTGTTTAAGAGTCCCACAAGACTATGTTATTTTCTTAAAGTTCCCAGCATGACTGTGCGGGTTCGATTCCAGGTCAGGCAAGTACCAAACTTTTCTAAGTTATAGGCACTTTCTAAGAGTATATCTTGGACACCAATCACTGATTTAAAAGGTGAAGGAAAACATCTTGAGGAAACCTGGACCCAACCCGCATTGAGCAAGCGTGGTGATTACGCTCAATCCTTCTCTGTATGAGAGGAGACCTGTGCCCAGCAGTGGGACTACAAAAGGTTGATGATAATGGACAAGTTCCCGGAACGCGCAACGCAAACACCTTTCCGTCCATTCAGAGCACATGCCTCGTGCTGAGGCGATGTTTGCAATGATCGTATGACGCAAATGCTCACTATGAGCCCCTACGTCCATCATCTCGAGGCATACGAGACGAACCATTCGCGACACACGCCTCGCGATTTCTGTATGCAGCTTTACAGTTTAAGTCAGTATGACTGCCCAAACTATGTATGTTGCCAAAAGTTAGTGTATTGTAGAATTATTGGAGTTTTTGTAGCTACTGCTTATTTAGTTATGATATAAATGCCATTTAATAAGATTATGCGGCTTTTTAGAAAATGTAAATAAGATATTCTTTCGTTCGGTAAGATAAGTCTTTATTTGCCTTTAGCAAGATATAAGCATTTCAATATGTTTAAGTAAAGTTTTTTTTGTTCGCTTAGATTAATTATGAAACTATGTCATTATTTATGTGAATTACGCAGCTAAGCTTGAAATTGTTATATATTATTTTATGTTTAATAAATACATTGTTGAATAAGTATCGTTTTTATAGCAGATGAGTAGTTGCCCGTGAAGTCGTTTGCGATACAGGATAAAAAATAACCTACGTCCTTTTCTAGGTCCCGGACTAGCCATCTGTCATAAAAAACTAAGTACCAATCCCCTGTCCTCACTTCTATCCTTCACTTCCTGTGATCCGAACCGCCCTTTTCTTGAGTTTAGTGTTTTGTTAGCATCTAAATTGACTCGACCACTTGTTTGTCGCCATCACCAGCGTCAATCAGTTCCTATAACGTGAAGCTAACATGACACGTTACCCATCGCTTGTCGATCACCACATTTACACTCCAAGGCGGAGTATTCTATGAATCTTCACCTGAACAGGTTTTCCATGCTTCGGCCTATCTGGGTCTGGAGTCTGTTTTAAGGTTACCCAAGGTAACTCATGTCCAGGTAGGATTTCTTTAGTGGGTGGAACAAATGGTTTTGGTAAGAAAGCACTGTCTAGCTACTGATTTTGCTTTGGAACACATTGAAAAACTGTTTTGGCTTTTAAGACTTTGGGGCATACGTCGGTGTTGTGCAAAGGGTGTGTCGGAGTCTCGGAGACCATTTTGGCTCCTTCGCCAGAGCTTGCCACCGTTCTAACGCGATTTCTGTTAGTGGCTACAGCATTTGTACCGAGGCCGGCTTTTGGCAACCAGTGAGAAACCGTTATTGGTTTAAATTAAGACTCCTGTACCAACCAACCAACTGTACCAAGACCTCATATTTTTGTATAGTATAACCTCCCATGTAGAAGTAGTTATCATAGGTTGTAAAATTATCTTGTCAATCTTTTATATGCCCGGTGTAACAATAGAATTTCTTCCGTAGCGTTTTGTTTGTGTTGAAACCCATTGAAGGAAGAAGATGAGATGATGAATGAAAGGCGACTAACAAATAGTATTTACATGCAGGTATTATTGACGACGAGAGAAGATTCCCTCGAAGCACCTAATAATATGTTTATAAAAAAAAAAAACATTTTAATTCAGACTTTAAAATCCATAGTGTGTTAGTATAGTAAAACTTACGAAAACTAGGATTAGTAGAAAAATATAAAAAGTTAAAGAAGTAAAATAGATAACATATGTGTGACTTTATTGGCGATGTCAGAACGGCAGGTGCACTGGGGCTCTGTCTTGCATGGGGTGACATTGATTGTCGCTGTATTGAGTGTTAATGTACATAACAATTAAATAAATCAATAAGCAAGCATCTTCAAATATTCCCGCACTTACAATCCGAATTCGAAATCCGGCTCGAAGGACAAAAAAATGTTTTGGTTTCATTTTGTAGGCGCACGTTAGGTATAATGAAACCGCGAGCAAGCACTTCCAAATAATGAAGAGATTGGACTTAAAGGGGGCTTCAAGCGATTACTCCTGGTGTGCTGGAGTGGATGGAGGCCTCCACCTGACGTTCATTCAGCGCTATAGACTTGCTCATAAGTTCACCGGCCGGTGGCGGTTTGGATTTCGGTTACAATTGTTGTTCAAACCAGGGTTAAAGAGAGAGAACTACGTTATACTGACTGGTGAGTGGAAAAAGCTTCTTGCGTTTTTTCTTCGTTCTCCATTCCTTAATGCTGATTGGATGCTTCGCCAACCAATAAGATTGAAGGGAAAAAATGCAGGAATATTTGAATATGCTTGCTTATTGATATATTAAATTGTTATGTGTATTAACATTGAGATTGTGACGAGATTTTGAACGTAAACGAAGCAAAAGAGTTTAAATGGATTGGCGTTCTGTAGCTTTTATCCAACTCACCGCCCTTTTTGCCACCTTTGTCCTTAACAGCATCACCTATCCTCTTTTGTACAGGACCTATTTTCACTTGCTGGAGGTGGACCGCTTCTATCAGCGGCAATTCTTATCTCAGGAAAGAGAAGACGCATTGCTGTGAGAACTAGTGAAGTCCTTACTTTAAGACAGACTCGCCATTCGAATGGTGGATCTTACCGAAGTCAGTTCTTGAGCTGATAAAAGTTTGTATAAACCATAGATTTGGCGGGTCTGGTTGCACTATGAGGTTTAAGAACTTTAACTTAAGTAAGTCCCCAGTCTGACTTAAAGTAAGATCATCGTTTTACTTGTGTTAAAGTAAGATCCCAGTCTTACTTGAGTTAAAGTTCTTAATAAAATGATTATTTAGTTACAGTTCGGTCTTCGAAAGAATGCGTTCCTCACACTTGTCACTTGTGTGTAATAAGTGTTTTGCGATTTTGACTATTATTACCCACTAGCAGCCGCCAGCGACTTCGTTCGCGTGGAATTAATTATACTCCGCTCCTATTGGTCGCAGCGTGATGTTATGTAGCCTGAAGCCTTCCTGGGTTAATGAGCTATCCAACGCAAAAATATGTTTTCAAATCGGACCAGTAGTTTCTGAGATTAGCGTGAACAACCAAACAAACCCTTCAGCTTTATATATTAGTATAGATTAAAATTGTCGTACTGACAGTTGTCAGGAAAGCATGCTCTCGATGGCTGAACTGTTATTTTATTATTTTGTCGTACAATATCAGTTTGGTACCTAAGTACCTACTGTCCAACTTGTCGTGTACTGGTTTTATGTTGCGTGTGTTGGTGTGTAATAATAATAAAGTATATAGTAGATTGTATATAGATATAGTATTAAGTTCTGAAATAAAGAAAGATTGATAAGAAACTGGGTTTGAATTTGTGTTTTAGCATAGATTGTTTTCAGCGCCTTACGATATCTCATAGCAATCTGTGTCAAATGTGCGTTTTAGTATACAATTTATTAAGGAGACTTGCAGTTCAGGAATTGAAACTGAACATCCGATCTGCCGACCAGAGAAAACGTTCGTATTTCTAATCAGTCTCGATTTGTCAAAAATTTCTCTAAATGTCCTATATTCTTTTTATCTTTTATACCACGTACATCGTGGGATTTAGGTAATAATTTTCCCGAGGCTGTCTTCCCGTTTGATTACAATTTAAGTGTCTTCAAGGCTAGAGTGAAAAGGCTCTTGATAAACTAGTGCGCTTAACCATCAACGATTGCACTTCTTACCATCAGGCAGGATCGCAGTCAAGCAATTCAAATTAAAGAATTTTATTTCGGATTAAAAAACATAATTATCCATATAGTATTAGTACAAGTAAAGCTTAGCCTTATGTTAGTAATAAATTAACTAGAGTAGGTCTGGACTCCTATCCACCTACGTACGAGGGACGAGTCCCATCGATCCGAAAACACATTCAGGATGCCATTGGAGGAGGAGCGCAAGCGCGCCATCATGGAAGCACAACGTTTCCGTATGATCGCGGCGAACCCGTCTACCCTCGCCTCCGCGAACATCCCTGACGCTCTACAGCGCCACGGCAACCCCAATAGCACCTGAATGCGTTATTATACTGTATGCGCAGGTCGCTGTATGCCTGCTGGGTATACGTGGTTCACAGGCTGCACGTGTAAAACGACTGGCAGAAGGCCTTAAAAAGCGTTATCTTAACACAGGTAGAGCACAAACCTGCGGGCCAGCATGTTGGAACGGACAGCCAGCGACCCGTACTCCCTATCAATATCCACATATCCTTTAAGTCGTCGGTGACCCAGTGATTTTTTTTTATAACATAAAATATTACTAGTTCATGATTATATCGCTGAGATAAGATGGCGACTAAAACGATTATATAATGTTTTACTTAAGAAGTTGACCATAGAAAGACATTAAATCACTCTGTAACTCTTTCTGATCACCAAAACTATTTGTAGTTTTCACACAAACATGCTCTGACGATATTGAGAGGAGACTAGTGCCGAGGAATTCGGAAGATAGGTATTTGAAGAAACTATTGCCGTCGCGCTGCTTCCAACCTCTCCCGGTAAAGTAAGTACGAAAAGGACAGTTGCAGTTCAGGCTGATTTTACCTACAAAAACGTTACCTAAACAAAACGTTAACTAAACGTTATCTATTTTACACAAAATAACTGATAATTTCGGGATAAGCCCATAACCTATAATGAAACAAGTGCATATCACGAACAGACTAATTTATTAATATAAGGAAGGTACACTCGATACATACATCACCTAACATATTGCACCATAGATGGCGCTACTAGTAACTACACAAACATTATTTTGATACATCATTGTAACAGTTTCGTATTCCGCTGTTTTCTTTTTCAAAACACGATAGATCTCAATTATTTTATATCAAAATTTAGAGGAAAACTATATCTACGCTTCTATTATTTTCTTTTTTGTCAAAAAATTTACAAGTTTGTCTAATAATCATCATGGGAACATCATGGTAAAAATGGGTTAATTTTCGCGATTTTGAAGTATCGTATTTCTTTTATTACCTAATTAAGTTTCGGAATAAATCAAATTATAGGGGCACGTATAATCACGCTGTAAAATTGTAGAAAAAAATAATTGTTCTAAAAGCATTATCCACAAAGAAAACAGCGGAATACGTTTGTAATCGGTGGTAGGCAACAACATCAGCCGCCGGCATAAGTTACCACCCACCAGACAAAGTCTTGCCGCCAAGCGATTCGTCGTGTTCCGGCATGATGTCTGGTGAAGCCGTACGGAGGTCGGGTCTGAGCAGTTGTGTTGCGATGTGTACCGGGTACGATGTGCCTAATGTTGTTGTGTCGGGGGTTTGGTCGTGGAGGGTCTCCAAATCATCCTCTGGCGCAGCATCGTTGGTCGTGTTGTTGAGTTAAACATTGCATCACCTCGCTCAACTGCCGTCTTCCTTCCTATTCACTCAGTTTTTTTTGAGTGAATAGGCTTAATAAGCTAGTGCGTTTTACCACCAACGATTGCATCACTGCTTACCATCAGGCGGGATTGCAGTCAAGCACTAGTTTATAACTAATAAAAAAAAAAAAATAGAAAGCACCACTAGAGTTCCCTTTTAAAACTGACAACTGAGTTTTAAAGAATCTTTATTTCTCAAAAGGACATAATACAATTCATTTACATGAGATTTAAAATTTAACGTACAAATTATCTCGTCTAGTGACGACACATGCAGGTACTTATAACAATAAGTAAAACAATAACAAAACAAAAACCAAAGTGTGGGTAGTTACATAGTACATTTAAAAACCAGTTAATCATCATCATCATCATCTCAGCGTTAATCCCAGTCGGATCCGAAGCTTTTTCAGCTTTGGAGTCTGGGGTCCGCTTTTACCAGTAACTGCTGATATGGCTAAACTTCAACATTTTCCGTGAAGCGACTGCCGTCTGACCTCCACAACCCGAAAAGGACATCGAAGGATTGCAGCTAGACCAATTGTTGGACTTTTGAGGGCTCTAACAACCCGTAACGACTGCCACTATATGTTCGTATGGCAACCGGGACCAACGGCTTAACGTGCTTTCCGAGGCACGACCAGACCAGTGCAATTATTCATATTCATGCATACTTACAAATATTTGCACCGTGCGGGGATCGAACCCGCACCTCCTTGCGCAGCGGCCGTGTCTGCTACCGCTACGTCACGGAGGCTATCGATTGGTGGACATTAGTTTAATGTAAAACCTTCTTTTAAATGAAAAAGAACTAAACTCTTTAAAAACAAGTTAATAAGGTTGGCCAATTAGAAACCAAGGTATACTCTTACGTACCTACTGATTATTTACTTTTTGGGTAAATTAATGTGTTGTTGTAGCTCATAATAACTGCATTATAGGTACGTTTTAGAATTGGCAGTAACTAGTAAAACGTTTTAAAGACAATAGTAATACAACACAGTATAAACTATACTCAGGTGTCTAGTTAGCTAGTCATTGTATTGTCCACACGTTATCAATCGACACGATTTCATTGGAACACGTCCACTGTAACAAAGCGAGCATGTCGCGTGTCCGTATCGTTCTCGTGTCGCCGTGACGCGTGCCGGAAGCGTCCCGGACGGCGCCGGTCTATGTGAACCGGGTTATAAATGCCAGTGTACCTAGGTGGCAATGTCAGCGATACGAATTTTATGGAACAACAAATAATGATACAAATATAAATCTGACATTTAATACAGATTTTTTTGACAGCCTCCATGGCGTAGCGGTAGCTAATGCGGCCGCTGCGCAAGGACTGCAAGGAGGCGCGTCTTCGAATATTTGTATGCTGAATATGAATATTTGCACTGGTCTGGTCGTGCCTCGGAAAGCACGTTAAGCCGTTGGTCCCGATTGTCATGTGAACATGCAACAATTGCAATCGTTACGGGTTGTTGGAGCCCTCAAAACTCCAACAATTGGTCTAACTGCCATGCTTCGATATCGCCTTCAGGTTGTGGAGGTCAGACGGACTGCCGTCTACACGTCGTGTCGTCTAACTTCGAAAATTTTCAGTGAAGCGACTGCGCTTCACTGAAAATTTTCGAAGTTTAGCCAGAATCAGCAGTTAGACTGGTAAAGACACTGAAAAAATGCATGCGACTGGAATTAACGCTGAGATGATGATGAACGCGAGCTATAACGGATTGCATTACTGCTTACCATCAGGCAGGATCGCAGTCAAGCACTCGACAATGGAGTGCCACCCTTCTTCATCGACACATTTTGTTCTTTATAATCTGGCAAATAACTAATGAACAATGAGTGCTTTTTTATAAGTTCCAGAAACGACTTTCACAAAATTAGGACGTATCAGTTCTGCAGTTCTGTAACCAACCACTGTGAAAACTGAGGTGAACAGGGCGTAGAGTCAGCTGTTATCATAACATTTTTTTTAGTTCAGATATGAGGTGATCTGACAGAGGACCAAAGCCACCGACATAGCTGAGAGGATTAACAAGCTGAAGTGGCAATGGGCTGGTCACATATGCCGCAGGGCCGACAACCGCTGGGGTAAACGAGTCCTCGAGTGGAGACCTCGTCTCGGCAAACGTAGCGTAGGATGCCCTTGGGCGAGATGGAGCAACGACATCAAAAAGGTGGCTGGTAGTGGCTGGCGGAGAACTGCTCAAGATCGAGCTTGTTGACGTGCCATGGAAGAGGCCTATGTCCAGTGGACGAGTAGAGGCTAATGATGATGATAATTGTAAACTAATGCTTGACCGCAATCCCGCATGAACACTGAAAAGCCAACACCACGAGCTCGACCAACGATGCTGCGCCAGACTAGGGAGATTGATCGAAACCCTCTACGACCAACCTCCGGACACAATAACATTTGGCGCTTCGTACGAAGGAAGAACGTAGGTACTTCTTACGAAGCTAGATACTTCACTGCTTTGTTAACTCGCAATTACAATGTACCTCGCTAGGTACAGACGACAGCACATTAAGCTACTACATTCTGTCAGATTTCTTTATCCGATTTTCAAATTTATCTCTGAAGCATTAAGGCTCAAGGTTGATTGGGAATATCTGACAGTTTCGGGTAGCTTGACTTGCTTTTGTCAGTACCGCGATGTAATTTGCATGTAAAACAAACGCACGCTGATAGAAATGGGCACACACGGAAATTCATTAATTAGAACTTACTCAAAGTTCACCAACATGGAGGTGCCATTTAGGTAGTGAGTGAAACCGAGACAGGTATCTATGGGATGTAACTACCTTTTTTTTTCTTTCTGGGGTGGAAAATCCTCAATGGATGTCCGCCGCCCTGGGGTGGGCCTCAGAGGCGATGCACGGGGTAGTTTCACACCTCACTACCCCGTGCATCGCATCTGAGGCGCGCGCCGACACTCGCGCACGCTTCCGCCTCGGGGTCCAACGGAAATGGGGGCGGGGACTTCCCCATGTCCCTTGATGGGATGTAAATACCCTAAGGTAACAATGGAAAGATTGAGAAAAGCAAATTGTGGGAAGCTCCCAGCACCTCCCGATTTTGAAATGCCTAGAGACATTTGGCTTTCGACATGGACATCTGGTCCATATGGAAAGCTCTCAACCGAGTTCGTAGGTACCTAAGTAGGGCGCTACAGACAGAACTGTTCGAAGTGGGAGTTCGAATGTTGTACATCTAATATGACCAAGACCCATTTGCTGAAGTGCCCGTTTACATGCTCCTTGTATGACTTAATGAATGCCATTGCTGCCGCGATCAAGGTGACCACTCAAAAATATAAAATATCAAGAAGAATACAATTGACACAAAAAGGCGGAGAAAACCTTGGTTTACCCAATGACGCTGCCAGACGCACATCGTCCCTATCCACGTTTGTCGGTAATCGTGGTTATAGTTGACTGTCACGCATTAGGGTAGGCAGGAATTTAACGTGACCTCATTTTAAGTAACGAGCTAATAAGCTACCACATCTGAATGTTAATATTTTCGTGTTAGTATTGTTTATTTGTAACCTTGTTTGTGGATCTAACAAGCAAAATGGTTTACTTCTCCACCTCACGATATGAAAGTTACGATGTGTTTTTGGTCTAGGAAATACGGGGTGGAAAATCTCATGCATGTCCGCCGACCTGGGGGTCGGCGAATCGCTATGTAATGTACTATGCATATTATATATACCCGTTTGAGCGGAAATGTTCGGGAATTTGTTCGATATTTTTCCTTTAGATATTTACCTGAAGTCGTTCTATATATACACAGAAGATGGCAGACAGTGTGATCAGTTGATCACAAAACACGCACTAAGCGCCAGAATTTGTACCCTTCCTCAGCGCCCGGTGCGTCTTCTGCGGCGAAGGTACTTAGTTGAGATCTCCCTCTACCGTTCTGCAGCTTTCTTCTGTGACATCACGTCCTCGCAGAAGGACACCACCGCGTCCCATGACTCAACAAACCTAACCAATACATACATGAATTCGCCTAAAGATGATACGGATTAAATATACTTATATGTTCATATACCGGGTGGTGGTACTTAGGTACCTATTTTTTAATGCAGACACCAGTCTCTCATATTACATGATTTATAAGCTTGCCTAAATGTCATTTTTTGCAAAGAGAAGAAAAATTAGTTGAATTTAAATATTTAAATAATGGGTCGTTCTAGGATGTTCTGGCGCGTGGCAAAAATCGGATCCGAAGAAACGCCGCCATTTTTTTTTCCATACTGATTTAGCCAAGAGCGCTTCTTGTCAATAACTTTTAAGAGCCAAAGGATCCTTGTAAGAATTAAAATGTGTAAACTCTTTGGTGTTGGGTAAGTAGTAAAATCCTGCAGCAGCGTATAATTAGCCAGTAGGTAATAGGTTTCCCTCAAACATTCACTAACAAGGCAGTCCCAGGCCGAGTGTAGTCTGTCAACCTTCTTTACTTTTTCAAGAGACGATCCGCACGTTTTATTCATATTTTGAGCTGAAAAATTTAAAAAAGCGTTTGTTTTGTTTATGATAGGCGACTAATTAGGATTTTATTAATGTAATTTTGTTGTATTTTAATTAGGATTTTATTAATGTAATATTGTTGTATTTTAATTAGGATTTTATTAATGTAATATTGTTGTATTTTAATTAGGATTTTATTATTGTAATATTGTTGTATTTTAATTAGGATTTTATTAATGTAATATTGTTGTATTTTAAGTACATTTTTCGCTCTATTCATAAACGTTGTTTAAAGTTAACTAGTGATTAGTGACATTCAACCAATAAAGTGGATTGTGTTTAAATCATTAATTAAGGGATAATAATTAATTAAGCTGAATCCGGGCCCACAAACTACTTGCTTACTTATTTAAAATTTTAAGTTGAGTGCTTTTTGTCTTTTTGTTTCATTATTATAAAGACTTCTCGTAAATCATTGAAATAGAATAGAATAATTTTTTATTGCAGGTTTATAACACCCAATAAATATTTCATTTTAAATGGAAAATATAAATAAAATTAAAATGATAAGATACATCATCATCATTTCAGCGTTAATCCCAATCGCATTCGAAGCTTTTTCAGCTTTGGTTCTGGGGTCCGCTTTACCAGTCAAACTGCTGATTTTGACTTAACTTCGATATTTTCCGTGAAGCGACTGCCGTCTGACCTCCACAAGCCGATGGCGACATCGAAGCATTGCAGTTAGACCAATTGTTGGACTTTTGAGGGCTCCAACAACCCGTAACTACTGCCATTAGATGTTTGTATGGCAACCGTGACCAACGGCTTAACGTGCTTTCCGAGGCACGACCAGACCAGTGCAAATATTCATATTCATGCATAGGTACAAATACGGCCGCGTCCGCTACCGCTACGCCGCGGAGGCTGTCCTATATAAGTTCTATATAAATATGAGCTATTATAAATCTACCTTGTGCCATAAAAATGCCGCACCGAGGGAGGGCATGCCGTAAATATCGTAATATATTGTTATGACAAGGAGTTTTGCATGCAGCCGAGATGAGAATGCTAAGAGGGATGTGTGGTGTTACACGAATGGATAGAATAAGAAATGAGTACATAAGAGGAAGTCTGAAAGTGGCACCGGTAGCTGAAAAGTTGTGTGGAAATCGGTTGTCATGGTACGGGCATGTGTTACGGAGAACTGAGGAGAATGTCGTGAGGAGAGTCTTAATTATGAATGTTGATGGCTATAAGAGTAGGGGAAGACCAAAGAAACGATGGATGGAATGTGTGAAGGATGATATGGCTAAGAAGGGGGTGACTGCCGAGATGGCTTCTGATAGGGATGCATGGAAGTAAAAGACATGTTGCGCCGACCCCAAATAAATTGGGATAAGGGCAGGAGAATGATGATATTGTTATGACAAGGATGCTTAACTCTCAATGAGGACTACGTGCTAACCGCGCAAAAATAAGCTATAGATTTTTTGACAGTTTTGTCCTATCAAAATGGGCTACAATGGTGCGTCAGCACTATCTAGAATGTCAAACTTACAATGATGATGCCCTTTGTAGCATTTAAGAACGAATTTAACAACAATTAAAATTAATTAGTCGTGCCTCGGAAAGCACGATAAGCCGTTGGTCCCGGTTGCCATACGAACATCTAGTGGCAGTCGTTACGGGTTGTTCGAGCCCTCAAAAGTCAAACAATTGGTCTAACTGCAATGCTTCGATGTCGCCTTCGGGTTGTGGAGGTCAGACGGTAGTCGCTTCACGGAAAATGTCTCCAAAGCTGAAAAGGCTTCGGATGCGACTGGAATTAACGCTGGGATGATAATGATGATTTATATAGAACTTTTGGTAGGTACCTACCAAATTCCCGTGTTTATTTTCTGTAGCCTCAATATGGCGTTAAAATTGCAACTCGGAAATATCGATTATTAACAGGTCAAAAGATAAGAAAATAGTCTTTCAGGATAGTCACGTTTATTCAATTCTTTCTTGCAGTTTTTCCAACCTCTATGATGCTGCAAAAACCCGAATGTGTAAAACTGTGTTCCCGCCAGCACTTAAGTCCTAAATCTATGGTTCCCGCGTACCCCTCCTTTCGTTCTACCTCTTCCCACCAAACTCCACGAGCGGGCGTTTGTGTCAACGTCAGAGTCTAATCGTCTTAGTCAATACACCAATGGTTAATGTTTTGAGCAAGAGGACCGGACGTGAACACGGATTTTAAGATTACTTTATAGATATAAAATGTCGCAATAAATATGACTGAAAATACAAGTACCTAGGTATAATTTCCAGCTATTCCATAAATGCTAATACGATAATGATTTGATCATCGTGTGATGTATAAATAACTCAGGATTTCTTTTTAAAGCAGCGGACAATTCTACAAGACTATAAGTAAAGGATGACTGCTTATATGTTTTGACAACTAATATTGTATTTCGTATAACATCAATGACGATCAGTAAGTGGAGTTATTGGGATCTCTTTGTAGCATCGATTTAAAAGCAAAAACTAATATAGGTATTGTTTTGTAGGTACGGGCGGGGACGTGAATATCCGGTATCGTTTTGTTAATACTTAATAATTATAATAATAATAAGGCTGCGATTCGGGAATATATCGTTTCATCTCGGCAGAACTAAGACCACGCCTGCCACGTTTGCCCATGTATAACAGAAATAGGGCACTGATGGCTGCTCTAGATGCGCAGGTATCAAATTATTTTGAAACCTGCGAGGACTTCACTGATACTCATTCAATCCTGTACTGCGCAGCTGTAGCAGCTTGTCGTGTAGCTCATGTCAAATTTCCCAGTGACTCTAGAGCTACACGACCGAAACCAGTAGTACCAGCTTGGCAGCACAGGATTGAACGTCGTATTGGTGGGGCCAGAGCACTCATCGGTAAACTAATCTGCTTCAGGGAGGGAAATACTCATCTTAGAGTGATGCGCTTTGTGAGGCGGGCATTCTCCGGTACAAATACCAGCCCTCAGAATTATATGGCCCGTGTCACGGAGCGCATCGACTTCCTGAAGCAGAAAGTGTATGCATAGGCGAACCGTATCAGTAGATATAAACGACGAGTGAAACGGTACACCCAGAATCGCACCTTCCAAAGCAATGAAAGGTGGGTTTATAGGGACTGGGAACGACCAGAACAATGTGTGACTGACACGTGCCTACCGGATGATGCATACTCGTGCAGTCCGTCCGTTACCTAACTGGAAGTCTCCAGGACCGGACGGGCTGCATAACTTTTGGATAAAATGGTTTCCAAGGGCGCACGCTCGCTTGACATCTCAATTCCAGACTGCTTTAGTGTCTGGTTCGTTACCTCAGTTCCTAACTACTGGAATAACCCACCTGCTCCATAAATCAGGTAGCACCGCACCGAACCCAAAAATTATAGGCCGATCACCTGTTTACCGACGGTCTATAAAGTTCTTACATCCATTTTGAAAACTGAAATTAACAAACATATTGATAGCAACTCCATCGTGTCTGCCTCTCAAAATGGATGTAGGAGCGGGTCAATAAGGAGTAGCTCCTTAGTACCGCGGGTACTAAGGAGCTACTCCTTATTGATATGGCCATTAGCCAACAGGTTCGTCGTTCCCGAAAGGATCTGTCGACATGTTGGATAGATTATAAGAAGGCCTATGACTCAGTGCCACATACATGGCTCATGCGGGTGCTGGAGTTGTATAAAGTGGATGCAACTCTACGCACCTTCCTTATGACGTGTATGAGGACATGGAGAACAGTCCTTCACTACCCAGGATGTCGAAATATTCAGAGGAATAGCGAACCGATAAGCATCGAGCGAGGAATATTTCAGGGCGATAGTTTGAGTCCACTTTGGTTTTGCTTAGCTTTGAATCCTCTAAGCACACTATATTGGAGGATTCAGGTCTAGGCTATCGATTGAGGAGAGGTGGTCAGGTTATATCGCACCTCCTCTACATGGATGACCTGAAACTTTTTGTCCCCAACAATTCACAACTGAACGAGCTACTTACTGAAAATTACTGAAATTTTCATTAGCTTCATCAGGATGACTATTCAAAAGCACCAACTGTTGGTTAATTTGAAATAAGCAATTTTGATTTTGATTTGATTTTGATTGATGGAATTTAGTGTGGACAAATGTGCGGTCATGCATGTAAAGCAAAGAGAAATTATGAAGTCCGTGGGAACACAACTCACGAGTTCCATAAACCTTAGAGCCCTCTCCGCATCCGAAACCTATAAGTATTTGGGTATGTCGGAAGCGTTGGGTATCAATGTTACTGACATGAAGCAATCGTTGAAAGAACGCTTCTTCGGCCGCCTGAAGAAAGTACTTAATAGTCTTCTATCAGGCGGAAATAAAGTGCGCGCTTTCAACGGTTGGGTCATGCCGGTATTGATGTACTCTTTCGGCATACTCAAATGGACTCAAACCGAGCTTGACGCCCTGGATCAGAGGGTCCGTACGCTACTGACTGCAAATCGATTGCATCACCCACGGTCATCGGTTATGAGGCTGTATATCCCGCGAAAATGTGGAGGTCGTGGCTTTTTAAACGCCAAGACCCTCCACAATTGCGAGATATGCACTCTCAGGAAATATTTTATAGAAACCGACGTGGGGATGCATCGGGATGTGGTCGCGGCTGACAAGGGCCTCACTCCGCTCTCCTTGGCTAAAGAGAACTGGCATAAACCAGTGGTGCTTGACACAAATGATCCGTCCGTAGCCTGGCTACGTTTCGGTAACCTCTTTGGGGAAACCGAAGGTTTTGTCTTTGCAATTATGGACGAACAATTACCGGAGATTCATTGTGAAAGACGGCACAGTTGACATCTGTCGGGCATGTCACCGCGGCTGGGAGAATCAATTAGACACATTATTTCCGAGAGTTCTCGTCTAGCTAACGGAGAGTACTTGCATAGACACAACCTTGTAGCCAGGATAATTCACCAGCAACTTGCTCTTAAATACAAACTTGTGGAATCGGAGGTGCCGTACTACAGGTATATGCCCGACCCAGTTCTCGAAAATGCCCATAACACATTGTACTGGGATCGATCCATCATCACTGACAGGACTATTGTTGCCAATAAGCCTGATATAGTGCTGGTGGATCGCTCAGAGCGGCATGCAATGATTGTTGACAGAACCATCCCACATGATGAGAACCTTGTGAAAGCTGAGAAAGACAAACAAATCAAGTAAGTATCTTGATTTGGCACACGAGGTTGTCGACATATGGGAGGTGGATTCAGCAATCATTGTACCGATAGTTGTGACAGCCAATGGCTTAATAGCCAAGAGCCTCGACCAACACCTCAGGAGGCTCTCGTTAGGCAGCTGGATCAAGGGCTTGATTCAGAAAGCGGTACTGCTGGACACGGCTCGCATCGTCAGGAAGTTCCTCTCTCTGGAGCCCTGATCGCCGGTAGCTTAGACCCTGTTCCCGATACCGGAGGGCTACTTTTTTGTATATTTTCAAATGTTTTTTTATGTATTTATATAAATATTTAAAAATGTAGAACAATATGTACATATAGAAGAATAAAGGAATAATAATAATAGATAATAAAAACGTCTTTCTTTTCTTTCTTTCTTTCTTTCTAGTTTCTATTTATAAAACAGCGGTAAGTATAAAAATAGTGTTTTTTACAGTTTTAGTGAGGTTACAATCCCACATGCCTCGGTCTTCTCCCCAATGACCCGTGTGCCTCCTATCAAGATAGCTCTCTCATTATCATAATATCAAGCCTTGATAGTTATCTCTTTATAAACACTTTAAATCATAACCTTTCACCATCTTTTCATAGCGAGTTAACGTCCAAACTTCGTCGAGGGCTGATTAAGTCATAATTCACAAATTTCGCACTTGACGGCGCGGAAGAGATTAGACATTAAACTAACAGGGCCAGACGTCGAGTTTTAAGGGGATAATTAAATTCGATGGCCTTGCATTTAGGTATAGGTGTTCCGAATAAGAATATAGCTTTCTACGTAGATACAGACGACAGCACATCAAGCTACTACAATCTGTCAGATTTCTTTATTAGATTTTCAACTTTATATCTAAAGCACCAAGGGCTCAAGATTGATTGGGAATATTTGATAGTTTCGGATAGCTTGACCTGCTGTCGTCCGTACGTGAGATCTACACCTCCATGCTAAAAGTCCCATCTTTACAGAATTAGATTTTTAGGAAAGACAGATAAGTTTTCAGACCGTTGAAGTTGTATGATTGTTTAAAAATTTCTGATTTGCTACATAGGCGTTCAGCAAGGGAATAGATAATCTCCGTTTCTACACTTCCACTCACCTCAATAGCTTGAAGGTCTCCCTATCAGCTGATATCGTGTCTGCGAAATATTCCCTTTGCGTCCCCTTATTTTGCAGCACGCATGCGCGACGCCGTCGCCCGAATACCGCGGTTCGCCAGTCAGCTGTCATCCGCCGGGGTGGTCCAAACGCGACGATATTATAACATATATCGACATTTATAACATAAAAAGAGGTTATAATTTAGAAAATACTTAAATTTATGGCACATTTATTATCTTTGGACGTTATTTAGGCGGTAAAACGCGGTGTTAAAAAGCTTGTTACCTACTCAGTGTTCGTAATTCAGTGGAGTGCTAGACAAAAAACAAACTAGGTTTTGTGCTGTGATTTATAGGTTTTTGTCTTTGTTGGAGGTGAGTTTAGACGTTTTAATTTTACAGTTTGGCTGTATGGATTTACCTACCCATGTCCACATGATTAGTGTGAGATTTGAAATGTTTAGAAAAAAATAAAAAGCAAACACTGTTTGTTTATTATTTCTTTTCATTTGTATTTTTCTACGTAGGTACCTATTTGTGATTTAAAATTTTTAGCGTAGAAGTTAGTTATTAGGTGGACAAAGTATTTTTACTGATTAATCTCGTAAATACATTTGGTATGCAAAATGGAAACCGCATGAATGCTTGCCACCGTGTTTACGTATAAGTCAGTACATTTTTAAGGGTATAAATGTGCTGACTTATAGATATTTAGTTACTAAGAACCTAAATATTTTCCTAAATATGTACCTGGTACCTATGAGGTATTTCGCTAGGTTCATTTAGCTTAGTTTTAGCACCATTTTCCGGTAAAGGTACCTGTGGGAGACAGAAATTAATTATACATAACATCACAGCTGGAATTCCCCAAAGGTATAACCAGAGGTGTACAGCCATGAACAAAAGTTTGTTTTTACACATTTATATTGGAATATTTTTATATGTTTTTATGAACGTGGCATTTTCGAACCCCTAGCTCTATATCATCATCATCATCATCAACCTTTTTATCGGCCCACTGGTGGGCACAGGTCTCCCTCTCATATTCTCACCTCTAGATTCACATTGTAATCAGTCATTGGTGTCCAAGGTATACTTAGAAAGTACATATAACTTAGAAAAGATACATTGGTACTTGCCTGACTTTGAATCGAACCCGCACACTCATACTTCAGAGGCTAGTGTTTTAACCATTTGGCATTATTCACGTGTTAACATAGTAGTATGGTACAGACGCCAGCATAACAACGTACTCTTACAACCTGTAAATTTTTTAAAATACATTTTCAACTTGATCGCAAAATCATCATGGTTAAAGTTGATGGGAATGGAAAAAATGGGGATGGGAAAATTTGACAGTTTCGGAAGCTTAACCTGCTGGCGTCTGTAACTACATCCACATTTCTCCAATTATATATCTTTAGGTCTCATATAAATAAGACGTGCTCAAATAAGCGTTCGCACTTCTCATGATTCCGGACTGATCTGACATTGACAGCTATATTGACAAATCAATGCAGCTCACATGCACCTCGACTCGAAGTGCTCAAGTAATGTCAAAGTCAAACCGCGTTCAAGGAGTTTGCGCAGTAAATTGCTTTGCTCTGTTTAACATAATCGAAATTCGACATCAGTAACAAAATTATTACGTGCACCAATCAGATTCGTTGTTCTATTAATGGGATGATATTCTAGCTAGTATTACTACTTGTTCAGTTAAGTTGAGAGTCCATTAATTACAAGCGAAAAATGCAGGACAGAAGAACCTTAAATCTACAGTAATTTTTATTATTGTCTTATTATTGCGGTCAACTGTCAGGTCTGCCAGGTCCTGGACAGCCCTTCGCAGCCCTTCTTCATAAACGATGATTAAAGTTAAGTGACGTGCAAACGTCTAAAATGGCCCCGATTCCCTTGTCCACAAACTAAATTAAATTTAAGTTCAGTGCATCTTTTTCTTTCTTTTTCATTAAGAAAAGGACAGAAGATAAAATGTCAGTTTAGACCTGTCAAAGTGCGCTTCTGACGTAAACTGGCGTATTTTAGTCGCCATGTTTATAATCGCATCTAAACTGTCTATGGAGTAGGTATCTTAATTTGACAGGATTAAACATTGATATAATATTAAACTAAGGTAGATAAGTCACTAGCGCACTAAAAATGAAGCGTACAAAAGATAGTAATTCCAATACTCGTTTTAATCACTCTGGAATCTGGATACTCTCGTTCCGTACGCACGTATGTCCTTGGTGGCTAAGAAAATCTTTTCCGCATTCAAAATGGCGTTTTGTGTAATGCGTAAATGCACGAATTATTTTAGAAACGCCAACAAAAGTCATGGAATCACATATCATAAGTAAGTAGGTATTCCAAAATATTTAGATAAATAATATAGTTTCAATTATTTTGTCAAACATTCTTACTGCTAATCCTTAGGCGGCCATTTTAAGTAAAAAAAGAGAGAGCTAATTGGATTTCTTGCAGGTGTGATAAAGACGCAAACGCATTTGACATAGATTAGTTGTACAGAAGCGATAATGTTTATGGTGACTTTTATACCTACAATTATAGTACTGTTTCACTTTATTTTTGCGCCTGTGTCCTTAGTTACAATTTATGAACATCTTATTGCAACAGTAAAACATTGATGAAATTACGAGTTTATTTTGCGTTGCTAAGTAATAGCGTCAAATGACATGAAATTATTAAATGGGAAAGTGTGAGTCGATATTAAATGAACATGAAGTGTACAATAATATAAATAAATATTTCCTACGCTCACACCAATTAGCCTAGCATATAGAAATATATACAGAATGTCTGCATAATGATTTACATTTGAAAAATTAAAATAGGATTTGAAATATAGTAAACTAGCAGCCGGCAGCGACTTCGTTCGCGTGGAGTTAGTTATGCTCCTCTCGTATTCGTCGCAGCGTGATGTTGTATAGCCTAAAGCCTTCCTGGATTAATGGGCTATCCAACGCAAAAAGAATTTAACAAACCGGGCCAGTAGTTCCCGAGATTAGCTCGTTCAAACAAACAAACAAAGAAACTCTTCAGCTTTATATATTAAGTATAGATATAGATTAAACCGAATTAATTTCACTAATTACTATGGTTTATAATTGTTTATTTTATTGCATTAGGTTTCATCATCATCAGCCTCTACTCGTCCACTGCTGGACATAGGCCTCCTTCATGGCACGCCAACATTGATCCTGAGCAGTTCTCCGCCAGCCACTACCAGCCACCTTTTTGATGACGTCGCTCCATCTCGCACAAGGGCGTCCCATAAGCTACGTTTGCCGAGACGCGGTCTCCACTCGAGGAATCGTTTTTACCCCATCGGTTATCGGCCCTGCGGCATATATGAC
>JADWQK010000900.1:0-109481 GCA_017933935.1 Sesamia nonagrioides | reverse complement strand
TGGAAAACGTCATTTTGAGAAAAACGTATTTAAAAGTTTAAATCTTTAACTCTCGTTTTTTTTCGTTCGATTCAACCTAAGCTTGCATTGTTTTACCGGGCCAGCACGAGAGTGTGGGGCTGCGGAAGAATTTAGACTCCCACGGCCCTACGCGCGGCGCTCGTGATAGAAGAGACACCGGGGTGGTTTTAGTCAGTAAAAGTCTGACAGACCCCGTCGCCCACCCTAGGGCGGCGGACATCCTATGAGGATTTCCACCCCGAAAAAAAAAAATAAAAAAAGGAGGAGTAGGTACCTACCAATCTTTGATTTAATTTTAACACGTAACATAATCATCGTCAGGCTTACTCTAGCCGAAGGTGTAGGCAGAGGTTTACAGAGTAGGTACATTCACTGTTTGCTAAAGACTTAATGTTAGACTTTATTTTATTTTGACTTTATTCAAAATCAATCTGTCAGATTTCTTTATTGGATTTTCAACTTTATCTCCTAAGTATTAAGGCTCAAGGTTGATTGGGAATACTTGGCAGTTTCGGGTAGCTTGACCTGCTGTCGTCTGTACGATGCTGCGTAAAAGTAAAATTGATTTATTTGCATTGAAAATTGTATTGCTGTATTTATTTATCGGATTATTTGTGATGTGCGTTATTATTAGCGTGTACCTATGTTATTGTGTGTCATAGTACTTAATGTAATATTAAAAGTGTGGCTATTTATAATTTTTTTTTTTGTTAATCTTTTTCTTCCCTTATTGGTTTGTATTTCATTTAATTGGCTGATCACGTTTTTGAGTTTTACCTTAATGAAAATCTCCGACGTGGCTGCCTGGTAAGAAAAACAAGACTGATTTTTAAGGACAACTAAGTGAGTAGGTACATATTTACGTAAGTATCTTTCTTGACGCGAACCAGTACGTAATGTGTGCCGGTAGGTATTTAGCAGACGGCGCGGCTAGTCGGCGCGTAGCTCCCTCAGCTGTAGGTAATGTATGCCGGTAGGTATTTAGCAGACGGCGCGGCTAGTCGGCGCGTAGCTCCCTCAGTTGTAGCATAGATTTAGGGTTGTCCACAAAATGTTTAATAAATATTTTTATTTATTTAGTAGGAAAAAAAAATTGTATTTCAAATTTATGACTAGGTCAAGTTGAAGTTTATAAGGTACACTTCAATATCTGAAAGTATTATTTCACCTTTCTGAAACACGTTGTATAAACACGAACACCACTGCTCAGGTGGTGTTACTGGAAAGCGGGAGAAAGGTCACATTCCAGCGAGCTACACAGTTAACTCACGCGAGTAAAAGGTGTCAATTTTCGTAATTTAGAATGTTCAAATTCCATCTCAGTCTCATTTTGGCGAAAATATCAAAACCGATGTAACCACCAATGTACTTTCTAAGTATATCTTGGACACTAATGACTGAAGGCGAAGGAAAACATCTTGAGGAAACCTGGACTTTAAGTCTGAAATCGCCAACCCGCATTGAGCAAGCGTGGTGATTACGCTCAATCCTTCTTTGTATGAGAGGAGACCTGTGCCCAGCAGTGGGACGATAAAAAGTTGATGATGATCAAAAATTTGCGGAAATTAGAGGTATTTTTCTAAGATTGATCCTGAGATCAGACTTTGAACGTACTTAAAATTACAAGTATTACCCGTCTGAATTAAGTTGGCATAAAAAAAATGTGTGAACATTTGGAACTTTGACTTTCAATATCTGTTGAACCAGAAACTTTCAAGTTGTGGTATTATTATTATATTTGAGTCATTGTGATAGTAAATTATCACAGTGACTCAAAAGAACATAGAACTAAAACGGAAGTCCGTTTTAGTTCTACGTTCTTTTATCAAGATGAAAACATTTTTTTGGCAGATGATCTGCAAGCGAGTCCCGAACAGCCCTGCGGGCGTAGCGGAGCGCATCCTGTGCATGCTGCAGGAGCGGTACTACGTGCCTGTACTGCACGCCGAGGACGGTTCCAGCGTGCCTACCATCGGCCGCGCCTTCACGCCCGCCTCGCCGCCCGTAAGTATACATCCACCGAGTTGCTGGTCCAGCAACTTGGCCTTTTGCATTTCACTGCTAGACAAAGGTCTCTCAGAAGCTACTCCACTGCACTTGAAATGCAATTACGTAACCATCTCTTTGTGTAAACTCTGGTTCCAACTAATGCTAAGGGATTGATACTATTGGCAGCTCAGCAGCCACAGCCGTCCGTGCCTTTTCTGTATAAGAAGTTTGCCTGCAATGGAGTAATAATAGGTGGTAGGCCATAACATCGGCTGCCGGCAGAAGTTACCACCCACCAGACAAAGTCTTGCCGCCAAGCGATTCGTCGTCGGCATGATGTCTGGGGAAGCCGTACGGAGGACGGGTCAAATGTTTTTGTGTCGGGAGTTTGGACGTGGAGGGTCTCCAGATCAATCTCCTTCTGGTGCAGCATCGTTGGTAGTGTTGTTGAGTTCATCATTGTATCACCTCGCTCAATTGCCGTCCTCCTTCCTATTAACTAATTTTTTAACATCAACGATTGCAGTACTGCTTACCATCAGTCGGGATTGCGGCCAAGCACTAGTTTATAATTATAAAAAAGGTATTATTAGTTCCCATATTTTCACAGGATTTAAACAGCGATCCGCTCAGTCCGCGCTATGAGATCCGCGCCTACGCGGGTCCTATGGAGGCACGTGCGGCGGAGCAGTTCCGGCGACGTTGGAAGACGCCCCCCCGCGGGGCCCGGGGTCCCCCGCCCGGCACCCCCTCGCCGGGGACCCCGTGCAGGCCCACCGCGTCTCGTGTGCCGCTGTTACAGTACACCGCGGAGAGTCCCGCGCCGCCCGCCAGTCCCAGACCACAAGCTTTTAGGCTCAAGGAGATTACTAAAGGACTCGAAGCTGTTGGCAGGTTAGTAACGTGCTGCGGCATTACAGTAAATGATAACTATGAAGCAATGCGATAGCGTCGCGCGAGAATCGTCATTTTACCGCCCTTATCCTAATTTATTTGGGGTAGGTGCAACATTACATATTTTTCTTTCAAACTTCTCTATCAATGTTCATCGTGGCAGTCACACCCTTTTTAACAATGACGTAATTCATCATCGTAATCATTAATATTGTACTGTTATTGTGTGTTTACAACACGGACTTCGTGGACATAAGGGAAGACTTCGGTGCAACGTCAGCGACATTCTACTTGTCATTGCCTACAATCGACTGTACCTTCGTTGCCAATAAACTTCGTAACCCTTAACCGGCGTTTAAGTACCCCTAGCCCGTAACAATATTATAATATGAATTATAGTTTGTATGAAGTCGTGGTGGCCTAGTGGTTAAAACACCAGCCTCTCAAGTATGAGTGCAGGTTCGATTCTAGGTCAGGCAAGTACCAATGTAACTTTTATAAGTTATATGTACTTTTAAAGTATACCTTGGACACCAATGACTGATTGTAAGGTGAAGGAAAACATCTTGAGGAAACCTGAACTTTAAGGTCCGTATTACAGAACGTCACTCAAAACTCAAGCTCTACTTAAGTCTCGATTCAAGCCATCTGATTGGTTGAAACTAGTTTTAAGTAATGCTTAAGCAGAGATCAATGCTTGAGTTTCGTTCTGGAATACGCACCTAAGTCTGTAATCGCCAACCCGCATTAAGCAAGCGTGTTTATTACGCTTAATCCTTCTCTGTATGAGAGGAGACTTGTGCCCAGCAGCGGGACGATAAAAAGTTTGATGATGAAGATGATGAATTATAATCACATCACATTTGGTGTCCTCCGTGGCGCAGCGGTTAACACGCTTGCCTGCGACGTGGAGGCCCCGGGTTCGATCCCCGCCCAGGTCATGATGGAAAACGATCTTTGCCTGATTGGCCTGGGTCTTGGATAAACATCCAAGACCTATATATGTATCTATTATAAAATATAGTATCGTTGATTTAGTATCCCATAACACAAGTCTCGAACTTACTTTGGGGCTAGCTCAATCTGTGTGATTTGTCCGTATATATTTATTTATTTTTGTGAACTATGATTTATTAATGTTTTTGTTTCTTCTACAGAAACCTAGCGGAAGAAATGAAAGTAGGCTGGAAGGAGTACTGGCCATTCTTAGACACGTTCACCGACCTCCGAACACCGGAAGGCCTAACCTTACTAGAGAACTATTTAAAAAATAAATACGACAGCGCCTGTTCATACGCATACAGCAACAGTTGCGCACAGTCACATGTTGCCGACGACCTTTCAATATCTAGAATAAGCTTATGTGTGACACAGCAAAGCCCCTCCAAAGACTCCACACTAAGCCCCATGTCAGAACTCTGTGTTGCCATGAAATCATGCAAAATATCCAATGAAAGACCTCCCCATTGGAGGAAAACGGACCCTTTAAGACAGAGGCTTTGTAGACAGCCTGGGCCTAAAGCAGTAAACGGGGATGCGGCTATAGTCAACCACACAGTCAGCCAACTACTCTGTATAGAGCGGACCTGCCAAGTCTTCGCTAAAAGGATAGCAGATGCGCTCACATTCAGCCTTACCGCCGACCCAGAAACGGCCGGGGACTCGCTCAAGTCCGAATCAAAGCACCTACAACATACTATCTTCACTTACATGGACGATGAAAGATTTCAGAGCATAAATTTCGCTTTAATACACTCTCGATTAGCCCAACTCGTTGTCTACAAGCTAAAACAACGAACGACCGATCTTGATGACGTCAATCATTTGTTGGAATTCTTAGTCAAACTTCGATGTCCAAACGATGACATATTTAGCTCGGATGATGAAAGGAAGTCGAATTACAGGTGTGCGACTAGAATGAAAATGACGCATGTAATTGACAGTCATGTAAGGTGCTTAGCCAGTTTCATATGCGAGGAGTTGACTGATGGAGAAGTACTAAAAGCCCCGGCTATGTCCGAGGTGGAATGTACCGAGTTATGGCAAAAAGCATCTAAATGCAGGTGCGATTGGAAGATAGAAGTTTTCGAACGAAACAGTAAAAAGAACGCGTCTTTTAGGAAAAATAGATCTATATTGTCGACTAGTCCGAAGGGTGAGAGCTTTATTAGAAGATTGACTTTCGATCATGATAATGGTGAGTGCCTCTTAATTATTTTTTTTAATAAACCTAATGGCTGCGATACTCAACCCGTCTGCCAAGCGTGGGGATTATGACAAACTCCCCAATTGAATGAAAGCCTTGGGGGAGGTCTTTGTCCAGTAGTGGACCTCTAGGCTGAGAAGAAGAAGAAGAAGAAAGATTTTGTAGTCACCAAGTCCAGTTTATCTAATTAAATTGTGCCACGTTTAAACATGCATAATATAAAGGACGGAACGGTACAGACGATAAGCACATCAAGCTACTACAATGTAACAGATTTCTTTATTTGATTTTCAACTTTATCTCTAAAGCGTTAAGGCGCAAGGTTGATGGGGAATATTTTACAGTGTCGGGTAGCTAGACCTGCTGTCGTCCGTACTAGACTGCTCGTGATGAAACTCGATGGAAGAGTTCGTGATTTTGAGATAACTGTCAGACTTGGTTCCATATAAAGTAATTTTTTTTTAATAATATTAAACCAGCGCCTGACTGTATTGCCGTCTGATGGTAAGCAGTAAAACAATCGTTAATGGTAAAGCGCACTAATCTAGCCTATTCACTAAAAAAAACCGAGTAAATAGGAAGACGGCAGTTGAGCGAGGCGATGCAATGTCAAACAACAACATAACCAACAATGCTGCGCTAACACTGGCAGAATAGTCGAAACCGGCTCAGTTGCCAAAAATGAAAAAAAAAAAAAAATGATCCGCTAGAGGGAGATTGATTCGGAGACAACCAAACTTCCGACACAACTGCTCAGACCCGTCCTACGTACGGCTTCACCAGACATCATGCCGGAACAGGACGAATCACTTGGCGGCAAGACTTTGTCTGGTGGGTGGTAACTTCTGCCGACAGCCGATGTTATGGCCTACCACTGAGAAAATTCATATGATCGGAGCTGAGGTGGCTTTTATTAAACTAATTTCATCACCATTGCTCTCAAAACTCTTGTTTTCACAAACTTTGTGTCACAAAGTTTTTTGGTCCTTCTTCGTTCGGCTCGTTGATAATTCAAATATACATATTATAATGAACAATGATAAATATGTTATAGGTGACGGTAAGCTGCAGCACAGTGAGTTAGAGAGTCCAGTGAACGTGAACTCGCCGGCCGGAGACAGCGCGGCGCTGTACACCGTGGTCACCGACAAGTGCACTGTCGTGCATGCAGAGGTCCGTAAACAACCAAAAAAAAAAATAGGTTATTCAGTCCATATTCTTCTTCTTTTTCAGCCTATAGAGGTCCACTCCTGGACAAAGGCCTTCCCCTAGGTTTTCATTACAATTAGGAGGGGTTTGCCATAATCCCTACGCTTGGCAGGCGGGTTGCTGCCCGCTTTCCTGGTGAGAGTTCCCTTAGTCGCCTCTTACGACACCCGGGTCACACATGAAGGCAACTAATAATTAAAGTCTAAAAGTGGAACATCCGTGGATCCTCCGTAAAAAAAAGTATGAAGGAAAAATTGGAAATACTCTGCAAATAGCAGCCAATTCTAACCTGATAAAATAGCAATCTCTTAAATGAACAATAAAGGGCGTTGACCTGGCTGCGTACTGATTTACTGAACATGCGGGGCCGCGTGGGGTGCCGACTGTCGGTATTAACTACTAGTCCGCGTTGTGAACATGCGGGCGCGCGGGGGTCCTGCGATGTTCCGCCGTCTGCACTCCGTCGAACATGAATGGGGACCGCGGGCGGTGACCATAACACCGATTTCAAAAGAAATATCTTTCGTTATCAATAATAGTTTTTTTTTTTTACTAAAACATATCAAAGTACCACCAACCCAGCTGCCCGGCGGCTGCCAGGAAACTTGGCGTTATCGCAAAGGTCCGGCAGTACTTCACACCTGGGCAGCTTCTAATGTTATACAAAGCACAGGTCTGTTCTTGTGTGGAGGACTGCAGCCACATTTGGGCTGGTGCTGCCAAGTGTCACCTGGCCAATTTGGATTCAGTGGAGAGACGTGCAAAGAGGTTGATTGGTGACCCTGATCTAACTCGAGTTGGTCTCCAAAGCCTAGAGCACAGGCGTAGAGTTGCCAGCCTTTCGGTGTTCTATAGGATGCATTTCGGGGAGTGTGCGATGGAATTGCATGATTTAATTCCCCCATCTCCGTTCCACCAGCGGACGACCCGTCGTACGGCTGGTTTCCACCCTTACGTTGTTAACACCTCTACGATCCGGACGAAGCGTTTCGCCTCCTCCTTTATACCGCGTACATCGAGGAACTGGAATAATTTGCCAGCGGCGGTGTTTCCGTCGGACTACAATTTGAGTGTCTTCAAGGCTAGAGTGAATAGGCTCTTAATAAACTAGTGCGCTTTACCATCAACGATTGCGTCACTGCTTACCATCAGGCAGGATTGCGGTCAAGCGCTAGTTTATAATATATATATAAAAAAAAAGTAATAATTTTTTATCTATTACACTTATTTAATTATAAGTTGACAAAGTTTGCGCACTGGATAAAATTTTATTCTGTATAGCGAGGTCTTCATTGTGTCCCATCACTGGCTTACTTTATACCAAGTACTTGGCGTTGAGGGCATTAAAATATTTTTTGGCGTTTTTGTTTCTTTTACTTTAAATATAAAACAAGAAGTTATTATGTGTGAAAAAGTTAAAAATATGGCTTATAACAGGGCAATTTTCCATAAAAACAAAATAAAAGGTCTTGTAAAAGTCGTAAATTTAATTTATACTGTGATTACTTCTAATCAAGTAGTGGCGCTGAGGGCACAAAAATCTCGAACTTGTATAGAAGTGATTGGCGTTCAAAAGGTTAAGCTAAATTTAATGTTTCTAGTACCAACGGTTTGGGCTGTCATTTGCAAGATTTTTATTAAGTACATTTTGACCATGACATTATTATGATCTGATTAAAATGAACCACCACTATCATATGCAGCTTGTTTTCCATTTACCCAAATGCTGTAGCTCATATGCTCAACAGATATCTGACGACGAGTCTGTGGCATCATGCAATTCTGATGATGAAGAGTTTCTGACTGCGTCCGAGCATTCGGAGCGAGAGGACGACGACATGTCTGACGCCAGCGACAGGGCGCAGGTGGAGCCTTTTATATACGGGTGAGTGGTAAATGAAAGCATGTGGTGTACTACCACGATGTTTTAGCGTTTGTAGTAGATATATTGGTCGGGTCTGAGCAGTTGTATTGCGATGTGTGCCGGGTACGATGCGCCAAATGTTGTTGTGTCGGGAGTTTGGTCGTGGAGGGTCTCTAGATCAATCTCCCTGCCGGGTGCTCGGGCAAATAAGGTACCAATCCGGTCCGAAAGAGGGGGCTATAGTAGAGCGTACGGATGTTGCACTACAGGCAGTTTCCGAATGGGGCGAAGCCAAACTTGTGTCATTCAACGCTAAAATACAAATGTGTCTCTTCGCCGCCATTCACCTTGGCTCCTACTTACAGCACTAGTTTATAATTATAAAAAAAAAAAACGCAGGGCTCTATCTTCCATTGGGTTGCAGCATAATGCTGAGTGATAGCCATTTTGCGTGGATATCACGCAGCTAAAATGAGATCGATTCTTAGGTTAGACAATTATTGTTATTGGTTTTTTCATCTTCTCACAATGAGAAAAAAATTAATGTGCTGATTCCCTTGATCACAAGCTGGAGTAAATTTAAGTAAGTTTGGTGCTTCCTATTCTTTCTATTGCAATAAAAAAAGGACAGAAGATTAATATTTGTCAAATTATTCAACCCGATGTAAATTGACCTAACTTTGGCCGCCATGTTTTTTAATCACGCGTAAACTGTCTATGGAATTTCTTAATATGACAGGCCTTAACACTTTTTTTTTTTAAATTTTCATAACAAAATAGAAAAAGATTCACGGAACTTAACTTTGGTTTGTGAACAATAGGAAAATATATATAACTAGCGGCCGCCAGCAGCGACTTCGTTCGCGTGGAGTTAGTTATGCTCCGCTCCTATTTATCGCAGCGTGATGTTATATAGCCTAAAGCCTTTCTGGATTAATGGGCTATCCAACGCAAAAAGAATTTTTCAAATTGGACCAGTAGTTCCTGAGATTAGCGCGTTCAAACAAACAAACTCTTCAGTTTTATATATTAGTATAGATTGGCGCTCACGTTGAGATACATTAGCGCCGATTTATATATTTAATGTTTATCGTCATGTTTTAGCGAGGAACCCTCTAAGACGGACCGTCTCGTGTATGACGCTTTGCAACACTGCGTGATCTCTCCCGAACAATACCCGAACGTATACCGTTGGCGCCACAGTGTAGCACTGTACCCGCCCGAACAGAGAGACAAGTGAGTACATAGCATATATTTTCTTTAAATCATATGGTATTGAAGGTCACGGGAAGCCGATGGATGCGAGCACCACAAGACCGATCATAGGCTATTTGACAGATTTATAATTTCTATCTTGAATTACTTGGTTGCGGTTAAGAAGTTCACCGAAAGTATTTTTTTTATTATTTTAAATACGTATTTCGCAAGAAACATGCAAATAAAAAATCAAAATTCAAATAAGCCGCTGAAACGCTTTATTCATCAAAATGGCGTCAAGCCTTGTAAGTGACGTCACAAGATGATATAAACGATTTTCGGTTCCGCAGTGGTGTTTGTATTTATCTGTTATTTGTTGTTGTTTATCTAATAAAATGGTTTACAAGTGGTGTGCTGTACCGGGTTGTACAAATACATCGATAAAACACCTGAGAACACAGAACAACAACAAGTGCTGATGCGCGTATGACGTCATCGTGACATTAGCCATTCCGGGTCGTTTCCCGCATTTTATGCATTGAAAGCAAATAATAACAATAAAATTTAATACTGTCAAATAGCCTATTGTGGAAAGCCTTGGGGGAGGCCTTTGTCCAGCAGTGGACCTCTATATGCTGAGAAGAAAAAGAAGATATCGTATTGAAGCCAGCTCCCCCTTTATCGGTTGGGATAATTTGTCGAATCAGCTACTGAAAGATCATAAGGACTTTCTTGTGCCACACTTAACATACATCTTTAATATGTGCCTTAACAGTGGTAGCTTTCCTAAAGTCCTTAAAAAGTTTCCTAAAGTCTCAGATTCGACCAATTCACAAGGGTGGGGACAGGGACCGTATCGAGAACTATAGGCCTATTTCAATATTACCTTCTCTCTCAAAAAATTTAGAAAAAATAATTAATAAACGTTTAGTAAACTATCTCAAAAATAAGCACATTTTATCTGATAATCAGTATGGTTTTCGACGTGGAAAATCTACTGACCAGGCAGTTTCCAATTTAACAAATTATATAACCACTAATTTTGATAAAGGTAATAAATGTATAGCAATATTTCTTGATTTGGCAAAAGCTTTCGATACGATTTCAGTTCCAGCCCTTGTACGCAAATTAGAAAGAGTTGGCGTTAGAGGGAAGCAACTTAACCTTTTCACCGATTATCTTACTGACAGGACTCAGTGTATCAAGGTGGGTCCCTATACTAGTTCTGATCTTCCAGTTACTTATGGCGTACCGCACGGTAGCATTCTTGGTCCAACATCTTTTCTCGTTTACATAAACGATCTCCTTTGTCTGAACTCTTTTCGTGGAAAAATTATCTCATATGCAGATGACACTGCCCTCATTTTCGCTGCTAATTCATGGAATGAGACATACCAGCTAGCCCAGAAAGGTTTTGATTTGGCAAAGAGGTGGCTTCATGATAATGTTCTTACCTTGAACATTGAGAAAACAAAATACTTGACCTTTTCAATCCGTACTTTATCACATTCAAGTAAAATATAATCACACATAACTGTCCTCCGGAGGGTTTGAGTCATGCTACATGCTCATGCGCGCCTTTAGAGCACACAAAGACAATTAAATATTTGGGCGTTGTGATTGACGACAATTTTAGCTTTAAAGCACAAATTCATTTGATGAGAAAAAGGATTCGAAAACTTACCTATATTTTTAAAACGTTGAGACATGTAGTGACCCCGTTATTCCTAAAACAAATTTATTTTCTTTGTCAGTCGCTGATTACATACTGCATTTCATCGTGGGGCGGTGCACCGAAAACTACTATAAAGCAACTTGAGGTTTCACAGAGAACCATACTGAAACTCTGTACTTTTAAGCCTTTCCGTTACTCTAGCACACTTCTGTATGAATACTGTGAGGTGCTGAGTGTACGACATTACAGTACACATTACACACCTAGAGGACATAAAACTATCAAATTTTCAGTCGTTCTTTTCTGTGTTATAAATATGCTCATACTTGCATACGCAGTCTGAGGGCCAGAGGCGCCGCGTGCTGAAACACAGGCTTTAAACCTAGTTCGGCAGCAGATGCTAATTTGGGCACAATTATTGTTATGAATTTATTCTAAGCATTATGGGCAAAACTTTAATAACGCTTTGATCGCATCCCTTGTATACCCTGTGTTAACATGTATCTCATGTGTCAATTTGTCATCCCTTTAATTAATTAATTAAACGAGTTATTATTATTATATGGACCTTCTTGATGAACCGCTGAACTCTGCGGGAATAGTTGTTATAAGGCCGCAGACTCTGAACTATCTACACGTGGTATTCGCTTTGAACAAATGTTATGTTGTTAGTTTGTCAATAGAGTACTCGTGAGCTGCGAGTTATAGCGTCATATTAAAAACCGTAGTTTTAGATGTAAGAGCTATATCTATAGAATGTTGCGCCAATATCAAGTAGTAATTTATATAAGGTTGGGGCAACATGTGTGTTTTTCAATCATTTATCTATAAAAATAATATCGATATACGACCTTATTTTTTGTTTATGCCAAACCCGAAACACGTGTACAGTATTTTTATGTAAAAAAATCTATGTACAAAATTACTAAAAGATATCATAAAAGACCACAAAGTTATAAGCTTTTTATCTTACCCGGTTGTCCTAACAAAAATATGGTCAACGCACCGCTCGTCCGCCCGCACGTGCACGCGCCAAGTATTATGATCTACCGTAAATAAAATTGTGCGCTTAACGACAATGCAACAATTTCTAAATGTATTTGGGAAAAAAATATAATATGGTATTGATTCAGTTGCTTATTCTGAACAAGCTATATTCAGGTTTTGTATAAAGAAAAATTCGTGTTGTATATACAGTATGTTAACTAACAGAGGGCGTTCCCGTTAACCCGAAATAGTATAGCATACATACATGCTAAAAAAAATATTTCCATTCGAAAACAAAATATTTTAAATTTTTTTCAATATGAAAATATTCAATAAAAATTTTAAATTGACATGTAAAAGAAACACACTGTACAGACGAACATGAAAGACGGCAACGTCGCAATTTATTTATGAATGACGAGCCGCGTATGCGGCGGCGATCTAAGATCTAATTGATTGATGTGTGTTGGTTGATGTGTGTTGGGCAATGCAACGTTAGGTAGATACTATTCCGCGCTACTATTTTAATTTAAAACAGGAGGTTTCAAATTTATTTTCAATTATAATTTCTTTTTATTCGGATTATTTTATGCTTATTCTTCTATGCTGATATTTTTATTTTAATCTATTAATGATATATATTAACGAGTTTAAGGGAACGCCCTCTGTTGTTTAACATACTGTATAATAATATGTAGTATATAATGAAAGTACATATAATAATATATGTACTTTCTGAGTATATCTTGGACACCAATGACTGAAGGTGAAGGAAAACATCTTGAGGAAACCTGGACTTTTTAAGTCTGAAATCGCCAACCCGCATTGAACAAGCGTGGTGATTTTGCTCAATCCTTCTCTGTATGAGAGGAGACCTGTGCCCAGCAGTGGGACGATAAAAGGTTGATGATGATATATAATTATCTATATTCAAAAATCATCATCATCTTGCATGACATGCACGGTTTCCAGGTCGGTAGTGTTGTTGAGGTTAACCTCGGAGTTAAACCTTAGCTTTATTTGCAAGCTAGGTACCTGTATGTACACCTCAGTCTAACCCTCGGAGATTTCATGCGTTATGTTGTGTATAAATAAAATTAATACACTTAATTGTGTATTGGTAGGTGGCAGCCGGCGCCGAACACGTCCCACAGCGCGAGCGTGTCTCCGCGCTGCTCCACGCCGCACCGCGAGCGAGCGCCGCCCTTACAGGTAATTCGCACTAAATATGTAATATTAGATCTTTTACTTCACGCAGTATTCAATTAATTGGTGAAGCGGGCATATTTTCGTCGTCCAAGATACCACAGTGTCTCAAGACCAGTGACCAGTGTGTGTTGCCAGTGATGACTTACGGAACTGGAACGTGGTCGCTCACAATGGGCCTCATACGAAGGTTCAGAGTCACACAAATTATGATGGAAAGAGCTATGCTCGGAGTTTCTCTGCGCGATCGAATCAGAAATGAGGAGATCCGCAGAAGAAACAAAGTCACGGACATAGCTCTTCGAATCGCTAAAATTAAGTGGCAGTGGGCAGGGCACATTGCTCGTAGAACTGATGGCCGATGGGGCGGTAAGGTTCTGGAGTGGCGGCCACGGAAGACGCAGCGTAGGGAGGCCCCCAACAAGGTGGACCGATGACCTGGTGGAGGTCGCGGGAAGCCGATGGATGCGGGCAGCACAAGACCGGTCATCTTGGGGGAGGCCTTTGTCCAGCAGTGGACCTTTATAGGCAGAAGAAGAAGGGCATTTTGGGGACTGTCTTTGCCGTCGCGAATAATTTATTCAATTCACATTTTATCGATGTCTTGTTTACATCGATCTAGAACAACCATTTGAATAGCCTGGGGATTAATATTACTATGACGTGTTAAAAACCATTATAGTTCGTCAGACAAAGATGGCGCTATACAGGATGAATAGCACTATCCCTTTTTTACAACGGAACAATGATTGCTTTAAAGACTGATTTACATGGTGCAATTTAATTACCTATGGCTTCAATTAAGTTGAAGAAATAAAAGTTGCATTGTCTAAACACCACTTAGACGATGCAAGCCATCTGTTGCATCAATTTTGTTGTATGTAGAAGGGCATTGATCATTTTAGAAAGAAAAATGCATTGATAAAATATTAAACAAGGTAGATATGTCACTAGCGCACTAAAAATGAAGCGTACAAAAGGAGGTAAGTCCTGTATCTCGCTTTAGTCACTCTCGATACACTCGTAAAAACAAACGACAAACACTAACAGCGCAAACGACAAACACTAGCCATCTTTTTCTTCTCTATGCTTTAGATTGCGCCCCATCTCACTCACACTGTACCAATGTATGCCGAATAAAAATATGCATGTGTGCTGCTGCTGTGTTCGGCACATTTTTTTTTTGGTCAGTTTGTTAGAATATATCGTATCTGTTTAATATTTTATCAATGGAAAAATGAATAAAAATTGTCAGTCTGCGTTCTACACATAATTCGTATGACATTGAAAGACGATTGCTAAATATAGTTCTGTGATATTGACATAACGATGCACTAAGAATAATGCTGATTCAATCGTGCAACGAGCAGACAAAAATAGCGCTTCACGTACAGCTCTTGGCTATAGAAATCAATTATTTCAGGTATCAACATGGTTGCGTGTAACTGGGCCAAACTCCCCTCGTTCGGCGCTGGCAGTCAAGAACGTCAACCACAATGTTGGCTTCGGATTTTGAGCTTATTAGCTCAGTGGCGCCTCCCGCGGCATTCCGGAACACTACCGACATGCACAGAGTATACGTCAAATAAAGAGATAAGTACACAGGCGACCCAACATACTTTCAAACTCTATTGTAAATGTGCCGAGTAGTCGATTCATTAATGGCCTTTTAAATTTGTAAAAAAATTGAGAAATTAATATTTTACCTGTATACTTAACTCTTTAGTTGACTTTTCGACACAAATAAGGTTCCATCAGGGAAAATACGTCCAAAGGCGATCATTTACGTCGTGCGACAGGAGATCAATCGAAACTCGGGCGGAAATTAACAGGGTGAAAAACTTTTTTAATAACTCATTTTTAAAGTCAAAATTAGCTAGTTTGACCTCGAATAGGATTCGCTGATGGAACCTTTAATTTGTATCGTATAAACACAGACAAGTGGCCTTCATCTAATCATAATATGATTATTTAATTATTGACCATTATTTCGCAAATATTTGTGGTTTAAATTTGAAATCTCAGTAGAATAGAACCTGTGAAAATTTAGTTTTACATTATATCTAATTTTTCTCGGGCAGAAAAAATTTGTAAATGTTTAATTTTTATGAAAAAAGAAAACCGAATGTTTACAATTATAACATACTGCTTGTTTAGTCAATTCCATTCGCGATTTATTTGCAAAAAATGTAACAAATACGAGTCTATGGAAAACTAACTTGAATCTTTCCACATAAGTTCAGTTTTCAATATAATTTAAAACATTTTTATAACTTGTTCAGTCAGACTGAAATAAAAAAATAAAAAATGTTTCCTGTTATAAAGTTGATATAATTTAACTCAAAATAACATCAATTTCAAATACGTAACTTTAGACATATTTAGCGCTAATTTACCATCGCCGAAAATTCTGTCAGTCATTTGAAGTTGAAGGAGACAGAATGGTGTCGACATTTTAATTATGTTTTGCGCTAAGTTTCAAGTGACTTGTAATGAACGCGGGCCCACTGAGGTTTCAGATTTTTTGTATTAATTATTTAATGAACACGATTATTTTCTAATCTAAAGTTATTACAACAGCATAATAAATAGGCTATTTGTACAGTATGAATATTTTTGTGATTATTTGCTTTAAATGCATAAAATGAGGGTTCTTTGTCATTTACACGAGTTTTAATGAAAATAATAACAATTCATATATCCAAAAACACAAAAATATGTTTGGCATTTTGTTTCTCGCGCCGTTTATTGTGAAACGATCCGGATTGGCTAATGTCACGATGACGTCATACGCTCATAAACACTTGTTGTCGTTCTGTGTTCTCTGGGCCTGTAGCCAATGTAACAACGCTTAGCAGCGAAGCGAAATCGAATACCAAACCAACCAATGGCGGGAACGATTGACCACGTGATTTATCGCGTCGCGTGGTCAATCGTTTTCGTTTTTAGAAGATTTTAACGATATTTGGAGCGATTTGTGGTATTTTTTTGTTTTCTGACTGACAAAAATAACAGATAAACACGAACATCACTGCCGAACCGAAAATCGTTTATAAGTTTGTGACGTCACTTATAAAGCGCGACGCCGTATTGCTGAATAAAGCGTTTCGGCGGCTTATTTGAATTTTTATTTTGATGTTTCTTACGAAATACGTATTTAAAATAAAAATAAAACTTTTGGTGAACTTCTTAACCGCAACCAAATAATTCAAGATAGAAATTATAAATCTGTCAAATAGCCTATTTTTGTCTTGATATATCCTATTTCAATTTATCTCGTGGTAACATGTAAATTAGTTTCTTTGATTATTAAATTTAATTCGATAACCAGTGATTGAATATTTATTTCTATGACTATTTTTGAATTGGAGAATGTCTTCTATATTTTGTTTAATTGGTGACTGTGGTAATGTGAATTGGCGCAGTACTCTAATACTTTTAGTAGTTAGTCATTTGATTTAAGAAATGCAGCTTAATTTTGGAAGAAATTTTATGTGACATGTATGACACAATTATAATTATAAAGACGATATCATTTATATTAATAAAACATGCAAATGCAAAGTGTATTGAACTAAAGATTTTCCCCCTTTTTCATAAACGCTGCTTAAAGTTAACTAGTGATTAGCTATTGTTTAAACATATATTTTAGACATTTGACGTCACTTAACTGTAATAATCGTTTATGGATAAACCCCTTACAACTAACTCTGCAGCATTTATTCATAAAGGATGAAGTGAAGTTACTCACTAAGGTGCGTATTACAGAACGTCACTCAAAACTCAAGCTCTACTTAAGTCTCGTTTCAAGCCAATTCATTGGTTGAAACTAGTTTTAAGTAATGTTTAAACGGAGATCAATGCTTGAGTTTCCTTCTGGAATACGGACCTAAGTAACTTTAAGTAGCGTTTATGAATAAGGGGGTTTAAGTATAAAACTAAATGATGAACTATAAGTTCGTTCCCTTGAATGGATATGAAAGAAAGGTTCATCTCTTTATTTACATCATTATTGTTAATAGTTTAAGAAACCTGACATTGGCGCAGATTCTCTTGTTTACAAACTAAACTATTTTTTTATTTTTTTTATTACTTATAAACTAGTGCTTGACTGCAATCCCGCCTGATGGTAAGCAGTGATGCAATCGTTGATGGTAAAACGCACTAGCTTATTAAGCCTATTCACTCAAAAAAAACAACACGACCAACGATGTTGCGCCAGAGGATGATCTGGAGACCCTCCACGACCAAACTCCCGACACAACAACATTAGGCACATCGTACCCGGCACACATCGCAACACAACTGCTCAGACTCGTCCTCCGTACGGCTTCACCAGACAACATGCCGGAACACGACGAATCGCTTGGCGGCAAGACTTTGTCTGGTGGGTGGTAACTTATGCCGGCGGCTGATGTTGTTGCCTACCATCTTTTTCTTTCCATTACGTTAAGAAAAGGATAGAAGATAACATTTTAGTTTAATCCTGTCAAATTAAGATACTCCACAGACTGTTTAGATGCGATTATTAACATGGCGACCAAAAATACGTCAGGAATTCCATGATTTAATTCCCCCATCTCCGTTCCACCATCGGACGACCCGTCGTACGGCTGGTTTCCACCCTTACGTTGTTAACACCACTACGATCCGGACGAAGCGTTTCGCCTCCTCCTTTATACCGCGTACATCGAGGGACTGGAACAATTTGCCAGCGGCGGTGTTTCCGTCGGACTACAATTTGAGTGTCTTCAAGGCTAGAGTGAATAGGCTCTTAATAAACTAGTGCGCTTTACCATCAACGATTGCGTCACTGCTTACCATCAGGCAGGATTGCGGTCAAGCGCTAGTTTATAATATACAATATGTAAAAAAAACCATGTCCGATCCGTGAAGGTATTGTTAGGTATCGTTAACTGATTCTAATAATGCCTACAAAGCCGGGCTAAACTTAAAAAAAAATCCCCTAAAAAAATAAATATTATTTCGAAAAAGCGAGCTAACTTAATGCATGTGCGGTAGGCAACCCGATAGCCCCGCCCCCTTTCACCCGCGCATGTATGCGCGGGTGAAAGGGGGCGGGGCATGCGGCACGTGGTCGCATCGCTATTCGCTCCGCTATGGTGTTGTCAGTTTTTTAAAAATTACTAAATTTCGGGGAAATTGGAATTAATACCCGGGAAAAAAAGATTATTTCAAAATTCATTATTATTGTTACTGTGATGATTACGTAAAATTTTATATTATATTTGGTCAAGTGTTTACCTAACCTTTATTATCCTTATGGGTCGGACAGGGTTTTCTTTACATATTGTATAAAAAAAAAGGAGCGGACTAATTTGACGGGTCTAAACTAACATTTTATCTTCTGTCCATTTTCTTAATGAAATACAAAAAAAAAAGCATGTACTTTAATTTAGTTTAGTTTGTTAACAAGAGAATCGGGGCTATAACTTTAATAAATAGAGTAAATTCGAAACTTACATTATCATAAATCTCATTATTTTATCGACAGTTTAGTGCAGCTGATGGGTGCAGTGTGCCTACATCTTGTTAGACTGCGCAGTCTTTTTTTTCGACGAAATTAGCAACACCATCAGATTTTGAACAATTTTGAAACAAAGTTGCACAAAGTAGCTTGAACGAATTGTAGTACATGTAACAACATAGATTCTACATACAGGTTGTCCCAGAAGCCGACGTCAAGCCGAAAGCAGGTGATAAACTGACTCATATATGTTATCAGAAAAATATAAAAAAAACTAAGTTACCTATTTAAAAAAAAAACCAGCATTTAAAAAAATAAAAAATCTACACCCTGTGACGGTTTTTTCACTCTTGTTGCTACAAATCTTGACTTTACTAAACATTTTCTTTTATCATCCTGAATAATGTTTCTGTATACTCTAATCTAAAGTTTAAAGCCAGCTGCTCCAGATTAGAAGAATATGCCATTTTTATGTCACAGGGTGTAAATTTTATCTATTTTTTTTAAATGCTAGTTTTTTTTTTATATAGGTAACTTACATTTTTTTATATTTTTCTGATAAGATATATGAGTCAGTCTACCACCTGCTTTCGGCTTGACGTCGGCTTCTGGGAGACCCTGTATATTTCATTGTATTTATGTCCTTTAGGTACTTATCCAGTTAACTGTATATATTAAATCAATATATATGGTTAAGTCTGAGGGTGACACTAGTTTCGCAGAATAAAAAGTCTGTAGTATTCTTAAGGAACGAAACTTGTCAACAGATAACTACAAATACATACCTAGTTTTATTTAACAGCTCTCTTTGTTATAGGTTCAAATATTATATACCTCCAAAATGCCTAAATAGAAAGTTATATAGTCAACCGGGGCAATTGCGTCTAATCGAAATAATTTTAAATCTATTTGAAAACCTACCTCTCCTGCCATCTTGTTTTGTTTACTTAGAATAAAAAACTATAACGTATAGATGGCAGGAGAGGTAGGTTTTCAAATAGATTTAAAATTATTTCGATTAAACGCAATTGCCCCGGTTGACCTTACACAATAAAATTAAGGAATGAAGAGTGCCGCTGGCATTCTGATTTTTGCAAATGTCATAATATATCATTGGCTGATTCTCTTGCTCACGAACTAAATTTAAGTAATTCTTCCTATTTCATTAAAAAGGAGGGAAATTAATATTAATTTAGTCCAAGCTACAAACTAAACCAATTGCATCTTTTTCTTCCTATTTCATTATGAAGAAGATAGAAGATAACATTTTAGTTTAATCCTGTCAAATTAACTTACTCCATAGACATTTTTTTTTTGGTTCATTTCTTTCCGTTCGGGCGAATGGAAAAGGCAAAGGCATAGTACGCCATACAGCCAAGTCTTCAGTAATTTTTTTCTTCATTAAATATCTATCCTAACTTATCCTAATTTATCCTAACTTATCCTAGCATAACTTAACCTAAACTAACTCCTTTCGTTTTACGCGTTTGGACGATAAGGAGCGGTTTAGCGTAAAGACATGATGAGGCCACTATGCTACAATATTTCACTGTTCTTTTTGAATTATTCACTGAATGCACTTTTTACTACATAAATCACGCGTTTTTATTTAGTAAACGACACTATAAATAATTTTAAAAGTGTAATGAAAAATGAGCGTGACACTCATCTTGACATTCCCGCCAAAAAAAAAAAACACTCCATAGACAGTTTAGACGTAATTATAAATATGGCGACCATAAATACGTCAATTTATGTCAGGAGCGGACTAATTTGACAGGTCTAAACTATCATTTTATCGTCTATCCTTTTCTTCTTTTAGTCTGAGAACAACAGAATCGGGACCATTATATATTTTGGATTGATTAGTTGTTAGGTTTTTAACACAATATTTACATTTTCATATGATGGTACTAATTTTGAAATTAGATTTTCCGAAGTTCAAGATATTTAACCAATCCGTCATAACTATCCAAACCTGTAGCTCAGTATGTTTTATTTCCATGTTCTGCAATAGTACCGCGCCAACCGCAATACGGGTTGTCCTTGGATGCATTTGCATAGATCATACAATGATATAATCATCGCTGACTCATTATTTAAATTGTCCGAAGGGTCTCTACGAGTGGGCTTTGGCCCCTCAACTGCTTCTAGGGGTCTTGACATTTTAAAATACGTATTCAATATTAAAATTTAATATTATCATAAGTACTTTTTGTTATGAAAACGTAAATATTGTGTTTGATTGTGAACCAATTTATTAATGTTCTATAGTTGCATTTGTTTGTTACGTATGTTCCGTGTTGTATGACAATAAAGTTATTTCACTGCGTCGATTAGCATTTAATGTAGTTGGGCGACGTCGGGACTCTTTGGATGCCAAAAGCTGTGTTTAATGTTACGTCTACGAATGTTTGTACTTTTATATTTGAAAGATACGAGAAATTGGTAAAAAATGTAAATTTTATATGATATTATAATGTTTTAATTCACATATACGATAGATAAATAAATTATGACTGGTTCTTTTTACTGTTGTTTTTATTTAACACTGGTATAAATATACGATTACATCAGATAAGGGGTCATCCATAAAGTACGTCACACATAAAGGGGGAGGGGGGTGTCGACAAAGTGTGACATGGTGTGACAAGGGGTGGGTGGGGTACTATGTTTCGTGACATCACATTTCAAAATCGAATATAGCTAGAGGTAATTAACGCGTTATTTGAAATATTAATTATAAACTAAAAGATATTTCCAACTCTATCTTTGGGACAATACGGTTTAAATTGTTTTCTTTACGAGATCATACTTGCTTTAGTAACACTCGCCGATCGACCCCCTTGGGTTTCTTTCTTATCTTTATATTCAATAGTTTATTGCTTTGTTATTGTTTCAAATAATTGATATAATGTTGATTTCATAAAAAAGTACTTTATTTAAATGGAAATAAAACTAAATTCGGAACTGCTGTTTTAATTTAATAATTTTTCGATGTGAAATTGCAAAACATGTGACGTCACATTGGGGGGGGAGGGGGTCTCAGAAATGTGAACACCTGTGACAAGGACGGAGGGGGGGCTCAAAAAATTATGAAATTCGTGTGACGTACTTTATGGATGGCCCCTAAGTGAAATTTTCACATTTGATCATTAGACACTTGAATAATTTGCAGCACGAACATATCTTTCGTACAGCAGTACTCGCATTGCTTCTAAGCCTCCCAAAAATTGTCGTTCTCTGTAATGCCGGCCACAGATATCGGCGAATTGTCGCCATCTGAGCGACTGTTATAGTTGTCCAAGTCAGCGGCGAAATCACCCGGGTACTCCGCCTCATCATACTCGCTGATGGAATCCACTTCGTCTTTGGAGTACTCTATTTGCATCTGCACACTCGACTCGTCGTTGTTGGGGTCGGCATGGAATATGGCGTCAAGGACGTCGTTCCTGGTGAGATGTGCGGCTTGCTCGGGCGATAGGCTGCGGCGGGACCGCTCGGAGGCCACGCACAGGCCTCCGCCCTCGACGCTCGGGGAGCCGGGCCGACTGGGGCTGACAACGATAGTCATCTGCGCGGAAAACATCTCGCTTGGCATCTCGATACCCGACATCGCCACTTCTCTCGAGTTCACTGTACTCTGCAGCACGAGCAACAAGTCTTGCGTTGGTGACTTGATGTCGTGTATTTCGCTGATATTTTCTACTTCCACTCTCAGCTTGTTTTTGTCTTTAGGGCTGGACGGATAGTTCTTATTGACTTGTTCCTCTGCTGCTGCAGCGATATCGTGGTTGTCATTTGATGCATGATACATTTGATTGATATTTTGTTTTAATATTTGCAGTTCGGCTTGTTTGTTGCATTTGACTTTCCTTAGCGAGTCGTTTCGGGCGGAATTTTCGTATTCGATCTCTGTGTTGCTGCTCTCGTTGCCCGAGCGTATGCTTTTGGTTGGCGACTGCAGGCCGGAGTTGTGGCGCCGCGTGTGTCGGGCGCTCGTGTACAGTTTCCTGAACTCTGTGAGTGGAGTTTCGAGATAGTTGTCATGTGCATGGTCCGCACAAGCTGCGAACGTGACTGGAATAGGCTTCGCGGTTACCGCGGCGGTGACTTTAGTCCTAAAGTATGTCTCCCCGATGTTAAACTTGGTCTTGTAGTCGCGAATGTACTTGTCAAAGTCTCCGCGCATAGATTTCTGTAAGTCTGCGAATTGCACATCTATGTCATTTTTTGAAGTTGCGTCGAGTTGCTGTTTCGACTGGCTTCGAGTTACCTCTGTTACAAAATAAAAAAGAAGCATTTTAACAAAACAGTTGTTTTATATTGAGCATGTTTTATTTCCATAATAAGCAATACAGCACTTTTTGTAGAATTATCTTATTTTGCCGATGTCCAGTAAGGAGTCCATATGTAACTAACCGAGTTCCTTTGCGGGGTCGTCGCGCTTGGACTGTCGGCGTCGGAAGTCGAGGTAGGATTTCTCGACGGCTTCAGCTTCTATCTCTAGCTTGCGCAGGCGCCGCTTGGCCTCGCGCAGTACCGCGGTGGGGCTCTTGTCTCGTGGCAAGTTGCTCTTGTTGCTCTCTCTCCTGGAAAGATACGGGAACCATAAATGCATACCCACTCATGCCTTTTTCCTATGCAGAAACTTCAAAACGCCACAAGGTACGGCCCTTGCATCGGCCGGTTGTACGCCGAATACGACCCAACTGGCCTTCTACAAAACATCACCAAGAGGTCAATATGTCATTCTACTTGCTTTTTCTCTATAAGTACGGTATTTTTTGTATAAAACGATTGTTTTGTGTCATTAACGTATCCAGCGGGAAATTAACGAGGGAAGAGAAGGTTCCGACCGTCGCGCCTTGGGATGAGAAATCTTCAAATGACTTCTCCCGCTCTGGACGGAGCGGAAGGGCGTGTCAGACTTTTACTGACTAAAAACCACCCGTATTTCTTCACTTGCCTGTGCACCAGGGCCACGGTTTCTTTTTTAACCAATCCACAACCCTGACCCAGGAGGCATCGATCTTCGTGGACCCCCTCACTACGTTCGAAAGTATTGTCACGCGAGGAAAGAAAGAATGTTGAGGCATTTAAGTCGACAACGCTAAGTGTTCACACACACGAGCAGCACCGAAACACATAAAACACCTAAATAATACAAATTTATTTTTATTTTTTATTTATTTGGGGCAAAAACAGTTATACAGTACAGCAAAAAACAGTTACACAACAGTATTTACTACTAGCTCTCCGCCCGCGGCTTCGCCCGCGTGGAGTTCGGTTATTTTTTATGTTCGGTTCTTTCGCGCTTTTTAGATTTCCCTTGGCAATATCAAATTTTTCCAGGATAAAAAGTACCCTATTATTTAACCCGGACTTCTAACTTTACATCTGCAAAATTTCAAAGCAATCGGTTCTGTAGTTACGGCGTGAAAGCGGAACAAACAAACAAACTCACTTTCCCATTTATAATATAAGTAAGGGTAAGGATTTTGCGTTTTTTTTTATTGCATCTACGCATCACCATTTAAACTTTTATACGGTCTGTTCGACCGATTTTAACTTCTATTTCGTAAGCATAAGGATGGCATTTAAAAAGCCGTTACAACACTATTTAGTGTAGCCGCCATTAGTCATTCAAATCGGTTGATCGAACAGTAAAAAGGTTTTCTTAAATGTTGAATGTTATTTTGAACAGAGTATAGATGTATTTGAATGTTTACCTTCGCAGCTTGTCCTTTGCTTCTTTAAGCATGGACTTGGGGCTCTTGTCTCTTTTCTGGTCTTTTAAGTTCAATGCCGGCCGTGGACGCTGCTGTGACCGATCCCTAGGACAAAAAATAATAATAATTAGCGGCAGCGCTAATAAATTGTAAAAGACTAGTTCTGTAAGTACTGTGTGAACAAGCGACAACATATCAAGCTACTACAGTCAGAAGCAAAAATATGTATACATTGCCAAGGCTCCAAAAATATGTAAACATCTTCGACTTTACGACGAAGTGCTCAACTTGAAGAGCATAAAATTGTAGCCACCGGTTCATATCATAAATATGTATACGCTCATTGCTTCATTAATTTATGAACCAACGCGTGAATATATGCTATTGATGGAAGCGTGCATACATAGTATTGTTCCTTTCGTGGTGGGCATAATTTAATGAAGCAATGAGCGTATACATATTTATGATGTGAACCGGTGGCTACAATTTTATGCTCTTCAAGTTGAGCACTTCGTCTTAAAGTCGAAGATGTTTACATATTTTTGGAGCCTTGGCAATGTATACATATTTTTGCTTCTGACTGTACAATCTGTCAAATTTATTTATTAGATTTTCAACTTTATCGTTACAGCATTAAGGGTGAAGGTTAAGTGGGAAGATTTGACAGCTTCGGATAGCTTGACATGCTGTCGTCCGTACAAACACACGTTCATAATATTTTTTTTAAATCAGATTAGAGTTAAGTATCGTTAGTCCTCGGATAATTCGAGCTCTTAACAAAACCCGACTACTAAGAATAAGTTTAGTTGATCCATATCGGATTCATGTATTGAACGACTAATAAAGTTTTTACAAAAACAGTTAATATTTGAAAGAAGTAACAATGTTTCATTCAGTGATGCTTACTGCATTATCAACTTTAACATTATGTACGGACGACAGCAGGTCAAACTAGCCGAAACTGTCAGATATTCCCAATCAACCTTGAGCGTTAATACTTTAGGATCTAATAAAGAAATTTGACAGCTTTTAGTAGCTTGAAGTGCTGTCGTCTGTACTCTTAAGCTTTTTGATTGTAATAAAAATGTCGTATACAGGTTTTAATGTATTTTGAACTATGGCATGCGTTTGTGTTTCCAAAATATGTTTCTAAATAATAATATACACTGATTAACCTGTATTACAAAATTTTGCAAATGATTTTATATTCATCATAATCATCATTTCAGCCGAAAGACGTCCACTGCTGGACATAGGCCTCCCCCAAAGATCTCCACGACGACCGGTCCTGCGCCTCCCGCATCCAGCGGTTTCCCGCGACCTTCACCAGGTCGTCGGTCCTCCTTGTCGCGGGCCTACCCACGCTGCGTCTTCCGGTGCGTGGTCGTCACTCTGGAACCCGTCTCCCACATGAGGCATCGTACCTACGGGCAATGTGCCCGGCCCACTGCCACTTGTTGCAGATCTCCACATTTCTAATTTGCTAACGCAGTGAAACCCCAACCATAGCCCTCTCCATTGCCGTTTGAGTGACCTTGACCTTTCTTATAAGGCCCATTGTTAGCGACTACGTCTCAGTTCCATAAGTCATCACTGGCAACACACTGGTCGAGACTTTTGTCTTAATATTTCGCTGAAATATTATAGCTTTCTATCAACTAGCCTAGTTAACAGGTTTCTAACAGCCTCATTAGGGTACTTCATGGCTATTGAGTGTCGCTGTGGGGTAACTTACTTCATGGTATGGTACATGTCGGGATCAGGCTGCACCGAGCACGACGCCACGGGAACGTTCGCGAGCATGCCCTGCATGGTGTTACCAGCGCCTAACAGAACAAACATAATTTAACATAAAACGGATAAAGCTAAGTTATATAAAGCTAGCTTATACAACATTATTTTTGCTTTAAATGAAACCTCAACATAATTTGTTCAGAATAAGGAACTGAATCGATTCCAATTTAGATATTCAATGTATATTTTTTCCCAAATCAACAATATAAATCTCTAAGGTCCGTATTACAGAACGTCACTCAAAACTCAAGCTCTACTTAAGTCTCGTTTCAAGCCATTTGATTGGTTGAACCTAGTTTTAAGTAATGTTTAACCAGAGATCAATGCTTGAGTTTCCTTCTGGAATACGGACCTAAGTTACTGAAATCATGACATTTGAAGTCAAGTCTTGAGTGAAAAAACACAACTCTACCTTATTATAAAGATTTGCGTGAAGTAAATTTTATCAAGACCTCAAAACTCTTCCAAAGCCTACTTACCGAGCGCGAGTCGGTCGCGGAAGGGCGAGGTCGCTCGCTTGCTGACGCCGGCGAGAGGACGAGCACGTCCCGGCGCGGGCCTGCGGACACACTGGCTTGTATTCATCTGTAGCTGGTTTTTTAATCACAGGAAACCTCCAAACCTCTTGTCGACGAGACTCAACGAGGATCGAGATTAATTTTAGTGTAGTTTCCGAGCTAAAAAATAGTGCAGATGGAGAGGTCTGTCTCTTAAGTCACAGGTCCCCTAGTTGAAGAGGCAGGGTTTATAATTTATATAGATTTAGTTAAATAATTTGTTTGTATGACCTACCACCTTATGTCTAATCTGTATAATTACTCTTTGGTAAATAAATATTATTATTATTATTATTAGAGGGGGTTCTGGATTAATTTTTGAGTTAATGGTGTCCCTTCCGTGAGCACATGATGACCACCGACTGGTTTTAGTGAGGTAAAAAATTTCTTACTCTGGTTCTATCTTCCAAAAAGCAGGGGGCTTTCGATGGTTTCTCCCGAAAATAAAAAAGCAGATGCGTGGGAGCAAATTGTGCTCCCACGCATCCCTTTCTAGCGTCACCTCAATCTAACCCTTACTGTACCTACGCGTCTAGGACGTCTTTCCATTTTCCGCCAGTTTTTATACCCTAATTTAATCTGAATAGAGTTTTGAGTTTATTTACGCTTTTATGACATAATTTTGAAACAGGCTTATACATTTGAAGCAATATCATACATGATATGGGAAAGGAAGAAATAAATAAATATATCTAAGTAGGTACCTCCTATTATTCCCACGCCTGTCTCTTAGTACTCCGATGAAGGGAAGTGTGTCACCTGGCACCAGGATTCGAGGCTGAGCGTTGCTGAAAATACTCAGCTCTTCGCCGGCGCCCTTCCGCCAACCAACGTTCAGGGTACTGGCACTCACACTGGTGTTCAAGCTGGAAGAATAAAACCGGGTATCATCTTTCTACATATGGCTCAGAGCAGTGTATCGCTCTAATGGTAAGGTAAAAGCGATAGGGTAATCCGGGAAATTCTAAGTCTTCGTAATTTTTTTTTGCAATGTGCAGGTATTAGTATCCTGTCGGTGGTGCGGCGAATGTACCTACAAGTATGTCCTGGGACCCCTACTCATGGTACTGGAAAGAATATATGGGGTTTTAGTCGGTAGGAGTCCGACATAACCACCCGTTATTCCCAGACGGAGAATATACATGAGGATTTCCTCATGACAAAAAAGTATCTTCATCATAATATTATGACCCTAGAAAATACCACACTAAAATCATCAACACAAATCTCTAACTCCATTTAAACTTAGTAAATATGTAGTGTTATTTTATTAACCTACATATACTTACTTCTTCATACTCATATATCATTCATTTCTGCAGGTCATAATACGCATTCCAGTATTATGAGGCGCTGTTCTGATAATATTTTACTACACCAAGACTCATTATTCTGCTTACAGACACGGTCCTCAACTTCAAGCCTATGTTTCGGCGACTTGGCGATAACTAGGCGTAAGAAGTTGTACCTGTGCTGTACCGTATTCATTTTTCCTACACAACACAACGCTTTAATTTAATATCTACTTATATTTACATATTTACAATAATATTTTCATTGTTATGACAGTTTTTGACAACGCTGTTGATTATGTCTCTATGACAACCTTTTTTCTTCTAAATTCTTAACTGCCCGCTATCTTTCTATCGGATTTGTTATGCCGAACTCCTTTACGGTATTTTATATTACTTTTAAATATTCAAATATTCAAAATTTTGTGGAATGCTGTTCTGCGAGGTTTCTTAGGAAGCCCTCGCAGAACGTTGACAGTTCAGCTGGAGTTCAGCTTGAGTCGCGGCCTGGTGCTTACATGTGTTTATTAGTTTATTTATAGAGTGTTTTATCTCTGCAGAGCCCTCCTAGGGTTACCCTCTCCCTCGCGGAGAGGGGACCCTCCTATCGTGCTGCTGCCGGCTCTCCGTTGCAGGGGCCGGTCCTGCTGTATTTCTGCTGCCTGGTACTGTCTCTGTTGGCGGCGCCACCGCCTCTGATGGCGGCGCCGCTGCTGTAGCCGGGCCTCTGCCGCGGGAGCCGCTTTTCGCTGCAGTCTTTGGATCTCCGCTGCTGTTGTCGGCCCTCTCGGCCGCCCCGCTCCTCTACAACTCTTCTGCGACCCTCAACCGCCTGCCTACAGCTGTCGCCGGCCCTCAGCCGCTGGGCTTCAGCCGCCGAGCCCCTGCGCCGGCCCTCTTCGCTGACCCTCAACCGCCTGTCTTCAGCCGCCGGGCATCTGCGCCGGCCCTCTTCACCCACCTTCAGCCGCCGGGCCCTCTGCGCGGCCCTCCCCCGCCGAGGCCGTCACTGAAGCTTTACTTTTTATATTTTATTGTGTACCTTTTTATATTTTACTTGTTCTTCACCTCATTCATCATTCACATCATTTTTATACTTTTATTTTTATTTGCTTTTATTATATTATTAAATTGTTTGTGTCCCTCTTTTACTCCCTCTTCTTTACTGTCTAATGTGACAGTTTGGCGCCCAATTCGCTCTTACCCACTCCCTCCTTTCTAAATTCCAAAAAACACTTCATCTAGTGTCTCAATTCTTTGGCTTAACATTTTGGCATCTATCTTTAAACATTATTATACTAACCTTTCATTCTTCCCTTACAGGAATTCTCTAATATTTTATTTTTCTTTTCACAGCGTTGTTTCTACTGTCTAACACACTAATTAATCTAATTCTCCACAGCTTCACCTACACCTTCATTTCAGCTTCACCCTTTCTTCTTCTTGGAGCGGTTTGCTTCACCCTTTCTTCTTCTTGGAGCGTTTTGCTTCACTCTTCACTTCTTCCTGGAGCGGATTGCAACTCTTTAAATAAGCCTATGCAGGAGCGGCTGGTGACTCCTTAAGTAAGCCTACACCAAATGTCTTTTTTTTTTCCATGTCTGGAGCGGCTGACAACTCCTTAAATAAGCCTTATCGTCATTTTAAAACTCACTTCTATGAGTGGCAGTCATTGATTGTGAACTCCACCCATACCTGTATGAAGAAGATTGCTTGTCAGAGATAGTATGAATGGGTAAATGGGGATGTCTGAATCTGTGAAGTGAAGTTTTACGGTCCCTTTAGGAATTCTCTATCAAAATTTTCTCCAGGTGAAAATTTTTCCAGGGTCGGGGGGAAAATGTAGTGTTATTTTATTAACCTACATATACTTACTTCTTCATACTCATATATCATTCATTTCTGCAGGTCATAATACGCATTCCAGTATTATGAGGCGCTGTTCTGATAATATTTTACTACACCAAGACTCATTATTCTGCTTACAGACACGGTCCTAAACTTCAAGCCTAAGTTTCGGCGACTTGGCGATAACTAGGCGTAAGAAGTTGTACCTGTGCTGTACCGTATTCATTTTTCCTACACAACACAACGCTTTAATTTAATATCTACTTATATTTACACATTTACAATAATATTTTCATTGTTATGACAGTTTTTGACAACGCTGTTGATTATGTCTCTATGACAACCCTTTTTCTTCTAAATTCTTAACTGCCCGCTATCTTTCTATCGGATTTGTTAAGCCGAACTCCTTTACGGTATTTTATATTGCTTTTAAATATTCAAATATTCAAAATTTGGTGGAAAGCTGTTCTGCGACGTTTCTTCGGAAGCCCTCGCAGAACGTTGACAGTTCAGCTTGAGTTTCGGCCTGGTGCTTACATGTGTTTATTAGTTTATTTATTGAGTGTTTTATCCCTGCAGAGCCCTCCTAGGGGTTACCCTCTCCCTCGCGGAGAGGGGACCCTCCTATCGTGCTGCTGCCGGCTCTCCGTAGCAGGGGCCGGTCCTGCTATATTTCTGCTGCCTGGTACTGTCTCTGTTGGCGGCGCCACCGCCTCTGATGGCGGCGCCGCTGCTGTAGCCGGACCTCTGCCGCGGGAGCCGCTTTTCGCTGCAGTCTTTGGATCTCCGCTGCTGTTGTAGGCCCTCTCGGCCGCCCCGCTCCTCTACAACTCTTCTGCGACCCTCAACCGCCTGCCTACAGCTGTCGCCGGCCCTCAGCCGCTGGGCTTCAGCCGCCGAGCCTCTGCGCCGGCCCTCTTCGCTGACCCTCAACCGCCTGTCTTCAGCCGTCGGGCATCTGCGCCGGCCCTCTTCACCCACCTTCAGCCGCCGGGCCCTCTGCGCGGCCCTCCGCCGCCGAGGCCGTTACTTGAAGCTTTACTATCTTTACTTTTATATTTTACCTTTTTTATATTTTACTTGTACTTCACTTCATCATCATTTTTATACTTTTATTTTTATTTGCTTTTATTATATTATTAAATTGTTTGTGTCCCTCTTTTACTCCCTCTTCTTTACTGTCTAATACGACAAATAGTTTAAAATCCACTATCAAAATGCCTTGAAAATCACAAAAGAAAGCTGATTGTGCACATTACACATCAGTTTTTAGCATATTGTTGCACCTTCGCCTTTCTTTCACCATTATAACGCTATTTCTTTGCCTCGCGCTTACTTGTGGGTCTGACATTTTAATTGGAAACAATAATAATTATGCATTTCTACTAACTAGGAGGCACCACATCGGCAAAGTAGCCAACTGCAAAGTCATACCCGGTGAGAGTCTCACTGCACAACACCGTCTCCTTGTCATGGACCTCTGCGTAGACGTGTAGAGGACTGTCGGCGCCAGATCCGGTGGTGGCTGCTTGATGAAAACAGGTCCCAGGATTTTGCGTCGGTTATTGGCGACAAGTGCGTCGGTACCGATGGAGAACCTGTGCAAGACCACTGGGACAGGATCCAGGCAGCTATTACGGGGGCGGCGCGGGTGGTACTCGGCGTCTCTAAGGGCGGCCACAAACGTGACAAGGAAACCTGGTGGTGGGACGACACAGTCCAGAGGGAGACTAAGGTGAAGAAAGCCCTCTTCAAAACGTGGCAAGCGACCGGATCTCCTGAAGATCGCGATGCATACAAGGTTGCCAAACGTGCCACCAAAAGAGCTGTAGCCAGAGCCAGACGAGACCACTTGCAACCTCTCTACGAGAAGTTGGAATCGTCTGAGGGGCAAAAGCTCATTTACAAGTTGGCACGTTCCAGAGTCAAAGCGGCACAGGATATATCCAAGTGCCGTTGTGTAAAAGATCCAAATGGCAACCTGCTATGCGAGGACCTCGCGGTGAAGGAGAGATGGCGCTCGTACTTTCACGAGCTGCTGAACAAGCAGCATCAAGAGGTGCAGACACCGGAACTCCCTCCGAACCTTGGATTAGTGCCTCTGATAACGCCTGAGGAAGTCCAAATGGCTCTTCGTCGTATGGGGAATCGGAAAGCTGTCGGAGCTGATGGAGTCCCCATTGAGGCCTGGAAGGCGATGGGTTCTCGCGGTGTGGGCATGCTAACTAACTTTTTCAATCGCGTGCTCCTGACCGGCAAAATCCCGAGCCAATGGAGGCTGAGTATAATTACTCCAGTCTTTAAAGGCAAGGGATCGGTTCAGGAGTGTGGCAACTATCGCGGTATCAAGGTCATGTCCCACACCATGAAAATCTTTGAGAGGATCGTAGACTCCCGAATCCGGCAGGAGTGTGCTGTCTCGGAGTGTCAATATGGGTTTCGGCCAGGGTACGGAACCATGGACCCTATCTTCGCACTAAGGATCGCCATGGAGAGATACAGATCGAAGAACACACCTCTGCATATGCTCTTTCTAGATATGCAGAAGGCCTTCGACTGTGTCCCTCGCGGGGTGATCTGGTGGGCACTGAGGTCCAAAGGGGTACCTGAAGCCTATGTCGACATAATTCGAGACATGTACCTCAATTCCGATTCCGTTGTCAGGACCGCTGTTGGCGACACTAAACCCTTCCCCATCACCGTCGGAGTCCACCAGAGATCCGTCCTTAGTCCGTTTCTGTTCAGCGTGATATTAGACGTTTTGTCGGGCAGCATCAAGGACTCACATGAGCAGCCTCCCTGGCTACTCATGTATGCTGACGATATCGCGCTGGCGGACGCGGACAGGGAACGGTTGGTGCGGCGTGTGAATGCGTGGAAGGACTCGCTTGAGAACGGAGGTCTGAAACTCAACGTGTCGAAGACCGTATACTTGGCCAGCAACACGACAGACCCCATGTCTGCGCGCATAGGCGGAGATATGGTCGAGCGCACGGACCAGTTTAAATACTTGGGGTCTGTGCTTCACGCGTCCGGCGACATTGATTGCGACGTCAAGGCACGTATTTCCGCAGCTTGGGCGAAATGGCGTGAGGTGACAGGTGTCACTTGTGACCCCAAAATGCCGGTTAAGCTTAAGGGACAGGTCTATAAAACCATCATTAGACCTGTTCTCCTGTATGGCAGTGAGGCGTGGGCAGTGCTTGAGCGACACAAGCAGGAGCTGCGTGTCACGGAGATGAATATGCTGCGGTGGATGTGTGGAGTTACGCGGAAAGACCGCATCAGGAACTCCCGCATCAGGGGCAGCCTTCGTGTCCGTGACATTGCAGACAAACTGCAGGAGGGTCGCCTACGCTGGTACGGCCACGTCTTACGGAAACCGGCATGTTACGTGGGTAACAAATGTCTTGCCATGGCGCCTCCGCCGGGCCGGAGCAAGCGGGGTAAACCAAAGAAGTGCTGGCTTGACGTTGTAAGAGATGACATGCATGCCAACAAGCTCTTACCACAGGACGCTAAAGATCGTGCGAAATGGAGGAGAATGTGCAGGAAAGCGGACCCCGGGCTCCAACGCGAAAGCCGCGGATGCAACCGGGATAAACGCTGAGATGATGATGATGAATAATAATTATGCATGATTTTATATTTATTTATTTATTTATAAAAACTTTATGCACAAAGAGAAACATTGCACAATGGCGGACTTAATTAATGCCTTAGGCATTTTCTACCAGTCTACCTTAGGGTGATGCAGAGACAAAACATGGTAGGTGCAAACATATAAAAGAGAAGTTGAAAGAGAAACACAAAAAAAAAAATATAATAAATACATAAATACAAAATATAAACAGTAGACAGAAAAAACATAGAGAAAAAATAAATAAATTACAAGTTTGATGAATCTGCCAATTTCTTGCGTAAGTATTCCCGAGCTTTAATTATAAATGTGTACCGACTGGTCAACATCCTGATATTCTGAGGAAGATCATTCCAAAGGAAAACCGCCTGGACAAGAAATGAAGACTTAAGAAAACCAGAGCGGTGTGAAGGACATCGTAGAAGACAATTATTGGAAGAACGAAGATTCCTATTATGCGCAGAGCATAAATATTAAATTTAAATAAAAATTATATTGGATATTTATATTTTTTGTCATTTCAACTAGGTACATATTTTGACTCAGGTTTTTTTTGACATTTAATGAATAAGAAAAAGTTCCTCATATGGAACTGTTATTTCAATCGTAAAAAACAATAATTGTGCATTATTTTAAAACATAATATATTCTTATGTTAAAATTTTGATATCATGAGCCAGATGAACACCATATTTTTGTACGCGTACTGGCATAACACAGCGCCCTGTTATATACAAGATCTATACCATTTACCTGCATTAGCAAATAAAATGATTTGATTTCATTTTGATTACCAGTCAGAGTCACTACTTACGGAATACGGTTCCGTACCCAAAAACTATTTATTGCGATTCGTACGGACGACAGCAGGTCAAGATACCCCAAACTGCCAAATATTCCCAATCAACCTTAAACCTTAATACTTTAGCGATAATGTTGAAAATCTAATAAAGAAATTTGACAGGTTGTAGCAGCTTGATGTGCTGTCGTCTGTACAAGAATATGGAAAAAGAAACTACCTAACAATCCAATGACCAAAAGTAACATCGATTCGTAGCGATGCGAAATCGAATACCAAAACAACCAATGGCGGGAACGATTAACCACGTGATTTATCGCGTCACGTGGTCAATCGTTTTCTCTATTGGTTTCGTTGTGAAGCGATGTTACATTGGCTAGGGCCCCTGTTGTCGTGATTCGAACGCCAAAAGATCTTGAAGCTGTACTCACGGGAACCTGTGTACGTGCGCCGGCGCAGAGGGCGCCGTGTGAGGACGTGGCATTGTCGACGAGCGCGGACGTTGCTGGAACAAACATTATTGTACATTTTATAAAAGTAACAAAAAAGATCTTGTTACTTTTATTAAAAAAATCTTTCAATTAAGTTTAGAGGTATGAGAGGAACAAGGAGTAAAGTTCACTCGTTCTCCATAGAAAAGGGAGGATCCTCCGATAAGACGGGTGTTAGGTATGTCTGGCGGGCACTTGCCCAATCCCAACGGTTGATGCTGGGAAGTTGCTATGTAAGTATGCTAGTTGGACGGTAAACTCTGCTTGCGAGATGTAGAATTCGTGTGACGTCAATATGAGACATTGTTCGCGTGTGGCGGTTGTAGATACCACTACAAAGAATTGAAGTTTTGCGGGTTACGGGATATTTGTGTTTTTTTTTCTTTTATTATCATTGCCACCAACTCAGTCTATAGCAGTCCACTAACATCCACTTACTCCAGACACTTGATTAGTTGTGACTTATTACACTTGTTACCATACAAAAACCTAAATAAAATGTGGTCGAATTTCGTTCTCAGCCAGTCTTCACCAAATAAAACAATCGCAGATTGAAATTGATGTCACCGACTGAATACCGGAATAACTGCGCAGTTCTGCTAGGTAGCTTAATTTTCCGTGTGCAGTTTCTGGTCTGCCATCGGACGCGTCCCCAGGTGGCGGATAGGCGGCCCCCAGATATGGGGGTCACTGGTTTTACCGGTGCGGACCAAAGCAAGACGCGAGGTCCGCTTCTGCGGTCATACGTGCGACGGGTCGGCCACCACTCCAGGTGAGCTGAAACCACCCGAACTCCGGGTCGCCGTCGGACAACCCAGGCTCCTCACTGAGAGGAGCTGGGGGCCACGCTTGCATGCGTGCAAGCGAGTGGGGCTATGAGGAAGGACACCTCGCTAAAAAACCCTTGGCTGTTGCGTCTTCTTGCACAAGAAGACGCACCACGCCCGGCAGTTCCCCATGGAGGGACCAATGAGGACCCGCCTTTTAGGCGGTCATCGTAGGTGGGGGATTGGTAGCGCAGGCTCTGCCGAATTCGCATGACCCCGCCACAAAGGCGACGCTAAAAACCTCAGTGGTACACCGGTACCGCTGGGGTTATTAGTGGGTATACCGGGAGGCTATCTCCCGGGGTGTCCCACATATGTACCCCTCGGGGATGCGTAATTGCCATTTTCCAAACAAATCATCAAAAAAATAAGGTAGCTTAAATACAAAATTATTTTTACTTTATACGAAACTTGAATATACAGGGTGTATCTGACATCGTAACGCAAACTTCGCGAAAAGGCGAGACCGCATGCCACTAATAAAATTATGATAGTCATTTATGTCGTTAATGAACGGTTACAGAATACACACTGTTTAAAAAAAAGTGTCGGCTTGGCTTTTGAACGTTGCAAGCGTGCCGCCGTGCGGGTTTGTACGTATGACGTTGATCCCTGATGTGAACTCTATTAAATCAGCTGATAAGATAGTTTTTCGTATTTTGTTTTCATTGCGCTTTTTTATGTAATTAGCGAATTATTTAATTTTTACTTTAAAATATTATTGGGTTTTAAAAGTATAGCAATTGAGAACGGTGTGAAGTGAAAAAAAAGTACATATATTTTTTTTAAATCATGAAAAAGCCGACGAAAAATTTCACCACTGAGGGGCTCAGAATCATGTACTGGATCCATGGTACTCGTTTGTGCGTCGATGTCAGATACACCCTTTATGTAGTTTGTTCAGAATAAGCAAATGAATCGATTCCAATCATTTTTCAACCATATTATATTTTTTCCCAAATACATTTATAAATTGTTGCAGTGTGGTTACCGAGCACACAACATAGCTGACGGTAGATTATAGTACTAGGCGCGTGCGCATATTTGGACAGCCCCCGCACCACGCTGCTGTATAGACGGGCGGGCGAGCGGTACGTTGACCATATTTTTATTGGGACAACCCAGTAAGATAACAAGCTCATAACTTTGTGGTTTAACATGATATCTTTTAGAAATTTTGTACATAGGTCATTGATAAAATATTAAACAGATACGATATATTCTAACAAACTGACCAAAAAAAATGTGCCGAACACAGCAGCAGCACACATGCATATTTTTATTCGGCATACATTGGTACAGTGTGGGTGAGATGGGGCACAATCTAAAGCATAGAGAAGAAAAAGATGGCTAGTGTCTGTCGTTTGCGCTGTTAGTGTTTGTCGTTTGTTTTTACGAGTGTATCGAGAGTGACTAAGGCGAGATGCAGGACTTTCCTTCCTTTTGTACGCTTCATTTTCAGTGCGCTAATGACATATCTACCTTAGTTTAATATTTCATCAATGACATAGATTCTTTACTTAAAAATACTGGACACGTGTTTCGAGTTTCGCATAAACAAAATATAACGTTGTCTAAACCCTTAACAAGACATACAGATGGCATACGATTAATACTTAATTGAAAAAAGGGAAACTCAAAAAACCTAAGCTTTTTACGGTACCTGTCTGACAAACGCCTTGAGCCGATCGTTTTCGTCCTTCAGACGCTGTATGAGGTCACGGTCGCGTCCCCTCTCGAGGTCAAGGTCGGGCGCCGGCGTGTCTCCCGCTTCGCTTGAGTTCGACGACTGGCTGTGATCTCTACTTCTCTCGCGGTAGATTTCGTCTAAATTCGACTAACAAAAATAAAATGGCAAAGTTAACTGATGATGTAATTTACAATTCAAATGTTTATAAATACATAATGAAATATGACATATCTGCTATTATATAGAACAGAATCGCCGACAATGGCGCCCAGTCTGTTGTCCACAAACAAAACCAATTTTAAGTTATGGGCATGGGGAGTTTTGGCGGGAAGCTAAGATGAGCGCCACGCTCATTTTTCATTGGACTTTTAAATTATTTATAGTGTCGTTCACTAAATAATAACATGTGATTTATGTAGTAAAAAGTGCATTCAGTGAATAATTCATAAAGAACAGTGAAATATTGTAACATAGTGATCACATCATGGCTTTGTACCAAATTTTCCTCCTACGTGTTCGGTTCGCGCGGCTGTCTTTTTCGACATGAATAATTTATTACGTGACATTGGCTAAATGCACAAACCGTGCGAAGCCCTAGGAGAAAGAAAGAAGAACTTTTGAAGATTTTTATTTTACTTGTAATTGGCACAAAGACATAACTAGTGTCACACTACAAAAAAAAAAACAGTTATGTGTATCTTTTTCTTTCTATTTCATTTAGAAAAGGACAGAAGGTAAAATATCAGTTTAGACCTGTCAAATTAGTGCGCTCCTGACGTAAACTGGCGTATTTTTAGTCGCCATGTTTATAATCGCGTCTAAACTGTCTATGGAGTATCTTAATTTAACAGGATTAAATTAAAACGGTAACTTCTATCCTTTTATTAATGAAATTGAAAGAAAAATATGTACGTAACTTAAAATTAGTTTAATTCGTGAACAAGGGAATCAGGGCTTTGTATAATAATAATAATATAGTAATACACTTTTAAAATGTATTTATGGGAGTTTGTTGCCCATTCTTCATAGGCAGAGGTAGTGGGTCGTAGTTCACCACGCGCTGTCCGACTGGTTGATATAATGAGATACCACATACAGGTTAAGCAGACGACTGTTATGCCTGAACAGAAAGCCCTGCGACCATGGGCGCACCCAGCTTCTGCCCTAGAGGGGCCAGGCCTAGGAGGGGGGCAAGTCTGGGAGCCTAGGCGGGCAGTTCCCCCGGTACGTCCATGCCTGCGACAGATGACGGAGTCCATCACGGGTTGTTGTTTACTGCTCGTGAAACAAACACTTCCACACAAAAGGCATAACGGACAGTCCTTTGTGCAGAGCTTGCATGGAGGCTGAAAAAGACGCGGAGGCCCCGGGTTCGATCCCCGGCCAAGTCATGATGAAAAACGATCTTTTCCTGATTGACCTGGGTCTTGGATGTTTATCTATATATGTATTTATTATAAATATAGTATCGCTGATTTAGTATCCCATAACACAAGTCTCGAACTTACTTTGGGGCTAGCTCATTCTGTGTGATTTGTCGGTATATATTTATTTATTTTATTTATTTTAGACCGTTGCGCATGTGCTCTTCGAGTGTACAGGCGTCACCCAGATCAGAAGTGAACACAAAACACTCGAGACACCAACATCTAACACGGATGTTCTTAACAAGCTAAGAGACTTAATAGTCGCTTCTGGAGGGACATGCGCTGTTTGGAATAACCACCAACGGCCACCATGGCCCACGAACAATAGTCCACTGGAATGACTAGGTGCGAAAACCAACCCCGTAACATAGAACGTGCAAATTTCCTCACGATGTCGTCCTTCGGCGTTTTGAGAGCAGTCATCATCATCAGTCTCTACTCGTCCACTGCTGGACATAGGCCTCTTCCATGGCACGCTAACAAGCTCGATCCTGAGCAGTTCTCCGCCAGCCACTACCAGCCACCTTTTTAATGTCGTCGCTCCATCTCGTCTCGTTTGCCGAGACGCGGTCTCCACTCGAGGACTTGTTTACCCCAACGGTTGTCGGTCCTGTGGCATATGTGACCAGCCCATTGCCACTTCAGCTTGCTAATCCTCTCAGCTATATCGGTGACTTTAGTCCTCTTTCGGATCACCTTATTTCTGATGCGGTTCTTCAGAGAGACGCCCAACATAGCCCGCTTCATAACAGATGAGAGCAGTGGTGATGAAATATTTAGACAAAATAAAGTTTATGTCTCTGGGTTCGACGTTACGACCTTCGACTACTAAGTTACAGTCGTCACCACTAGGGCATCCAAATTCGGATACTTATCAACTCCGGAGTCGACAACTTTTTTAGAGATGAATTTTTATTCATCTCTAAAAAAGTTGTCGAAAAGTTCTATTAATTAAAATTAAGGGCATTTTTATGCCCTTAATTTTAATCAATAGAACTTTTATTTGTTAAGAGATCAGTGTTTTTGTTTAAAAATGTACTGTCTGACAGACAAAAGTTATAATAGACACATAATACTGATTATAAAATACTAGCTTTCCGCCCGAGGCTTCGCCCGCGTGGAATTCTGTTATATCGCGCTTTTAGATTCCTCATTTTCGGGGATTAATTATCGTACCATTTAGCTTCTAAGTTTACATGTGCATATTCGTTTGCAATATATTACCTTGTTTTAAACGAAACACAGCGCTATCTATCACCGTACTGCGCCTGTAGCCAAAGTAACATCGCTTCATAGCGAAGCGAAATCGAGTACCAAACCAACCAATGGCGGGAACGATTGACCACGCGACGCGATAAATAACGTGGTCAATCGTTCCTGCCATTGGTTGGTTTAGTATTCGATTTCGCTTCGCTAGGAAGCGATGTTACATTGGCTAGGGCCCCTGGTACCTATAAAGCTAACAATATTTTTGTTTTCCCTCGGGAACATCAAATTTTTTCTGGATAAAAAGTACCCTATTATTTAATCCGGACTTCTAACATTATGTCCGCCAAATTTCAAAGCATTCGGTTTAGTAGTTACGGCGTGAAAGCAGAACAAACAAACTCACTTTCCGATTTATAATATTAGCAAGGATTAAAACAATTATAAAAAATAAACATTGGTTAGCAAGAATCAATCTTTTTGTTTAAAAAATTACTATCTGAGAGGCAAACGTTGTAATAGACAACTAATACGCATTATAAAATGTTAAAACAATCAACAATCGTAAAAAATAAACACTTGTTTAGCAAGAATCAGTCGTTTTCCTTAAAAATGTGCCTACTATCTGACAGGCAGACATTGTACTAGACAATTAGGTAATACGCATTATAACATATTAAAAAATCAACAAAAACAGTCATAAAAATAAACATTATTTTTTGGCAAGTTAAAATAATAATCATGAACTTACACCCAAAAAATCTACATTTTTGAGATTGAAGCTCGGGGTAATATGTTCTGAGAAAAGATAGCGCGTTCAAGGATGAGTCAGAAAGAGAACTTCTAACTTTCGTGCAGAAAAAACCTGCTGCATTAGTACAACACTTTGATATTATTCGACTGACCGAATGATATCGAAGTGTTGTATTAATGTATTCTATGTTTATGTGTGCTCAGGACTTATGAAGGAATCAAACAACTGACTTACGCTCAAGAATTAAAATGCTTTATTCTTCGTTTTGTAAATAAAGTTTACGAAAATCGGTTTCAACTCCAGTGTTCTATTTCAACTCCGGATTTGAAAAATGCTGGAGCGATTTTAGCTCCGAATCTCCGGAGTTACGAAACTCCGGAACTCCGGATTGGAAGCCCTAGTCACCACTGCTCTTTGTTGTTATATAAAACCACATAAAATAACGATCTCGCTTATCGTCAAGAAGCACAAAGGGAGACATTAGGTCCGCCTTTGTGCGAAAAGTTTATAAACAAATAAATACCTGACTGAAATTGACATTCTTCTTTCTAAAATCATTGACAACTTGGTTCATCTTGAGTTTTCCATCAAAACCGTCACTTTTGGAGCACTTTTCGTTCCCTTGGCTGTTATTTAAGGTCAGATTGATCTGCGACACCGGTTCATATGCCTCGGTGATGGTTCCTCTTTCGATGACACACTTCGCTTGCATTCTAGAAGATTCTAGGTACGACTTGAGTATTGCGAGTTCATTTTTTAATAAATCGTAATGCGAATGAATTTCCTCGCTCTCCGTTTTAGGTGTTTTAATTACTTTGGTGTTTAATTCTTGAACAGTTTTCATGTTTTCCAGTTCGGAGCGCTGGCGTGTGACGTTTTCTCTCTCTAATTTCATAGATTCAAGGTGACTCTCCAGGATAGCTAGTTCATTCGTTATTTGTAATCGCATCTCCTCTCCGCGTTTCTTTAATACTTTTTCAGCTTCAGCCAGTTCACTTTTTAAACTGTTTTCCTGTAAAATGGAATTGATTACTATTACGCATTGCTGTCGTTTACATCTGGCAGATTGTCCGCAAGCGTGATAATTATATTTTGTTGTATAATTTAGGGGAACTTTTTGAAAAGGTTATAAAAATATTATGTAAAAAAATTACATAATATTTTTGTCTTTTTTTACTTCGAAAATTAATATATTTTTTTTAAATTAATAATGTTTTTTTCTTGAACATTTAGTATTTCTTTTACTTCAAAAGTCAATATTTTTTTATTAATTACATTGGTAAAATGAAAAATTAAATTTGGCACGTACGGACAATAGCAGGTCAAGTTTCCCCAAACTGTCAGATATTCCCAATCAACCTTGAGTCTTAATGCTTTAAAGATAAAGTTGAAAATTGAATAAAGATATCTGAGCTTGATGTGTTGTCGTGTGTACATTGTTGGGCTAACTTAACTTTTAGTAAACGATAAATTAGACTGCACAGTTTCAGTTACGGATAAATAAATTACTAATTAGGTAGATAGTGGATTTAGTGCCAAGTCACCTTGAGCTCCAGGCGTTGTGTCTCGGCGCGCACGTCGTGCATGGCGCGCGCCATGTGCTGGTGTTGGTCGCGCAGTGCGCGCGCCAGGCCCCAGAGGAACTTCTTCTTCAGTTGCACACTTCGTTCCATTTCTTCCTCGCGAGCTTTGAACATATCCTCCAACTATAAGAAAGTAAACCTTAATTAAGAAAATATAATATGGATGCCGAAGGTTGAGGCAGGATTGTACTTAAATTCCGTGTGCAGTTTCTGGCCTGCCATCGGACGCGTCCCCAGGTGGCGGATAGGGGAACGGCCTCCAGATATGGGGGTTACCGGTTTACCGGCGCCGACCAGAACCAGATGTGGGGACCGCTTCGGCGGTCACACGTGCGGCGGGTTGGCCACCACTCCAGGTGGCTGACGTTACCCGAACCCCGGGTCACCGTCGGGCAACCCGGTCTCCTCACTGAGAGGACCTGGGGGCCCCGTTTGCTTCCGGGCAAATGAGTGGGGCTAAGAGGAAGGACACCTCGCTAAAAAACCCTTGGCTGCTGCGTCTTCTCGCACAAGAAGACGTACCCAGTCCCGCCCCTCCCTATGGAGGGACCATTGTGGGCCCGCCTTTTAGGCGGGAATCGCCGGCGAGGAATTGGTAGACAGGTTCTGCCATTTCCCATGACCCCGCCACTCAGGCGATGTCGATGTGCCGCTGTGGTTTTAGTGGGTATTCCCGGCTTCGGCTGGGCGAATCCCACACACGCCCTTCGGGGTATGGTGCGTAAATGCATTTACACAGCGTCAAAAAAAAAGGACTGTACTTAAATAGGGTATTATAGTTACACCTCATTTTTTTAGGCGGGCTCTGGGTGGAGTCAGGTTTTTACCGACGAAATCTCACTCGTGTTACTTCACTGGCTTCTGCGCCACGATATCTCTTTTGAATAACCCGTGGCTTAGTATACCCCTTCCTTTATCCGGGGTGGAAAATTCTCATAGATGTCTGCCGCCCTGGCGCGGGCGACGGGGTTCTGTCAGACTCTTACTGACTAAAAACCAGTCCGGTGTTCCATCTCACGCCGTACGAATCCTTCGTTCCACGTGGGATGTTTCTGAGAAATGCTAGGATTCATATTTGATACGGTCACGATCCATGTTTTGATCAATATGATACTGGGGGGTTACAATGACGTGTTAAAACTATAATTATTCCAATGTCAGACAAAAATGGAGCTATACAAGATGAATAGCGTTATTCCTTTTTCACGACGAATCCTTGACCTGTGAAATTCGCCGTTCAACTAAGTGCTGGCAATAGATAATCAGTTTGCTTAAAAGCCAAATCAGTGTGGGTTTAGCACAAATCGAACGGGATTTTTGAACGAATACATAGTTGGAAGTCCAACTGCGTATTTTAACAGATCCTTGAAAATTTAAAGTTATTTTTAGGTGGCAAATCAAATTTTTAGAGTGAGTTTTTCTCGGTGGTAGGCAACAACATCAGCCACAAGCATAAGTTACCACCCACCAGACAAAGTCATGCCGCCAAGCGATTCGTCGTGTTCCGGCATGATGTCTGGTGAAGTCGTACGGTGGATAGGTCTGAGCAGTTGTGTAGCGATGTGTGCCGGGTACGATGCGCCAAATGTTGTTGTGTCGGGAGTTTGATCGTGGAGGGTCTCCAGATCAATCCTCTGGCGCAGCATCGCTGGTCGTGTTGTTGGGTTAAACATTGCATCACCTCGCTCAACTGCCGTCTTCCTTCCTATTCACTCAGTTTTTTTGAGTGAATAGGCTTAATAAGCTAGTGCGCTTTACCATCAACGATTGCATCACTGCTTACCAATAGCCGGGATTGCAGTCAAGCGCTAGTTTATAATAATTAAAATAAAAAAAAGAGTAATTGTTGACGCTTTCTGGAAGGGTCACTGCATTCTCCTATCAACCCCCGGGTCTCAAGGCAGGGAAAACAAACATGCAAAGCACTAACCTGGATCCAACAGGACAGGAAAGAGGAATCACCAACGACGGGGCAGACGCCGGCCGGTCAGTTATCTTCTTTATGTGGACTTGATGCTGCTTGCCCACTGCCTACACTCGTCAAGCACAGACACACCACCAATATGGAAACTGAGGGTTTATTAGGCCAGTGAATCCCTTAGAAAATCAGATATTCGGAATTATTTAGAATACACGCGGCGTCGTATGCGCTGAGGTCGCCATACTTCTTCTATTAGTTCTTTTTCTTGGCACTCTTGAGAGAGGCGCCACCAGCACGAGTTAAGAGAAGCCCGCGCTTATTTAAATCGTCGTTGACGCAACAAGGATGGGAAATGGAAATGCCTGGATAGATTATTAGGATAGTTAATGCTCACACATTTCCCCCCACCTGAAATCCACAAGGGTTTCAAGAAGAATGCGAAAAAGTAAGAGTGAAATCAGCAATAGCTGGACTATGAGCTACTGCCGAAAAAATGCATAAAAATCTAGTTAATAAGTGTAAATAATTGGTGGCTTATTTTAAATAACCTAAAGACAGTGTGTACTTATACTCTAGTTAGGTATATAAAAGGAAAATAAACTCATTATTTGGTAAGGGACAAACCTTTACCACTGGCCTACGAAACGTCTTTCCGTTAGCAGTTCGGAGAGTAACGACTCTAACTACCTGGTCTGAACCTGCATGCACTTGCACGATACGAGCCATTTTCCAAAACATCGGCGGAGTATTAGGTTCGTTAACTATAACTATGTCATTGACTTTGATATTTGGTTCAGGCAAGAACCATTTGCTCTTTTGTTGCAATGTGTGAAGATAATCGCGTTGCCATACGCGCCAAAAGCTTTGAGTAATTTTCCGAAGCATCATCCAACGAGATCGAGGACACGAATTGTCACTTATCGGTTCTTCGGGCAAGGCTACTAAAGGACCTCCCGTTAGAAAATGTCCTGGAGTTAGAACGTCAGACTCTGAAGGATCCGTAGATAGAGTACAGAGTGGACGGGAATTTAATACAGCTTCTATTTTAGCTAATACTTTGTTGATTTTATACCACTTTCAAATATTCCGCCGAAATGCGGTGCTCCAGCTGGATTGAATTTCCAGGTAATGTGGCGATTCGCTAAACCATTTGAAATTTCTGGATTAATCTGTAGGTACTTATGCTCATTTGAATATAATTGCTGCCGTATCGAGTAGCATTATTGTAGCAGCTTGATCTGTTACTTTCTTTTTCAACGGCTATTTTTCGTGTTATTAGAATGTAAAATAGGGACAGACGACAGCACGTCAAGCCACTACAATCTATCGTATTTCTTTATTAGATTTCAACTTTATTGCTAAGGCATTAAGGCTCAAGATTGATTGGGAATATTTAAGAGTTTAGGACAGGGGTGGCCAACTTGAGTAGACTTAAGGTGTACTGTTTACCAAAGAAACCTTGTGCGATCTACCAAACACACGTACTACTTGAAATCATAAATCAACAGCGTAGTTTTAAGATCGACTGGACTAGCAGTCGCAATCGACTGGACTAGCAGTCGCGATCGACTGGACTAGCAGTCGCGATCGACTGGACTAGCAGTCGCGATCGACTGGACTAGCAGTCGCGATCGACTGGACTAGCAGTCGCGATCGACTGGACTAGCAGTCGCGATCGACTGGACTAGCAGTCGCGATCGACTGGACTAGCAGTCGCGATCGACTGGACTAGCAGTCGCGATCGACTGGACTAGCAGTCGCGATCGACTGGACTAGCAGTCGCGATCGACTGGACTAGCAGTCGCGATCGACTGGACTAGCAGTCGCGATCGATTTCCCTATTAACAAACTGGTCATGGTTACATTGATTATTATTTTATTACTGATAGATCTCGTACTTATAACATGACATAAAACATTAAGTAATAATTATCTTCCGTCATAAAACTTTTATGAATTTAATTCAATAATTGTATAATAATAATTGTTAAATAATTTTGTACTATTATCACAATTTCAGAATATATAATAAATAAAATGTTATTATCCTCTTAAAATATGCTTTGGTTTTAAAATATTATTTCTCAATAAGTTAAAATTGACCTATTTTAAAATTAAGCAATTTTATTGTCACGAAATGGTTATCAGATCAAATAAATACTTTAAATTATTTCTAAGGTATTTTTGTTAATTCTTTGAAGCGAAAATAATAAAATAAAATATACAGCAATTCAATAATCTGCGATATTATTTTTATTTTTTGTATTAAGGTCTTAGAACAATAGTGTTTTTAATAGTATAAATTACAAACCATAAAATGTGGTTAATTATTTTTGTGAGTATTTTTCATCCTCGGGGCCGGAAATTTTACATTTCGGCGGCTCCTCGGACTCCCAAAACCGTTGAACGATCTCGTCGAGCGCACTAGAAGACGCGACGAGGAGCGTAACGGGTGTAGCCGGAGTTTTAGCTACCACGTTTTGAAGAAACTGACCACTTATCACCCAGCCGAATACACTAGAGAGTGCGCATGGAAAGCCCGGGCCTGGACTGAAACGTGAGCCAGTATATATCTGGTCAAAACAGTCTACTCCTAACAACAGATCGATCGGACCGGATTTATCAAAGTCCTGGTCGGCGAGATCCAGATGTGTAAACTTATCCTTGACGATTGTCGGCAACGACACTGAAGGAATCAGGGATGTGATTTTAGGTAGAACCACTAATGGAATATCAAACTGAGGAGTGTCACTCAATCGAGGTATTATTGAACCGAAGGTGTGACCTTTAATGCTACACACATAATTTTGACCGATGCCACTTACATTTAGTTTACATTTCTTGATATGTAAACCTAATTGTCGCGCACAGCTACTTGTAATACATGAATCCATCGAGCCACTGTCGATAATTGTACGGACATACTGCCACGAACCATCCGATCGCTTCAAACGAACTACTGCTGTACCAAGAATTTTTGTGCTAATAGGTTGATTTGAAATGTTTGACTGGGTAGCACCAGTTAGAGTAGTGTTCATATCGGGATGCTGGGATGAATCCAGTTCACTAGTATGAGACAGTAAACTCTTATGCTCTTCATGCAACAAAGTATTATGCTTTGCATTACAAATGAAACATGTTGACTTAGATTTACAATCGGTAACAGTGTGACCCGGCCTTAAGCAGTTTTGACATAATTTTAAATCTGTAACTAATTGTTGTCGCTGTGTCATATTCATAGAACGCAATTTACTACAACGGTAGATTGAATGATTTTCATTACAACACACACAAACAATCCGACTAACTTTATTATTATTGTTGGAAGAAATTAGAGATGATTTTGGTTGACGCGATAAATAATCTTTATTTGTATTAGGTCGATTTTGTTTACTTGTAGAATTTGATGATGGAATATTAACTGGTTGGCTAACCTCTAATACTTTTATGTAATTTTGTAAATAAGTAATGAAGTTATTAAATTTCGGAATTTCTTCAGTGTTTTGTAATTCAAACCTTTTTTTGTTTCTGTATCTAAAGGTCTAGACGCAATGTAGAATAAAATAAATTCGCATAAATCATCAATACACAAACCGCGCAAGGCACTAACGCATTCATAAAGTGTGTTAGATAACTCAGATAAGTTAGACAAAGATGGTTTTTGTATGGGATTAATTTTAATTATTTTTTCTAAATAAGCTGTTGCAAGAATACGCTTGTTATCATATCTGTCCAGTAAAGTTGCAAAAACCACTGAATAATTTGCCGATGTCACAGGCACGCCCTTCGCTAATGTCAGTGCATAACCAGATAAACATGACAGCAAATAGTGAAAATTCTCAGTGTCGGATAATGAACTATTATTATGAACAAGTGCTGTATAACTATCTTTAAATGTTTGCCACTTTTCTATATTACCATCAAACTTTGGAAGTTCCAGCTTAGGCAATTTCACTCGCGAACGCACGTGACCTTGACCTAATTCCGGGCGACAGTCGCTACCTGCGCTCGCATCGAGAGAATCCGCAAACTCAATAACACAGTAATACAATTCATCGAATGACAGTAACACTTTATGATCGATAACAAACGAAGGGTTAAGCTTTAATTGCAACCGGTTAACATCATCGTTGCATTCCAAAAATCTATTACGAATCTCGTCAATCTTTTTGTACCTAGCTCGAAAAGCTGCAAATTTAGTTTTAGTTTCTTTAACTGTTTTGGTTAAATCGTAAAGTATCTGCATACTTGTAAACTCATATTCCCGCCTTTTAATAGCGGTTATTAATTCCACTTCGCTCATAGTTCACTTGGTATACGATATCCGCACGCTCAAAAAGATAAAAGTTATAAAAGTAGGTAAAACGGAAAAAAACGTAAGCCGGTAGGTAGGCAGCAATGCACGCGCGAACGTATTGAATGAAATACAAGCACACACGTCTCAAAGTTATTTGTTAGAATATAAGTTTTGACTTTGAGGTAGTTCAAAGCTAATCCGTCTCCCGCCGGAGACAAGTACTTAGAGTGTAGGTACCTCGGTACTAAATTCGAGAAACTTCGAACTCACGTTTTTAAAAGTAATTTATGCAATTTGTTATTGAATACAAATAAATGCAGCTTATTACAAGGGAATTAACGAGGTATGAATGTACGATTGAATAGTCAATCGGTCTCAAATAGGAAACAATAACTAGGTATCATGGAATGACCTAGGTTTTATTTAGACACTTAGAACTTGAAAGGCAAATTGAAATTGCCTTAAGTAGGTAAGTATACAAATAAATTATAATTGGGATTACGTATTTAACGTAATAACGAGAATGGAAAGATTTAATTTCCGATAGTAGGTATTTTTGAAATAACTACGCGAGGAAGATTCCTCACAGGAGGCACCATAATTAATGTTGACGCTTTCTGGAAGGGTCACTGCATTCTCCTATCAACCCCCGGGTCTCAAGGCAGGGAAAACAAACATGCAAGCACTAACCTGGATCCAACAGGACAGGAAAGAGGAATCACCAACGACGGGGCAGACGCCGGCCGGTCAGTTATCTTCTTTATGTGGACTTGATGCTGCTTGCTCACTGCCTACACTCGTCAAGCACAGACACACCACCAATATGGAAACTGAGGGTTTATTAGGCCAGTGAATCCCTTAGAAAATCAGATATTCGGAATTATTTAGAATACACGCGGCGTCGTATGCGCTGAGGTCGCCATACTTCTTTGTTAGTTCTTTTTCTTGGCACTCTTGAGAGAGGCGCCACCAGCACGGGTTAAGAGAAGCCCGCGCTTATTTAAATCGTCGTTGACGCAACAAGGATGGGAAATGGAAATGCCTGGATAGATTATTAGGATAGTTAATGCTCACACAGTAATCTTTGTGCGCTAGAGTCGCACGCAGTTTGGCAATTACACCGTCAGTGTCTACTGGGTGGGCTATTTAAAAGCTAGAGATAAGTCCTCGTTTGTTTAGGAATTTCGGGGAGTTCACATATGTTCTGCGAGATTTCCAGCCCCCCATGGTACTTACCTCGTTCCGTTTCTGCTGCAACTGAATAGCGTGCGTCGCCACCGACCGCTTCACTTTCTTTTCTTCCTGCTCCTTTACCATTTCCACTTCCGTCTCGTACACCGACTTCAGTTGCTGGAACATCTACAAATATTTGTGTTATTATAACCTTACTTATTTTATTATTTAAGTACAAAGGTGCTGCTTATTTCTTAAGAAACCTTCTTAATTCAATTTAACAAAATTATACTTTGTTTTAATATGGCTTGTTTTGTCTAGTAGATCAAGCGCAAATTTTGAGTTTGAGATCCCGAATTCGGTTACCCGGTCTGGCAAAGTGTCATATTTATATTAAGAATTTAATTTCTAGTAGCATCTCAGAGTCTGGATTAGTTTATGGTAATAGTTTCGCTCCCTATTTCCATGGTACGAATAGCTGTCCATAAATTCATGTAATTTAATGAAGTTTGGCTGAGAATCAGCACTTTCCGAACGTTATAATCAAATAAGAAAGTCCCCTGAAACGCCCTCCTTTTAACATTCACTAGGGCTTTCAATCAGTTAGGGAACGCTTAACAATTACATATCATTTTTTTTTTTCGAGAAACTGTTTCTTAGAAAGTTACTAGAACCAAAGTCAGTCTAACATATTTGCAGCTTTATACATATAATTTGTTTTATAAATTTGATTTTTTTTGTTCTGTTTTTTCCTTTGACTCGTGTGGGCAACCTATGGATGTGTGTCTGAAATGATTTGATTTGATTTAATTGTTATAAGTTAAAGTGAGAATATATCGAGTTCGATTGGCACGGGAAAAAGTTTCTGAAAGGATTTGAGGAGGCATTTGCCCAGCAGTGAAAGAGTACCTATGGGCTAGTTAAAAAGACTTGTCAAGAGGACAAGAACAGTCTACACACATGCAATACGAGAAGACTCTCATACTTGGACAAGTGCTCGAGTTAGAGTGTTCTGGTTTGTAAAAGAAAAATATAAATACTAATTACTTTTAACGCTTGCGAGACTAATCTATTAATTCATTACGCTAGTTCTACAGGGTCAGATTCATTTCATGGCGTAACCTAACATGACTCTTTAAATGACAATGAAAATTTAAACACGATAAAAGAGAAATGGAAATAAACTGATGAGTTTTTTTGGGGTCATCAGCCACAGGGAGTATAACTTAATATGTAAGTATAAACTTCACAGACGCGATCGTTTTCAAAGGAGGTTTTAACAAAATATGATAAAAAAAAGCAGATTTTCTTAATTTTAGCGGACTTTGACCCCAAAAAGAAATCAAAACTTTTCTATATTATCATGTTTTACTAGCAATATCCATCACGTCTACGACGTTTCGGTTTCGCTAGCTAATTTCATTAAGTATACAGAGTATACATATTACACAAGATGCAATACATGAATAAATAAAAAACAATACACAAAATAATGTCATGAAAATGTTAAAACAAATATATTTCAAAGACCTCTTCGATGAGGCCTTTCTCCATAATGCTGATATTTTTAATGAAGCTCTCCGATTTCATACAACTTATGTTAGAACTCTCTTTATTTTTAATATCCTGAAAGAAAACCATTTTCATAACTTTATATAACTACGATTAATCTTATTGTAGAAAACCAAATTTAAAAAACAGAAAGAACACAACACTGTAACAATTAAATGTCGATTAATTATTAGAGTACTGCGGTTTTCATTTAGTTGAAATAATAAACAAGAATTAGCAAATATTAAGTGGAAGTTGTGTGGCGAGAGTAGTGGTGTCTCAGTGGTACTGGCAGGCGGTTGTAGGCCATAGGTTACAATCGAAACAGGCGCTATACTTTGTGTGAATTATTTCATCACCACTGCTCTCAAAACGGTGAAGGAAAATATCGTGAGAAAAAACGGCTTGTCTTAGAACCAAAAATTCTAAGACGTATCTACCAACTCGCAATAAGCCCGCGTGGTAGATTACAACCTGTAATGTCTCTATCTGAAAATCTGGCAATTTCTTTATTAGATTTTCAACTTTATCACTAAAGTATTAAGGCTCAGTATAGATTGGGAATATTTGACAGTTTCGGGTAGCTTGACCTACTGATGTCCACACCTATTTGAATTCATTCGTGCAGGTCAGAACTTGTTCTCATTATTTTCCAAGACACCAGAACTCATTACTCATCCACAATCAGCTCAGACACAGTCCTCAATTTTAAGGCTAAGTATCGACGTCTTGGTGACATCATCAGCGATTTGGCAACCAGCGTGGGTACAGTTCCGTTATGAATTCAATATAAATGTATTACATTTCATTACACACCTATGTTTCATTACTCCTATGTTCCCAGATTATAAGCTGACTATACTAGTGCTTACAGGGAAAATGGTTGCTTTAGAAACTTGTATAAGTATTAATTAAACAGGTTGACGGTCATAATAATACCCTTAAGATAAGTGACGATATTATCGATAATATAAAGCTCTATACGCACATATTATTATAGCCAAAATCTACATCTCTGTGGCTACCATGGGTTTACATTACGAGACACGATCGTCGATATCGACCGCGTTTGACTCATCGATTGGCCCGCTTCAAGGTTGTAAGCACTCTCAACTAATGCGCCAAACGCACTCGATATCGACGATCGAATCTCGTAATGAAAACTCATAGTAGTCACACAGACCATTTTGAAAACAAAATGTGCACGGACTTGACGACCAGAGCTACGCGAGCAAGACAAAAGAGGATCCTTTTTTTTTAGGTAGACTTGTAATCTGCGCTGCAAGCGGGATTAGTCCTTACGGTGCTCGGTACTAAGATATCGATTTTTGCGACACTCCTCATCATGGGCGTTCCCAGCTTCCGGCTTAGGGGGGGAATTTCCGTCTATTTTGTCAGCTGCCCTTTCCTGAACCGGGTTACGCCCATGCTACTCATCTTCATGCAAAAGCAGATATAAAAAAACATATAACATGCTCTAGTTTGCAGTACATTCTCTCTACCCGTCTAAAACATGATAGTGACTTAACTCGCAACATCTAAATGCAGCTGTTCAAATTTTAAGACAGCCTCAAGTTTACAGTCCATTTTATAGCGTAATCGCAAGTACATAGAATTGAAATTTGAAAGAATTGAAAAGCTATGAAGTTACCCTACCTTGGCAAAATATTTCTTTTTCTGCTTATATTGGTCTTTGAGCATAAATATCCTGTTCTGGCAGTTCTTACAATAAGCCAAATGGCTGCATTCCGGCATTACAGACAAATTCTTGTTAGGTGGATCATTTTCTGTGTTGTCCAAAAGCTTTGAACTTGCCACAGAATGTTCTGATAGATCTGTAAGTAAAAATTGGATTAACCTACACAAATCACGGGCATGTGCATTTTTCCCATTATATCTTTGGATTGGCTTTTGCTTGCCAGGCTTGGTTTTTGGCAAACATCTTCAAGCCCGCGAAATTTATTAATAACTTTAGGTTTTTACGATTTTCAGATCAGTGACAGGTTATCAAAATAATCAGCAATAGTCATTTATTCAAATTAGAATGTAAATCAGCACTTTTCTAAAGTCAAAAATACAAAAAAAGAACCGTATTTAATCAAGTTCATATAATTCTATTCAAAATCGATATAGATATGGAATGACTATTTCATGAACCATATTTTGGATGCGACTGAACTCTGCAGACGACGGTTAGTCGTGGTCGAGGCGGAGTAGTGCGTAGCGTCACTCAAAAAATCTATAGGTAGGTACTAATATACAACGTGTAACATAAAGGGTATGTACATAACAAAGGCATGGCATCTTTAAATGATATCAAACGATATTGGAAGGGATTTTTATTCCTATCTCTTTATGTTAGGAAGTTATGAGGAAAAACACCGCCTGTGATAGGCGTCTATCATACTAGTCGCACAGAGATATTGAAGACATTTATCGGATTTTGGCAAGTAACGTGACGGGTAACGAGTAGTTATTAACGTATGTAGTGTGCTGCCACGTTTGTTATGATTTGATTTTAAGAAACACACGAAACCGAAAATTTGGTACCAATTTTTTGAGTATTTTATTTTGAGTTGAAACCCTTCCGATATCGTTTGATATCATCTAAAGATGCCATGCCCTTGGTATGTATATACCCTTTTTGTTACACGTTGTATAAAGCTAAAGAGTTTGTTTGTTTGAACGCGCTAATCACAGACCTACTGGTCCGATTTTTTTTATTGCGTCGGATAGCCCGTGAATCCAGGAAGGCTATAGGCTATATAACATTACGCTGCGACCAATAAGAGTGGAGCATGCATATCAAAAAAAATAAAAAGTATGTTTTTCTTCTTTCATTATGATGTAGAAGTGTAATAATGTATCTATAGAATTTGACTCTTTTGGGGTTAAAATAAAATGTTCAAATAATTAACTCCACGCGAACGAAGTCGCGGGCGGCCACTAGTGTAATATAAAATGAACTTACTCTGGGAAGGCTCTGCAAATTCTTTATGGAGGGGCATACTCTTCAATATACACAACAATAACGGTTGTTGTTTCTCATTGTTATACATTTGCACAATATTCGACGCATGTTCCGAATCACATTGCACACCTGGTTAATAATAATAATAATTATTCGATTAAAATTTACACAATATTGTAACATAAAAGCTAACAAAATATTCTTATACACATACGATACATATGTTATTGCCTAAATAATAACTAGGTATACAATGTGTTAAGAAAACCCTGTCCGACCCGTAAGGATAATAAAGGTTAGGTAAACAGATGACCAAATAACATATGAAATTTTAGATAATCAACATAGTAACAATACTAGTGAATTTTGAAATAATCTTTTTTTCTCGCGAATTAATTCCAATTTCCCCGAAAATTAGTAATTTTTAAAAAAGTGACAACACCGGTATTATTATAAGCGAATAGCGACGCGACCACGTCACAGGTGCCGCATGCCCTGCCCCCCGCCACCCGCGGAAGGGGTTGCTTATCGCACATGTATTAAGTTACCTCTTTTTGCGAAATAATATTTCTTTTTTTAGGAGGATTTTTTTTTAAAGTTTAGCCTGTCTTTGTGGGCATTAGTAGAATCAGTTATCGATACCTAACAATACCTTCACGGATCGGACAGGGTTTTCTTTACATATTGTATACATAAGGTCATACAGAACGTATTATTGAACAGATAATCATGTAAAATTGGCGACATGCTAGGCTAGGTGTATTAAACCTGTGTTTCAGGCGCTCACTTTACATCACAATATATTAATGATTAAGGGTTAAATTATAAACATCTATTTTTAGGCGTTGCCCAGCACTAGGACTTACTCCTGTATCGTAGGTATGTTTACAATCATTGAAACCCACATACACAAAAAACCAAACAAAGATATGTAGGCCATATTATTATTTGTTCCGTGTGGGAATCGAACCCGCGACACGCAGCGCAACAGCCGATAGCTCAGCCAATACGTCAACCGTGTCGAGAAAATTTTGTTATGAACTACATATTATAATTTAGGGTACACCTTTAGAATGTTACAGTAGATGAGTAGACAAATAATGTTCAGGGCCTGTAGCCAATGTAACATCGCTTCATAACCAAATGAAATCGAATACCAAACCAACCAATAACGTAAACGATTGACCACGTGATTCATCGCGTCACGTGGTCAATCATTTTCGTTATTGGCTAGGGCCCCTTATCATTAAATTTATTAAGATCGTTAATCATAGAGCACTACGCAATTAATTACGTTGCGTATTAGATAGTAACAGAAATTACGTGCAAATACCTAAATAATTTAGTATAGACCAAACATCCGTGTCCTTGAACCTCATGTCTGTCTTGTTTTCATTATTTTTTGCCATCAAAGACTTAGCAAACCCAAACACCATATTCGCCAGCGGTATTTCAGATACAAAGACTGAGCAAGAGTAGGTGAACTCCTGAAAATAAATTGTATTATGTAAAGGTTGGTTGTAAATTAATTCATCACCACTGCTCTCAAAAAGGTGGAGCCGGTGAAACCGAAATGTCCTTGAAACAAACTTCGAAAAGGTGACATTCACCAACCCGTACTGGGCCCGGGTGGTATGGCCCATTCCCTCTCACCGAGAGAAGGCCCCGTGTGGTACCGGGCTTAAGAGTCCCGTGTGGTACCGGGCTTAAAGAGTCCCGTGTGGTACCGGGCTTAAGAGACCCGTGTGGTACCGGGCTTAAGAGTCCCGTGTGGTACCGGGCTTAAGAGTCCCGTGTGGTACCGGGCTTAAGAGTCCCGTGTGGTACCGGGCTTAAGAGTCCCGTGTGGTACCGGGCTTAAGAGTCCCATGTGGTATCGGGCTTAAAATAGTACCATCCCATGTCTTCCCGTGAGTGTCGTCAGAGGCGACTAAGGGAACTGTCTCACCAGGGAAGCGGGCAGCAGCGCTACTCCTATGGCAGGGATGGCGAACCAATTGCACGCGTGCTGCTGGTGGCACGTAACAAAAAAATTTCGGCACGGCATAATTTCAAAATTGTTATTAGAACCTACCAATTCGCCTCTCCAAGTTGGTTTTGGCCCCTACCAATGTCTTCAAAGATCGAATCGGGACATTGCAGGGTTCCGAGAAATGTCAATAGAAATTTAAAATAATAATACGCAAATATAATTAGCGGTTTTTTTCAGTAACCAATAATTCAAGATTTTTTTTATTAGCACGTCATGGCCACCTAAAATTATTACTTGAAAAAAATGGCTCGTATATATAGAATACCAAACTACTGCGATCCCAACCCGTCAGCCAAGCGTGGGGATTATGGCAAACCCCCCAATGTATTCAAAAGAATTGGGGGAGGCTTTTGTCCAGCAGTGGACCTCTATAGGCTGAAGAAGAAGAGAGACGGCCTGTGTACCAGGAGTGGAATTGTGGAAATATTATATGCTGATTATGTAAAGGTTTATAAGATTTTTGCTAAGATCATCTTAAAACGGGTCGAGAGAACTTGACGAACACCAGCCTATAGAGCAAGCAGGATTCCGCAAAGACTATTCAGTGATCGACCACATTCACGTAGTTCGTCAAATTTTGGAGAAATACAACGAATACCAACTAACATACTACATTGCATTTATTGATTATAGTAAAGCCTTCGATTCTCTACAACATGATAAAATATGGGAGGCGTTACTGGATCAAGGAATCGAGCCCAAGTACATTCGATTAATAAGAAACATATATAGTTGTGGCAGAGCAAGAATCCTATTAGAAAAGAAAAGTGCTCCTTTCAGAGTAGAAAAAGGCGTCAGGCAGGGAGACCCTCTATCTCCGAAATTATTCTCCGCAGTACTAGAATCAATCTTCCGAAGACTTAATTGGGAATATCTCGGAATTAACATAGACGGTGTACTGCTGTCGCATTTAAGATTTGCCGATTATATAGTGTTACTGGCAAAAACAGCAGAAGATCTAACGAGAATGATAAAAAACTTGCGAAAGAAAGTGAGAGAGAAGGGCTGGCAATGAATCCGGAAAAAACTAAAGTGATGACAAATGGGTACAAACATACTATAGATCTAGGAAACACTGAAATCAACTATACAGACGAATACATATATCTAGGTCAGCTCATAACTCAAAAAGATTCTATGCAGAAGGAAGTGGAGAGAAGAATTACAAATGGCTGGAAGAAATACTGGAGTTTAAGAGAGGCGATGAAAGATAAAGAGCTCCATATAAACCTAAAAAGCAAACTGTTTAACACCTGCATACTACCTATCCTAACGTACGGGTGTCAATCATGGGCCTTAAATCTGGGGACCTTAAACAAACTAGCAACTTGCCAGTATTCAATGGAAAGGAGCATGCTAAATATCAAAAAGTCTGACAGATTAAAAATATCGTCATTAGAAACAAAACAAAAACTACTGATGTAATAAACAAAATCAAAAGACTTAAATGGCGATGGGCTGGTCACTTGGTAAGAGGACATGACAAATGGAGCAAAAGGGTGACATGGTGGTATCCAAGGGAAGGCAAAAGGAAGAGAGGCCGACCACAGAAAAGGTGGGATGATGACATCAGACAAGTGGCAGGAGTCACATGGAACAGAGTGGCTCAAGAAAGAAAGGAATGGAAACGGTCGGAGGAGGCCTTTGCCGACTGGCAAACAGATCTAGGAAAGATAAGCAAGCAACAAATACTAGTTTAAGATTATTAAGTTTAAGATTTTAATGTTAATTATTTATATAAATTTATAAATTTACTGTACTAAGTTAAGTTATCTATTGTACTAAGATCTGATGAAAAGGCTATATTATTATTATGTAAAGGTTGATGCAAATCAAAGAAATTGAGTAAGTGAAAGAGGATTTTTTTTTATATTAGATTCGTGGTGTGTGTGTGAGGTGTGGTGGCTCAGTGGTATCCCGACTTAGGAGTTGTAAGTCGTGAGTACGAACCCAGGCAGGCACTGCTCTCAAATTTAGGAAGGAATATATGGTGTGGAAACGACACTGACAGGCAATGACAGCCTGCGTGGCGTAGCGGTAGCGAACGCGGCCGCTGTGCAAGGAGGCGCGGGTTCGATCCCCGTGCAGTGCAAATATTTGTATGCATGAATATTAATATTTGCACTGATCTGGTCGTTCCTCGGAAAGCACGTTAAGCCGTTGGTCCCGGTTGCCATACGAACATCTAGTGGCAGCCGTTACGGGTTGTTGGAGCCCTCAAAAGCGCAACAATTGGTCTAACTGCAATGCTTCGATATCGCCTTCGGGTTGTGGAGGTCAAACAGCAGTCGCTTCACGGAAAATATCGAAGTGTAGCCAAATCAGCAGTTAAGACTGGTAAAGCAGACCCCAGACTCTTAAAGCAGCAAAAGCTTCGGATGCAACTGGAATTAACGCTGAGATGATGATGATGATATCGTGTGGAAATCGGAAATTCGAAGATATTTCACATCCACCAAACCGCAAGAAGCCAGCGTGGTGGTTTATGGCTCCCACTCTCACAGAGAGGCTTTTGTATCCCAGCAGTGGAAATAAATGTACAGAGGTAGAGTTAGGTCCATATTCCAGAAGGAAACTCAAGCATTGATCTCTGTTTAAACAATACTTAAAACTAGTTTCAACACCAATCAAAAGGCTTCAAACAAGACTTAAGTAAAGCTTAAGTTTTGAGTGATGTTCTGTAATACAGACCTTAATGTCAGAGGAATTAACCAATCGATCTTTGAGTGATGCAAAGAAGACATGATTGATTGGGATGATTAAATTTGTGCAGCCTTTTTAAGCTACATAAAATGCACTTTTCTTTTTAATATTTCTTTCTAGTATATGCTCAATAAGTATGAAGTGAATGGAGTAATGACAAATAGGGATTACTAGAAAACTTGAGGGGTTTACAAATAGACTTCCACTATCCACCTCCTGGCATTATCAGCAGACCCTCTATACCATATACAATATATTGCATTCGTCAAAAGAAGTCATGAGACTAAATGCTTAATTGTAGTAGTTAAGAGTTCCACCGCATCCTGACTCTATTATCAGATCAGCTTAAAATTCTAGTTTTGTCAAACATAGTACAGACGACAGCACATCAAACTCTGTGACATTTCTTTATTAGATTTCCAATCTTATTTGTAAAATATGAAGCTTAAGAGATAAAGTTGAAATCTAATAAGGAAATCTGATGAATTGTAGTGGCTTAATGTGTTGATATCTGTACAATAGATTATACATATATTATATTTTTATTTATATTGATTATAATATCACAAAATAAAATTGAAATTGTCTATTATCGGTATTCAATAAACTCAGTATCCATTGTACTTACTAAGCGTATCAGATATTCAGCAATTAACATATTCAGTGCTTGATATGTGAGGTCCAGGCGTTGTGTGAATTTTTTCTGGCAGGGTGGAAGATCACCTGAAATAAGAAAATGCAAAGTTTTGAAAAATAAATACTAATTGACAGAGTCTATTGATGAGAAAAACGATAAAAGGAAGAAACACTATCTGACTGCCACATGTTGGCATGGACTGCTATCTAGCTTTTTCCGACTATATTGGTTTTGGATTCCGTTCTAGCCGGTCCAGCTGAATAACATTGGTTATGTTACACAGAGTGACTCGCTTATCAGAACTGTAAACTGGTTGTCAGATTTTGGTCTTCAGACAACCCATAACTGTTACAGATAAACCAATGATAAACAAAATTAATGGCTAAACATGCTTTACAAATTGTAATGGATTCTCACCCATGAACCAACCGCGACATGCGTAGCTCTATTGAACATTCCGGGCGACTATTTTTATATTATATAGCCACCAACCCTTGCGAATATATTTGTATACAATAAATTACCTAATGCAATAATTGTAATGTAATTCTATTTGTGAAAATTACACAAACTTCTACAGTATCTACAAGGATATCCTCAAGTACTTGGCATTTACGGCTCATGATCATTGGGATATTCTATGCACCTTGCTCTGAAATGTTCAGGTATGGTGAATATCTGATAGACAAGATTCATAACTATGAGATGTGCAAAAACATAAACAAGATCTAAAACAAATGCAGCATTCACAATGATTCACAACAAGGATGGGAGATAAAGATTTGGTCATAAGGAAGGAGACAAACATTTGTTTATGTTACAAATATTGCTTTTTGTGACACTGGAATGGGACACGACGAAGGAAAGGAAAACATGAAACTTTTTATGAATTATACGGTTATTTCTCACCAGTTTGTGCACTTTTCAAAACATTTAGGATGTGGCTACGTAAGTAGGCTCTCAAATCGGTGAGTACACCATTATTTTCAAACATTTCGTAGATGAATGTTTGAAAAGACTCTGCAGAATCGGTTTTCACCATATTCTCAGTTTCTGCAACAGCAGGCTTGGGTTCGTCCGTGATGCCACTTTCCATTTTATTTTTTAATAATTACTTTTACCAGCAATTGTGCCCATATTCTAATTTAATGCCAAATAATTTAACAGTTCACTGAAAATTTCAAACTTCCCAAACACAGATTTTTGACGTTTGTTGTTTTGTTGACATTTCCGGTTGAAAATGACGACAACGGCCTAAAGAATAATTATACTCTTTATATAGAATTCCTCATAATATATATTGTAAGAAAAAGAAATAAATCACAAAAAATATTAAAGTCCATTGTATATATTTAAACAAACATATCATTGAGTATGATGTATTTTCAGTATTTATTTCATTATTGTAGATACTAAGCAGTTATTTTGACTAGTCATTCATAAGTCCCTGTGGCGCAGAGGATAGCGCGTTGGACTTCTAATCCAAAGGTCGTGGGTTCGATCCCCACCAGGGATGGTACTTCTTTTTTTATGTATTTGTGTTTCTACAGAAAGAACTACATACCATAATAATTGATTCTCGCATGTTTCGAACTCCTAATTATTTTTAATTTCCCGTGATTTTCTGGAGCTTTTCCACGTCTTATGATACAGATCGTGTAGATACACAGTGATCATTAACAGTATCCTGAGTTTTTAATTCTAATTTTAGGAATACTTGCAATGTAAGTGTTAGCTAAGGCCAAGTGCATCGATTACTCGATGGCTAGTCGTAATTACATACATACGTACATATATGTGGATCTAAGAAGAAGACCATCAGCATTTTTATTGTGTTTATTTTATTTTGTTTCTAATTTATAATTTGCACTCATTGTTTATAACAGATTTTTACTATTTGCGTGTTACATCTTCTCTCATCTGTGTAGTCACAGTCACATGTGCATGCTGTGGTCTTCTGTACCTAATTGAAGGAGCACACGTAAAAGAGTCTTATTCTATTAATGTATTTGTGTAATTTGTAAGGTCGACATCAATTATCTGTCTCATGTTCATAGGACTTGATAAAGACAGATTAGAGGGACGTAGTGTATTGCATGATTTGGTCGTGGCCGATATGCACCTTCAGGACCTTCCCCAGTATTATTTTACGCTTTGTTCAGGACTTCCTAACCCGAATTCCTCTACAAAAAAGAAAAATAAATCGTTTTCAATATTGGTTCATTCATGATATCGTGGACAGCGCCATCTATCTTTTATAACGGAAAGCATTTAGCCTAAAATGTATTCTTGCAAAAACATATAAAAAATTTTGTTCTTATAATATTAGAACCGTAATAAATTAAAGATCGATATAATTAATTTAACATGATTTTTTTTTCTGAAATGATGGATAGCATTGGGCTTGACTTCAAAAAATAGGTGTGACCATGAATTCATATATTTTTACTTCGGGTGTGACCAAGGAATTTCTATCTAAACTGGAATGTGAACTTGCATAAGTCTCTTATTTAAAAAGAAGACTCTATCGCAGGCGCAATAAGGTCGATCGGAAATAAAACTTTATTTGAAGAGAACACGGTCCGATGGAGAAAGCGTCCCAGTAGCCCTCTGTCTCTTTCTAAGTGTTACCCGTAGTTATTTTTTGTAATTTTGTTTGAAACCAACAATTTCGATTAGAAAAAAGATGGCGAAAAAGGCTGCCATTAATGTCTGCAATAGTGAGTCATACTCTGGATTCGGAATATCATTCTTTAAGTAAGGTTTTTGAGGTAATCATATACAAGTTATTTTGTTTGTTTGTAGGGTGACAATAAATTTCGGAGTAACTAATGTACTATCAGCTGTAGAAGTCCATTCCCACCTTAAAGAATACTGTCGCCTGCGCTAAACTGGCCACGCACACTAACGCATTATTTTTTTTATCGCAGTCTTCGTCTTTCTTTAAAGTAATGCAAAATTTCGTTACTTCATTTGAAGTTAAGTTAGCGGCCGCACTTAACAATGGTCTATCATTAGCGAGCGATTGTGGGTTCGATCCTTAATAATGGCAAATCTTTTTGTTGTTTCATATAATTTAAAATTCTGATAACTGATTTGTATTTTAAAGTAAAAATGTTTGCAGATAATATTTAAACGAATAGGAAAATACTACTTGGTAGGCAACAACATCAGCCGCCGGCATAAGTTACCACCCACCAGACAAAGTCATGCCGCCAAGCGATCTGTCGTGTTCCGGCATGATGTCTGGTGAAGCCGTACGGTGGACGGGTCTGAGCAGTTGTGTTGCGATGTGTGCCGGGTACGATGTGCCTAATGTTGTTGTGTCGGGAGTTTGGTCGTGGAGGGTTTCCAGATCATCCTCTGGCGCAGCATCGTTGGTCGTGTTGTTGGGTTAAACATTGCATCACCTCGCTCAACTGCCGTCCTATTCATTCAGTTTTTTTTGAGTGAATAGGCTTAATAAGCTAGTGCGCTTTACCATCAACGATTGCATCACTGCTTACCATCAGGCGGATTGCAGTCAAGCACTAGTTTATAACTAATAAAAAAAAAAATAAAAAAATATGCCAAAATAGGTTTTTATTATATGTTTTAGTTTACTATAGATGTAATATAATAAAAAATATATAAAAATAAAACAGTAAGCATATTATAATTCAATATATTATAAAGTTTTATATTATTCGGTATAGATATACCTATACTAATAAATGAAACAAACGTTGAAATAGCACCATTGTAATATTTTATATAAAAGTAATCCTTGACAAACTTATGATATTATTATGGTAAAAAATATAAAAAAACATTTTTGGTTTTTAGATATGAAAGTTATAGTATTATATGTTATCATTAAAGAGGTTATAGCTTAATTTTTCATTTTCTTAAAGAAAAGAGGATTGAAGCTTAACCTGAATATTATTACAATCATAAAATAATCTATACTTAGAACACAAAACAGTGCTTATTACATTTACATTTTTTTTGCGTGTATAGCATGGTACTGGTGCTGCCATCCTGCAGTGCCTTTTTTCGGAGTTTGAAGGCATGAGATTATAATGTTCAAGCGCTTTCTTAGTTCATAAGTAAACGAACTTATTTCTTATCGAATTCCGAAATTATTGTTTTATAATTTACCAAAAGTAATTTGTATTGAAATTGCAAAAGGCGACATCTGTTAGCCATTAAGCCAACCGAACATATTACTGTCACTTAGCTAAATTACTTTACGAGTTGGTTTAGAGTCCGTTATTGAGATATATAATGGCATATATTTAAAACACTTTGTAGGACACTTCTGCACTGTGATTGTTATAAATTGTTTTTTTTTTTTTTTGTTTAGCTCGATAAGTCTCCACCAGTCTTGCCAGTTTATTTTTAAACCACAAATACAACCTCCCTTCTTCGCAAGATTTAAAGGTTTATTCAACGGTAAATATTGTTGTTTCGTTCCACTTGTCTCGACACATAAGCCACCTTCGTCCTCCAACCTCTTGACTTTGGCTTACAGTATTTCTCTAAAACAATAACAATTTTATTACTTACTTGCAACAAGCGATTGGTTTGCAACTTATCCAAATAATAATAAAAACAACTTACACAAAAGCCGGTTTCATATTATGATATTTGAGATATATTGCTGCATATGCCTGCATATTGATTAAAAAGTAAAACTAATAACACGAACTCGTAACTATATGTTCACCAACCAACAACAGCTAAGTAATATTATTTGAGTTATTGTAGTTAATAATAGTTATTGTAGGTAGTGGAATATTTTTTGTTCAGTTTGTTTCAAATCTACCGTCATCTTTTTATAATGACTCTAATATAGAAAAAATCTTAAAATAAAGTATCATCGTTAAGTTGCGGATCGGTATTTTTACATATTTTTGTTGTCAGCATTCATAACTCACCAATAAACATTTCAAAAATATTTTGTAAGTTATTAGATTTGAACTCGAACCACCTTGAACGCCTATCAAGGCGAGAACCGCTAGGCCATTTAAACACTTACTGTGACCATTGAAATTAGTAAGTAGTACCTAACAATCATAAGCGGGCAGCAAGTTGTCAAAGTGTATGAGTGTGTATCAAACTTTATTATAGAAGAAGGTCGTAACTACAACTAGTATTGCTGGGCCATAGTTTTGTAAGATTGTAACTCGACTTTTGGTCTTGACTGTAAGTGCACCTAATCATTGTGTGCATAATAAATAAGTCACTTTTATTGGGTATTTACAATGACATTAAATTCTGCTTTCTTGCCGATATTTTATTGATCTAAAGGTACAGTTTCGGATAGATTGACCTGCTGTCGTCTGTACATCATCAATTTATTCATCCATTTTTAAAATTCAATAATGAAATTAAAAAGTTAGCATCCGTGCCTAAATGTTCATTAAACCTCAAATAAAATATTTTACGTACATTCCTTATAAATTCCATTATAATAGTCACCCTACACAACAAGGGCAGAGGGCTACTGTGAAGCTATCTCTCTCGGACCGCGTTTTGATCGATAGTTCACATTCCAGTTTAGATAGAAAGTCCTTGGGTGTGACTCATTGCCATGAGCGTTATGACAATGACAGAAACATGACAATCAAAGTCAACACAACAAATACAATACTTGATTCGTTCGGTAGTGGTGAAAGGCTACACGTGCTTTTGTCAGTGCTATTGAATATTTTCGACTATAGTGATTCTTTTGTTGTGAAACTCGATCGAAAGTGTTCATTTTGTTTGTGTATTGGGTGTAAGGTTTGTTTTTAGTTGTTGTAATCGTCCCTTTGTATTGTTTTATTTTTTATTTTTATCGTGTTTAGCGTAATGCAAAATGGCTTCCAAAAAGCCCCCTGATCCTGGTAAAGATCCCCCGCCTGACCTATTTGATCTTCCTTCTGGGCTCACAATCACCCTTCCAGTTCCAAATGACATAGAAATAACCTCAAACGACAATGTTATGGATACGGACACCCATAGTCGTAAGAGGACCGCTAGTTCGCCCCCGGTCTCTTCAAATATTAAAATTAAGATTCCCAAGAATACAATAGGCAGGCTTTCGTACACACCACAAGACAATCCTCCCTATATAGTGAATGTATCACTCAAAGACGAACAAAATACAGGCACTGTGCTACAACCTATCAAGTTTGGTATGTTTTTGACGATAAACAACGTGAATAACATACGTCTCGATGGGATCAAACGTGTAGGCAGAAATCGTGTGTCAGTCGAGTTCAGGTCTTATCAGGATGCAAACAGTTTCCTTAACAATAAGATTTTATCCCAACACAATTACATGGCTGCCATTCCACAATACAACATCACAAGAATGGGTATTGTGAGGGATATTCCAGTCGAATGGTCTGAAGATGAGATCATTAAAAACATCCAGGTTCCTGAGGGGTGTGGCTCTGTCATCAAGGCGAGACGAATGAGCAGGAAGGTGTCTTCTGCCGGTGTGACCGAGTGGAAGCCCACACAGACTGTAGTTGTTACATTTGATGGACAAATACTACCTAAGCGTGTCTATTGCTTCTACTCGGCTCTCCCCGTCGAGAGATACACATATCCAACGGTCCAATGCTATAATTGTTGCCGCTTTGGACATACCCGCACCATCTGCAGATCGAAACCTAGATGTTTTAAGTGTGGTGAAGATCATCCAGGTGATGGATGTGAAGTCACCCGTGAATTGAGTCTCTGTGTTTCATGTTCTGGCAACCATTTCGCAAATGACAGTGCTTGTCCTGAATTGGGCCGACAGAAGAGCATCAAAGCTCTGATGGCGGAAAAATCGATCTCGTATGCGGAGGCAAGTCGGGTCTTCCCACCTGTTTCCAGATCATATGCTGATGTCTCAAAATCTCTCTCACGTAACAAAGTTACTATAAATAAACCTCAACCGCTGTCCTCAAGACCCATCCCAGTAACCCAAAATTCATACCGGAAAACGGTCCTTTTGAAACCAAAAGCCCATACCCCACTTTCACCCGGCTACGATAAACGGGCCCACCTGAACCTCTCCCAAAATTACTCTTTTTCCCCATCCAAAAATGGCTGTGCTCTTCCATTGGAAGCTCCACAGCCAATCCTCCACAAACAGCAGGATAAATATTCTGATGTCCTGAATTTAATCACAGACATGCTCATGTCTGCCCTTGCCAGCCCATCTCACTCCATACCTGACCACGTTGCACAAAAATTGACCTCCATATTAGACTATATAAACAAAATTCCATCCCCTAACACTTCTCCAATGGAACGTGAGGAGTATTACTCCCAGAAAGCCTGATCTTTCTTTTTTAATTAATAGGTTTAAACCATCAGTCTGCGGCATTGCTGAGACATGGCTTTTGCCTGGAAGCAATTTCAAGCTGCCATGTTTTGCCAGTGTTCGTGATGATAGATCTGATGGATACGGAGGATGTGCCTTGCTCATCAATAGCAAGGTATCATTCTCTCAGATCCCTCTAACCTTTGTTGGCGATAACATAAATGTTGTTGCTGTGAAGGCTGAGGGTATAAATATTTTTTCTTTTTATATTGCGCACCCACAACTAGAGTATCTGTCGCTAATTAGGAATTTGTTATGCAATGTTAGTGGCCCAATACTTGTAATGGGCGATTTCAATTGTCACCATTACCGCTGGGGATCAGATACTTGTGATAACTTTGGCATTGGCTTGCTGGATATATTGGATGAGCACAATCTTTGTCTAATCAACGATGGTAGTGCTACTCGTAGATCTCTACCTGGTCAGAATAGTAGCTGTGTTGACTTAACATTCTGCTCATCCAATATAGCTAGTCTTCTCATTTGGCGTCGCTTGGATATGACCTATGGAAGTGATCACTACCCCATCATAATTGAATTTCCTTCCAAAAGCATTCCTGTTAAAGTTTCTCCCCCTCTTTTAAAACACCAATTAAACTCAGCAGACTGGGATTTATATTCTAAAATCCTGGACCTTAGAGTATCCTCCCTCCCAGAAGTTAACCATGTTAATGCCCAGGAATGTTTCTTGTCCTTCTCCTCCACCATTGCTTCCACTGCTGATGATTGTTTCCCGTCCAAAAAACCTTTTTCTGGTAAACTCCCCCCCCCGCCATGGTGGGATAGGGAATGCACTGACATGGTCAGGGCCAGGAATGAGGCTGAAAAGACAGTCAATGGCAATATGAACCTGGATAACTTCCTTGCCTTCAAACGGATTTTGGCCAAGTCCAGGAAATTCCTAAAAAGGAAAAAACGCGAAGGTTGGTCAAAATATTGTAGTTCGCTGGCTCCATCCACCCCGGTTTCGGCGGTTTGGCGAAAGGTGAAACTTTTTAGGAGCAGTTTAGCACCTGCCTCCTCTTCCAACAACCTCACGGAAGAACTGGGATACCAGTTTTTCTCAAAAATCGCTCCGGCTTATGTTCCAAGTCTTGAGGAAACCAATGTTGACATCTATGATGCAGACAACATTGAGGACCCAATGAACATGCCATTTAGCTTGGACGAGTTGAAAGCTGTGCTATCCCACGTCAAGGACTCCGCTCCGGGAGTGGATGGATTCCCGTACTCCTTTATTTCTAAAGCTGGACCAAAAACTCACAAATATTACCTGGACCTGGCTAATTTCTGTTTTACTTCTGGCTTCATTCCCACAGAGTGGAAGGTTCAGGTTGTCATCCCGATTCTAAAACCAGGCAAAGATCCGAATGATCATTGCTCATACAGACCCATTGCCCTATCGTCCATACTTATAAAACTTTTGGAACATTTAATTAAAAACCGATTAGTGTGGTTGGTGGAAAACAGGAGACTGCTTCCAACGACTCAATTTGGCTTTAGGAAAGGCCTGGGCACAGCTGATAGTGTGGGTACCCTCACGTCAGAGGTCCGGCTGGCCCTTAGAAGAAATGAGTCTGTGGTTGCTGTCTTTCTGGATATATCAGCTGCCTATGATTCCGTCCTCCTCCCTAACCTCAGGCAAAAGTTGCACGAGCTGAGAATCCCGGCTAGGATTTGTCGCATCATTGGTAGCATTTTTACCAGTCGCACCATTCAACTAAGAATACCAGGGGGTGACTCTAAACAAAGATCGGTCTGGAGAGGACTACCTCAAGGATCAGTTCTTAGTCCCCCATTGTACAATATCTACACAGCTGACTTGCCCTCTTCCCTTAATTTCGACTGTAAGATCCTTCAGTATGCTGACGATATCGCACTAATGGTGTGCGGCAGTTCCATTCAGGATGCCGCCCTTTCAATGAATGTCTCTCTGGCCTCATTAAACCAATGGCTACTTGACAATGGTTTGTCCTTAAGTGCGCCAAAGAGTAAAGCTGTCATTTTTACACGCAAGCGTTCTGTTCCTCCCATTGACCTAACCGTCAATGGTCAAAGCATTCCAGTCGAAGATAAGGCTAGGTTTCTGGGAGTAACCTTGGACTCAAAGTTGTCTGGGGTTGATCACATCAGCAACACGGTCAAAAAATGTGAACGTTCCGTGTCGGTCCTTAAGGCTTTGGCTGGGGTGTGGTGGGGAGCTCACCCCTACACCCTTAAACTGGTCTATAATGCTCTGACCAGAAGCGCTATGGATTACTGCAGCTACTTACTTGAGCCTTGTAATAAAGAAGCGCTAAAGAAACTAGATAGCATCCAGTCCAAATGCCTCAGAATAGTGATTGGGGCTATGAAATCATCCCCCATAAATGCACTTCAAGTGGAATGTGCTGACCCTCCCTTACATCTTAGGAGACAATACTTGGCAGATCGATTCCTAACTAAAGTATTTTTCCTTTCATCCCATCCCTTGCTCCCAATTTTAGAACAAATTGACCTCTCCTTTAATAATTCTTCCTATTGGAACCATAAAACAGTTCCCCTATTGATAGATAGGTATAGAGAGCTTAAACAACTCTCCGTGCCTATCTGCCAATACCCATCTCTTCCAGTCTTCTCCGCTGCATACGAGTCGATTTATTGTGAACCAAAAGTCGTTTTAGGTTTAGGTGTATCAAAGAATTCTCAAAACGCTGGAGAGGACTTTGAGTCAGCTGTCAAGCGTTATTGGGAAGGATGGAATTTCTTTTTCACTGATGCTTCAAAATTGTCTGAATCTGGATGTACTGGGGTGGCAGTTTATTTCCAAAACTCTAAAATAGCTTTACTTTTCCAATGTCCACCAGAAGCATCAGTCTTTACAGGAGAGTGTGTAGGTATTTTAGAAGCCTTACACTATATTAAATCCCATCAAATAACAAGGTCAGTAATTTTTTCAGATTCCCGTAGTAGTATTCAGGCCCTTAAGCAAAATCAATTTCATAGTAAAATTAATAGTAAAATCATTATGGATATAAAGAACTTGTTATTTGAATGCTACCAAAACGGCTTGGACGTTGAGATAACCTGGATCCCCGGTCACTCGGGTATTGCTGGCAATGAGTGCGCTGATTCGTTAGCGAAGTATGCCACATCGAATCCGGTTGATCAAAAGCACTACGTAGCGCATAACTACGATTTGCGGAATGGTGCCAGACCCAAGTTATTTAACTCGTGGGCTGAAACATGGAAGACGTCTTCTAAAATCAAGGGCATCTACTACGCTGCCATACAGCCTGAGGTTCAGCGTAGGCCTTGGTTTTCTAAATGTCCTAAATTGTCGAAGAGAACTGTTTCCTCACTGTGTAGACTTAGACTCGGACATTGTTGTAGCCCAGTGTTCCTGAAGAAGATCCACGTCAGGGATAATTCCCGGTGCGAGTGCGGTCTTGAAGATGGTACTTTAGACCATATTTTCTTTTCTTGTCCCCGTAATACTAAATCTTTTGACCTCTATCCAAAAATGCCCCAAGTCAACATCCCTCTCCCAACTAATTTTCATACCCTACTTTCCTACTTCTCCCCTAAATTAATAAATCTTTTGGCCAGATTCCTAGTTGAGAATGAGTTAAAGTTTTAATTGGTGCGTAGTTTGTGTGTAAATAGTCTGTATATAGTATAAGCCAGTTTAATTGTTAGCTAATGTATACTTGTAAATTAGATTTATTGTCTTACTAACCAATGTGTTTGTCCATGCAGCTATACTAACACCTACCACGAATGGAAAAGTTCGACGGCCTGCCTCTGTTTGCTGCCGTCACCACGTGACACTGGCAGAATAGTCGAAACCGGCTCAGTTGCCAAAAACGAGAAAAAAAAAAAAATACAATACTTGTCATTTTCTTTTCCTGCGAAGTGGAAATCAGTGACTAAAAAGTAATTTTTACTGTGTAAAGTATTTTCTTAATTGGTAGGAATCATGAGGCGTCGAGCGGGAGTAGGTGCCATTCAAAAACAAAGGCTAGAACAAGAAAAATACAAAGAAAAGGGATCTGAAATCCAAGAAAATCAATTTCAACAGATGTCCAAACAACTAGAAGTGTTTAGGGAGAACTTGGAAGAATTCGCGACTAAACACAAGAGCGAGATCAAGAAAAACGCACAGTTTAGGAGGCAGTTCCAGGAGATGTGCGCGGCTATCGGTGTTGACCCTTTAGCTTCGGGCAAAGGATTCTGGTCTGTATTAGGTTGGTGTCCAGTGATTTTGTTCAGCTATATTTCCTGCCTGCTTCTCACAGGTCTTGAATTTATAATAAATAAGTACCTCCTGAACAATCCAACCTTTTGTACATTATATATTTTTTTTGTTGACTAGACATGTAAGTAGTACCTCAATCATGTGTGATGGATATACTTGTCTTCTGCTAATTTCTACGCCTCTTAAACATATTGCTATGAACACTTACATGTCAAATAAAACATATTGGAGAATGGTTTGAGTTCATATTGTGGAAACAATTCGGAATGGTTATTTATTTTCAGCGGTCAGAAAAATCTTGATTTGTGAAAGAAGAAAACTGGTTTAGTATTGTTCAATATGTAATAATGTAAACCACAGTTTTGTGGCATTTGGAGAGTCACACACAAGTTAGTTTGCATCCTGCTTATTAATTTTTTGCGTGGGGCTTATACTTATGCACTTGATAAATGAGAAGTCTTTGACCAAAATAAATTCACACCCTACTCCATCAACATCGTTCAGCTGTAAAACATCCACTGGACATAGGCTTTCTCCAAACACATCCACTTTGACTGTGATTCTCGCAACCTAAGTCTAAGGCATATTCTAAGTTAAATTGTATACTCCTTATTTCACCTTTCAGGTATTGGTGATTTTTACTATGAAATAGGAGTACAGATAGTAGAAGTTTGCTTGGCTACAAACTACAAGAATGGTGGGCTCATAACATTGGAGGAACTGCGAACAAGACTCATTGCTGCCCGAGGCAGAGGCAAGATACACCAGGAAATAACCAATGAAGATCTGTTAGTTGCTGTTAAGAAACTCAGGATATTTGGGAATGGGTGAGTGACTAGATAATTTATTGTATTATTAACATATAAATACTTAAATACACTGAAAACATGATTTCAGCACATGACTGTCAACCTTTTTATATGATTTTAAAAGCTCTACTTTTAAAATCGTCTAAAATCTTTTAAAAATAGTTTTAAAAAAAGTAGATTTTTGAGGGTCTCCATTTGAAATGAGATTAGACAAACTTTTTTAGTCTGTTCAACTGCTATTGATTCTTTTGCACCCCTTGGGGTACTCAAATCAAAGCCATAATAATAATTAGATTTCAAATTCAAATGTATATAATATGTATTTTTATTTCAGATTCACGGTTGTGCCTATAGGCAAAGGCAAATGGCTTGTTCAGTCAATACCTGGTGAGCTGAACCTGGACCAAACACTAGTGCTGCAGAAAGCGAGTACCTTGGGCACTGCATGGGTGTCCCTTAGTATACTTACTGATGATTTAGGGTAAGAAATATTTTTTAATTAGAACAATTTTTGATAACGAGAAGAGACTTCCCAGTAGGCCTACTCTACCAGTCAGTTCTTTAAAAATACCACTATGCAGCCATGGGTGAAGAGAGCCATAATTTCACCTGGTACTAGGGATTGACTGTGCCTTGTCTCAAGTCTTACAGCCAGTCTTACCAAGTATTGAAGTATCCATTAACTGGGTTACAGACTGGAAGCACCAACATTGTTGGTAAAAGGCTAGATAAATCACCGTGTTATTTTTAGGAACATTACTAAATGTTGATAAATAAAAATTGATGTAGACTCAGCAGCGGGATAATTGAGTAACATTCTAACAGTAGCAATGGCTTTCATTTTAACAGTTCACATTCATATCGTTATTTTTTACGTTATTGATCAGTTGGGTAATTGCGTAACACTCTATTAGTAGCAATGCAATTTTGATGGTACAACAACATTCATTGCAGTATTTACTTTAATGAGCAGACACATTTTTCGGACATATGGAGCAATGGATTAGCAATATGCTTCATAATGATTACAACTGATAGTAATATTGTGTTACGTAATTAGAGTGCTGATATACATATAAAATTATGGCAGATATGAAGTTATAACAAACATATGAGATGTTGCTTTAGCAATATTCTTCAAAATTATCGATTGAGCATGCGTTGCGCAATTAGGGAGCAGTTTAGATTGCACAATAAATCTCCTATAAATGCTATAAGATACTCATTTTATGCTGGCTTTAATATTCATCTTTAATATTCCAGTTGGAACGAGACAAGGGCACAAAATGCTTTGAATCACATGGTGAAAGAAGGGCTTGCATGGGTAGATTCCCAGGACAGCAAAGAAGTACTGTACTGGTTCCCAAGTATGTTCTCCGAGTGTGTGGCGGCATGATTTACGACTTTAAGTGTTATTGTAAAGTGATAAGAGTATATTATTGTGATCTATATTTATATTGAAACTTAAAAATATACATTTCAAACAAACTCTTTGGCTTACATAATTTTGATTCAAGAATATTTATTTTAATTTGTTTTTTTCTAATGAATTAAACCCTAAATTAAAATGTAAGTAATGTTGTGTTTACGGGCTTGCGGACGGTGAGTACTTAGCACCCGGTAAGCACCAGGCTCGGGCGCGTTGTGATACAAGCGCGCCTCAAAGTGATATCAGCACATCGTGATGGGGTCCACTAGGATCGATGCCTGCCAGGGCTGCAGGTGGCCCGTGGTGCACAGGCATATGAAGAAACACGGGTGGGTTTAGGTCAGTAAAAGCCCACCACTCGAGAATTCATATGAGATTTCCCATCCAAAAAAAAAAAAAAAAGAAAAATATGTTCTATAAATATTTATTTACTAATTATATTGCACTGAGTTAGTACCTACTTTTTAAATTTAAGGATTTATTTATTTATCAGCGGGTTTGGACGCACTGTCGCTCATTGGTTGCAAGTCTCAAAATTTAAGAAAAAAAAAACGGCGTTGTTTTCGGTTCCCTGTTTCATGAATTCAGCATAAGATTATGAACACCCGTAGTTATTTTTATAATTAACACCAGATATTCTGATGTCTAGACTCGTCGATTGTCTAGCTAGACTCCTCTACTGGATTTAGAGGCGTCGATGACTCTGCCCTCCTGTATTTTGAGTAATTAAACACTATATGGCAAAGCACAAGACCGCTGGTAGGTACTTATTCACTGCCAAACAAATATTAACATTGCATAGGTAACTATAACTACCTACATCAAAATAAAGTTGAACAGACCATATCATCAATACGACCTAAAACATGTTCCTGGGAAGTTAATCCATTAATTTATTTTCGATTTTACATCAATGTACGGACGACAGCAGGTCGAGCTACCCGAAAATGTTAAATATTTCCAATCAACCTTGAGCCTTAATGTATTAGAGATTTAAGTTAAAAATCCAATAAAGAAATATAAGACAGATTGTAGTAGCTTGACGTGATGTCGATATTCTTTTGGCAGAGAAAACTGCGCTGTTCTACAATTAGTCTGTTCTGTCCCGTCAGTAAAAAATACTCCACACATACAGTATGTTAACTAACAGAGGGCGTTCCCGTTAACCCGAAATAGTATAGCATACATACATGCTAAAAAAATATTTCCATTCGAAAACAAAATGTTTTAAAAATTTTTCCAATAAGAAAATATTCAATAAAAATTTTAAATTGACATGTAAAAGAAACACACTGTACACGCGAACTTGAAAGACGGCAACGTCGCAATTTATTTATCCATGACGACTACTATTTTGATTTAAAACAGGAGGTTTCAAATTTATTTCCAATTAGAATTTTTTTTATTCGGATTTTTTTATGCTTATTTTTCTATGCTGATATTTTTATTGAAGTCGTCTCGTAATGGAATGGTGATATAATGACATTTCCGTATTGCCATTATTATAAAACCCGTTAATAGAAATGATTTTCTAGAAAGTACAAAAAATTGTAATAGGTACTCAATTTCAATATTTACTAAAGTCGAGTACCTACAGTGAGGCATTGACCACTGGAAAATTATTATAATGACGCCATTTTGTTAGTAGATTACGAAAGTTGTCAAAATAGATCATTATGAGATCACTGATCGACTATTTTGACACTATTGTAATGGCAGACTAACGCCCCTGGACGGCTGCTCCCCCACCCTAATAAAACCCCAAGCTACGCCAAGGAGTAGAGAGTAGGACGATATATAGTATTATAAGCTAAATGACTACGAAAACGTTAGCTATTGCTGTCTCCTGAAGATCCAATGTAAGTCATTTGTAACTTTGATCGAAGTTCATTGTTTTCTTTCTGCATTTCATCAAGTTTCTTCTTTAGTTTCTCTGTCATTTCCACGTAGGATTCTTTCCACCTGCAAAACCGTTGTAATTTAAGGGGGAGGTAGGCTAGGCATAGGGGCTAGGTAACCCGCGAAAAGGACATTTTCTTATGATTTTTTCTAATTCGGAAGTTAAACGTATGACCAATTCTTGAAATAACAACCGATATGTATATATACAATATGTAAAGAAAACCCTGTCCGATCCGTGAAGGTATTGTTAGGTATCGATAACTGATTCTAATAATGCCTAAAAAGCCGGGCTAAACTTAAAAAAAAATCCCCCAAAAAAAATAAATATTATTTCGAAAAAGCGAGGTAACTTAATGCATGTGCGGTAGGCAACCCGATAGCCCCGTCCCCCTTCACCCGGGGGAAGGCGGGGCATGCGGCACGTGGTCGCATCGCTATTCGCTCCGTCACAAATGGTGTTGTCAGTTTTTTAAAAAATACCAAATTTCGGGGAAATTGGAATTAATACCCGGGAAAAAAAGATTATTTCAAAATTCATTATTTTTGTTACTGTGATGATTATGTAAAATTTTATATTATATTTGGTCAAGTGTTTACCTAACCTTTATTATCCTTATGGGTCGGACAGGGTTTTCTTTACATATTGTATAAACTTAGAGCGTTCTATCGGTGAATTCGATTATTATAATAGGGTATTTGACTAAAAAAAACTAATTAGTCCGTCAGTCAGATTTCAAAAAATACTAGAGACGTATTTTTTCTTTTTTCATATAAACAAAAAATGATGACGACACAGCGCGTTGAAAACTCGTGTCATCCTGTGACGTCACTGCACCCTACACTTTTTAGCGGCCTGTGACGTCACCAGTCACCACTCCTGATCTTAGATGCCTTTTATATTTGTCAACTTTTATTGATTTGATAAAACAAAATACTTATACGTATCCAATATTTTTCTATAATCTGAATGACGGCCTAAATAGAATCAATTTTTTTTACTAAGGTAACATCCCTAATTGTTATGCTCGCAAATCATATTTAGTTCAATACAAAAACGTAAGATAATTTGAATTTCGATGTTTACGTGGGCGCTTCACTAATTGTTATGCTCGCAAATCATATTTTGTTCAATACAAAAACGTAAGATAATTTGAATTTCGATGGTTACGTGGGCGCTTAAAAACGTAAGATAATTTGAATTTCGATGGTTACGTGAGCGCTTCACTAATTCTACATCTACATATTATACAACATTATTTTTTGCTTATGCGCAACCCGAACCACCTGTATTTTTAAGTAAAGAATCTATGTGCAAAATTCAAAAAGATATTATGCAAAATCACAAAGTTATGAGCTTTTTATTCTACTTGGTTGCCCCAACAAAAATATGGTCAAAGCTCCGCTCGGGCGAGTGAGCGCGTTGCGTTAACCTCTGGCGTCAGCTGTTTCGCGTGCGATGTACTATGATCTATCGTAAGCTGCGTGCGCGCGCTCGATATGCACACTGCAAAAATTCTAAATGTATCTGGAAAAAAATACTTATAATATGGTGTAAAAATTATTGGAATCGATTCAGTTACTTAAGGTGGTTCCCAGGGAAAAACACAGCGCAAGCCGTTTTTGTGTAGTTTTTCGGAGCTTTCTACTCTTTATCCAAAAGAAATATCAACTTACTAAAAATACATAAATTTTCTCCATAATCTTGGCTCCAAAATTGTAGATTTTTTTTTTATTTTACTAAGTATAATGTTTAAATAATTCCTTCACAAAGAAACCACTGACAAGAGAAATAATTATCATAAACGTGCATCTCTTCGGAAAGTAAGCATTATTTAGATTGCGTTCTTACACTAATGGATAGGTAATTTCATGACGAACATTATTGTAGAAATATTTTTTTAAAACGACTAAAATCAAAATTTTATTCAACAATCTGAGCGCATTTGCCATCATTTCTGTTGCCCGGGCTATTGAGATTCAGTATGCCACAAGCTCTCGAAGGGGGAACCCGTGTCGTTCGTCATCGCGCGCTCCGCTAGCATAAGCGGGCGGCGCGTGAGCGAGAAAGCATCTGCTTGCTCGCTCACGCACCGCATGTCGCATAGAGTATAATACTATCTTAGAGTGTCTCTGTTATTGATGTTTATTTTGGTGTTCGTTTTTTTAACCGATTTCAAAAAGGAGGAGGTTGCTCAATTATATGTTTTTTATGTTCAATTTTTAACCGACTTCAAAAAGGAGGAGGTTACTCAATTCGACCGTATATGCTTTTTTTTATGTTTGTTCGCGCATAACTTCGTCATTTATAAACCGATTTTGATAATTATTTTTCTGTTGGAAAGAAGACGTTCCCAAGGTGGTCCCATGATAAGGATATCAGGGTTTGATGGAGGAAGTCCAGAGAAAACAAGCGGAACTTTCAAAAATTGGGGGGCGACTAGTGCATTTCTTAGCATTTTCAGATCTACTCCAGACCTTTATTAAATTGTAGTGCTTTAAAATATTAAAGCACTACAATTTAATAAAGGTCTGGAGTAGAGCTGATGATGGAGCCGGGAGACAGTCGAAGGAACTCCTCAACAATTGACAGCAGCTGCCTTGTGGTTGGGCTCGATTAATTTGTATTGATAAGAACTTTACACCTAGAAGGGTTGCGACTCTCATAAGAGCTCTAATGATGAAGACAAAGGCCAGTTCCAGGAACTCCTCAACGGTTTCCAGTAGCTACTTTGTGGTTGGACTTTATTCATTTATATTAATAAGACCTTTACTCCGATTAGGTTAAAATAATAGTCTACAGTAAATTTAATGATGAAGACCATAAGCAGTTGAGGGAATAGGTACTTACGGGTAAAAATTAAAGTAAACGAAAGTACGTCATTTCCCAACTATATTTGTGTAAGCTTCCAGTCTGACCGGATGCAACTGAATACATAGTACTTTTAACAACTAAAAAATGTAAAATAAAAGCTTTTTTACAAAAAAACAACCGACTTCCAAAAACCACTATGTAAAGTGAAAAATAACTAATTTCGGAAGTCGGTGTCTAAAACGAATATACAAAACCAAAGACACCAACTTCCGAAATTAGTTATTTTTCACTTTGTAGTGGTTTTTGAAGTCGGTTGTTTTTTTGTAAAAAGTTTTTATTTTTATGTTTGTTTGCGGATAACTTCGCCTAAAATTTGGTATTTCGATGAATTTTTGGGTATTTCGACATGGGTGTCGTGATAGGGGTTTTCGGGAGTGCAGATCACGAATATGACGTAATTTTTGAAATCCAAGATGGCTGACACCAATTTTATGATATTTTGACATGGGTGTCGTGAAAGGGGTTTTTGTGGGTGCTAATCACGAAAATGACGTCATTTTGGAAATCCAAGATGGCCGACACCAATTTTATGATATTTTGACATGGGTGTCGTGAAAGGGGTTTTTGTGGGTGCTAATTACGAAAATGACGTCATTTTGGAAATCCAAGATGGCCGACACCAATTTTATGATATTTTGACATGGGTGTCGTGACGGGGGTTTTCGGGGGTGCAGATCACGAAAATGACGTCATTTTTGAAATCCAAGATGGCTGACACCAATTTTATGATATTTTGACATGGGTGTCGTGAAAGGGGTTTTCGCGGGTGCTAATCACGAAAATGACGTCATTTTTGAAATCCAAGGTGGCTGAAATTAAATTTCATGATATTTTGACTTGGGTATCGTGACGGGTTTTCGGGGCGCTGATCACGAAAATGACGACAATTATAAGCTGTGGCATAGCTTCTATTTCTTTATCAAAGTCAAAAATAAAACATCAAATATAGTTTAGTCGCCAAATCGCCACCATTTTTCGCACTCCTTCAATGACGTCACTGGTAAAAATAAATAAACTACAAAAAAGAAAATACATACTTATACAAATATATACGTTAATTGGCAAATTAAAAAAAAATACTATGTCAGAAATAACTAATAAAAAATTTCCTACTAACTACATACTGCGGAATTCAGTGTGCACACTTTTGCGATTTACCCCGCAGCCACGCGCAGGATTGCGTTTTTTATCTGCATCTTCATGCAGATCTGCAGGCCTGCGCGTGAGCGCAGATTCAATGTATAGTACCATGCGTTTTTCCATACAAAATTTGGTACTAGCGAACATCTATCTTATATATAAAATTCTCGTGTCACAGTTTTCGTTCCTATATTCCTCCGAAACGGCTTGACCGATTTTCATGAAATTTTGTGAGCGTATTGAGTAGGTCTGAGAATCGGCCAACATCTGTTTTTCATCCCCTAAATGTTAGGGGTAGTCCACCCCTATTTGTTTTTTTATTTTTACACAACATTTATAGTTTCTATTTTTTTACAACATACAAAAATACATACAATCCTAAATTTTCACCCTTCTACGATCAATCCTTCAAAACTGATCAATCGTCATTTAATTAGTTTTATTCCCAAGTGAAATCTATCTTTTTGCGTTGGATAGCTCATAAATCCAGAAAGGCTTAAGGCTATAAAATATCACGCTGCGACTAATAGGAGCAGAGCATTACTAACTCCACGCGAACGAAGTCGCTGGCGGCCGCTAGTATAAAATAGCTTTACCGCGGCAGCCCCGAGTGCCACATGTTTTTGTTTTATTAGAAAGACGATATCTTCAAGGTAGTCTCATGTTTAGGAAATTAGGGTCTGATGATGGAAGACTAGGTAAATCTAGAAGAAATTTAAAAAATCAAAGGGGCGTCTAGGGCTTTTCTAAGTTTTTTCATTAAGTGTTTTAACGCACTACAATTTAGTAAAGTTCGGAGTTGATGATGGAGCCGGGAGACAGCCGAGGGAACTCCTTAACGATTCACATCAGCTGCTTCGTGTTTGTGCTTAATAAATTTGTATTGATAAGAACTTTACACCTAAATGAGTTGTGATTATCATTAAAGCTCTGATGTTGAAGACAAAGGCCAGTTAACGGAACTCCTCAAAGGTTTACAGTAGCTGCTTTGTGGTTGGACTTAATTCATTTATATTGATGAGAAATTTGCACCCATATGGGTAAAAATTAAAGTCTGAATTACATCAGATGATGAAAACCATAGACAGTCGAGGGAATTCCTCAACAATTTACAACACTCTACTTTAACATAGTACAAACACTACCTACTCGTCATGCTTATGCAAAAATCAATTAAAATCAAGAGACTGAATTTAAGTTGTGTTATTTCATCGCGTTATTTCTAGAAATGCTCATACTTTCATTGTGGTCTTAAAGGAATTAAAGCAAACGAAATAGGTCGTTTGCTTGCAGGCCTTTTCCAAATATGCTGCCGTCAACGTCCAGTCTGATCGGATATTGTATTAGTCGGATGATCGGATATTGTATTAGTCGGATGTTTATTATTTTTCTGCAAAAGGAAGCTTTGCGTAAATATTATTATAGTATATGTATTTGTTATTTATTTTGATATACGATAGTTTTATTTTTTACAATTTACGTATTTGTTTTATTAAATGAGAATAATAATATAATTTCACAGTCTTGCCTGGTCCCAAAAAAAAACATGAATTTTTTTTTTTAAATGTGTCAGTTCTGCAGAAATTTATTTGACCCTGATTACGTTTTCCCTTAAAATAATAAATAATGATAAATTAAACTTTATTATATTATTTTTCTATCCCTTTGTCCATCTGACTTAGCTAACTTTCAATCTACAAAACTAACTTCCAACCCAAAACTAACTTCCAACCCTGAAGTTACAGTCATAACATATTTAGTTATAAAGGTCTAATCAATACACATTAAATAAGCCCAAACACGCGACAGTTGCTTCCGATGTGGATTCCCTTGATATTCTGTCATCTCCATCATCAGGTCAGGCCCAAATCTTCACGGTTTTATAGTATCATCCGATATAAACACGAGCATCAAGTTGTCACCCGAAGCGTGCCTACAATTTTCGATAATTGGCCTAAATTTCTCAGAATTTCCATTATCGACACTGACGTGGTAACAATGGGATTACATAGGCAGCATATCCCTTCATATAAAAAAGAATGGTCAAAATAGGTTCATTAACCATAAAGTTAACAGCGACAATAAATCGAACTGAGAACCACCTTTTTCTGAAGTCGGTTAAAAAATAAACACCGCAGAATTTTTATTATGAAGTATCGTCAACATTTGTTTGAGTACATAACAACCAAAAGTATTTGGGCGCACCAATAAACATAAATAAAAGTGCTATGTCTGTTACTTCTGTGGTCTATGTTTCTAACTTGTATTTGTAAGTACTACGTCCGCCAGACGGCGCTAGTAAAATTTTACGAAGTATTGTAGAGGTGGGGCGCGGTGAAGAGGGAGCAAATGCGCAAGGTCATTTGGTGAGGGTACGGTCTTAATCTGAACAAACTACATATGTTCAGGTTTCGCGTAAACAAAAATTAACGTTGTATATAAAAAAATAACAAGATTACTTTTTACTGAGCTCCATTTGATTGTCTAAATGTTTGTTCAATTCTAGGACCTCTTCTTCTTTAGTTGTCACCATTCTGTAAATGTAAATGGAAATATATTTCTTTCGCAAGACACCACCATACACTATGCTTATGCAGTAAAATTAAGTGTTTGTGGGACTGTGTTTTTATTATAATTTATTCATTTGGGACAAAAAACAGTTACATTTTACAATATTAATAGTCGGCTAAGGTATAATACCCAGTAAACAAACATGTAACCCACACCAATGTCCACGGAATTAAATTGATTGTACAAAACATAAGGAAACGGACGTATACAAAAGGGGACAGTGAGAAAGTAATGATTGACAAAACTAAAACTAAACCCTAAAAATCACACAAACCAATTCAAAATAGCGTATCCCGTCCAGATATGGTCTATGGGCACAATCACGTCACACCAATATCAGCAAGAGACAGTAAGAGTTAAGGATTACCAGAAAGTAAATAAATAACCATTTTTCTAAATTTGTTCTGGTTAAGAGCGAAAATATCTAGATTTGTAAAATATGAATTGTAAATTCCTAATAATCGGCGAAGAGGAGCCCTCTCCCCAGCATTTGTTCTACAGCAACGCCTGTGTTGTTATTTTGTCGGGCAAAAAATGCAGATTCTCAGCCTGAGTTGAAGAAATAACATTTGATTCTGTTTCAGGCTGTCCCTTGATGCTCTCCCCCAGGGATGCCCCAAGCCAAGGTTCATACCAAATAGTATAGTCGCTTAGTTATTGATTACCACAATTACAGGCAGCCAAAGCATAGTAACTATATTTCCGCCAAGTTCCAAAAAGAATAGAGGTAAACAAACCAATTTAGGGTTATTACAACTCACGTTTTACTAATCTCCTGTTATTTACATCATTATCGACTTTTACATGCTAACTATTTATTAACAATTCCTATTGAAGCATATTTCAATAGAATTACTAATATAACATGCATAATAACTTGGTATTTCGAAAAACCATTAAAAAGTCGACATTAATTTTACGTGATAGCCCTACAAAAAAAGAAAGATGGATGAAATCCAGATATTAAACACATTTTGTGGAATTCAACCAATGAATAAAGTTGAGACATTTGTCAATACAATTTTGCGTATTTTAATTACTTTAAAATCAACTACATAACACATGCATTGCATAATTTCAAAAATGGACTAATAATAATATATATGTATCAAAAAATGTAACCTATTAGGAAATTAGCTTACATGTACATATGTCATATTTCATTCAAATAGGTTAAGCGTTCTATGCAAATCATAAATATCTAAACATAAACTGTTTAGATTAGTAGGAAGTAGGATTATTACTTTTATGAAAATCATCTATGTAGAAAAGGTTGTTAACATCTGTCTTTTAGGTGTAAACTACTCGTTGCCTAGCAACGGTTTGTTTACCTCTATTCTTTATCGAATTTGGCTCAACTATAGGCACAGTAGACAGAGAACAGTAGATTATCTAAGGCCGCCCGCAGAGTTATTTGCCTACTCTTGCGTTGAACCCTAGGGTTGTCACTTTGATCTAAATTTATAGAATAAAAAGCATATTATGATTGAATATTTTACCAATTTATAAATTTAGTAAAAATAAAAAGCCTTAATTCACATAACATTCATTATATTAAGTTACAAATTTGATACCGACAAAATTTTTAAGACTACTTAAGTGTAACACTAAATTATATTCTAAAGCTCGTAAATAATGATAAATTTTAAGTGATGTGTGATATGGGAAATCGATATAACTGGTTCTTATCAGAGAAGATTGTAAGTGATGAGTACTTAAATGTAACACTAACACAATAATATTCACAAGCTAATAACTAATGCTTAAATGATATAAAACATGAGAACGTAAACAATAAATATATAGTTCTTATGAAAAAGTAGACATTAGTAAAGCTAAGATTATGTATGGGTAGCGAATATTTAACAAATGATACCTTACTTTAATAAAACCGCAAAACCTTTTTATCCTCATTAGTTTCTGAGTTACAATTATAATGATTGTTTATATGGGTACTGTGTAATGTTTGTTTATATAATCGGATAGCAACAGCTAGCTCAAATGCAACAAAGGCGCCGCTCGCTTACTCGCTATTAAGAGCACTAAAAAAAATTCGAAATAAAATTCTACACAACCCTAAGCGTTAGACGGTCACATTTTACTATAATTTTATTAACTTAATATTATGATTAAGACGCCATATTTGGATCAAACAACACATCAGACAATAGAAAAAAAAAATAGTAATTTGCAATATTGATTATTGTGAAATTGTCCTTATTACACTATACTCGACAAATACGTTTACTTAAACGATATTTCGTACTTACTCAATCCTCTGTTTTATAGTAAAACTGGGCTTCTTAAAATAAACTTAACTTTAAACATAGTAGTCAGGAAGTAAATCTGGGAATACAATTATATGGAAAAATGCGACTCGGGTACGCTCTTATAAAATAAACTGTGAAACAAACAATACATATATCACATTTTCTAATAAGATTTAAGTTGTACTTACATTTCTGGTTCAGTAGGAAGTATGAAGAATGGTAAGTCCGGATTTGCGAAATCATTATTGAGGCACCCGAAAACACTACAATATTTTTTTCCCCCTTTTGAAGTCATGATACTCGTAATAATTAATATTATGGTAAGTGGCCGGCGAGAATTGACGAACGCGAGCGGTCATGTAATTTACGCGCGTGCTCACAGTCACGCGGCACAGCCCGTATTGCCGCCATCCTATACCATCCTATATTATGCCAGCGTGTGCGTGAAATCGCGTACCGACACGGCGCTCGGCGCGCACGCATACAATCAAACCGAGAGCGGCTCGTTTATATGAAGATGTTTTACTGTTCTCTGTCTATTGTGCTATAGGTGTGACAGCCTCCGTGGCGTAGCGGTAGCGGACGCGGCCGCTGCACAGGGTGGCGCGGGTTCGATCCCCGCACAGTGCAAGTATTTGTATGCATGAATATGAATATTTGCACTGGTCTGGTCGTGCCTCGGAAAGCACGTTAAGCCGTTGGTCCCGGTTGCCATACGAACATCTAATGGCAGTCGTTACGGGTTGTTGGAGCCCTAAAAAATCCAACAATTGGTCTAACTGCAATGCTTCGATGTCGCCTTCGGGTTGTGGAAGTCAGACGGCAGTCGCTTCACGGAAAATGTCGAAGTTTAGCCATATCAGCAGTTGGACTAGTAAAGCGGACTCCAGACTCCAAAGCTGAAAAGGCTTCGGATGCGACTGGGATTAACGCTGGGATGATGATGATGAAAGCATAGTAACTAGGTATCTATGGAGAAGAAACGGTACTCGACAATACTCCACGGATACGGAGTTTTAAATCAAAATATTGGAAAATGAAATAAATATTAATCATTCGAGTTGAACTTGGCGCCAATTGTCTTGTTTTCAAACTAAACTACATTTCTAAATCATGATGAAATTTAGTAAATATTTAAATCTTTTTTCTATTTCACTATGGGGGAGTATTGGGGGGGGGGGGTCTTTGCTTTGCTTGTTTTTAATGACATGGGGTTAGGGGAGTCTAGATGATGATTACGTCATTGATAATTATTTTCTTTTTAACACAAATGGCAACCCTCACATTCTGTTTGCTTGAAAACGAAACGTATTTTCGGGGTATTACCTACAAATAAATGTATACGTTTAGTAGAGTTGCCGAGCTGTGAAAGAAAATCGATGTTAGGAATCGATTCGACACCGGTTCGAATACAGTACAGAATTAGGACAGAAAACAAAATATTAGTTCTGGGTTGTTACTCTTACTGTTAGGCAAAGATGGAGCTATACTCCTGTATAGCGCTATCCCTTTTTAACGTCGGATTAATGATGGTTTCAACACGTCTTATTGGGGCTTGTAAAGTTAAGATATTCCATGGCGGCATAGGCATAGATAGAAAAGAACGTCGAAGAACTACATTCTCAGTCCTTTTCTTAACAGAATGGAAAGAAAAAGATAGGTATACTGAAGTTTAATTAAATTTAGTTTGTTCAAGAAGAGAATCAGCGCCAGTCTACATGTGAGAATAATGTAAAAAGACGTACAAGTGAAAAGCGTCTATCATCACCATCATCATCAACCTTTTTATCGTCCTACTGCTGGACACAGGTCTCTTCTCATACAGAGAAGGAAAAAAGAAGAAAAAAGAAAAGAAAAAAAAGAAAAGAAAAGGGAAAAGCGTCTATAATAAACAACATCATTGGTAACATACTTTTGAGTAAGTTCAGTTCTAGAAGCCAGCATATTTTGTAGCTTGTTGACCATCTCGTGGGTTTCGTCCAAGGATTTCTGAAGATGTTCCACTTGCAACCTAGAGTGCATAAACTTGCATCTATATTTAAAGAATACATATAAGGTTCTAAGGCCCTATTTTAATGCCAGTATATGATTGTTGAAAAAGTCTAACTGCTCAAAAGTCCTGTCGATACGTTTGTAGCGATATTTAGAACTCTCAAAGTTATCGATTCGAATGTCATCCGTACTCTTCCGAACTTTATCGCAAACTTGACGATTTTCGTAATGAAAATACTAATGGTAAGCAGTGATGCAATCGTTGAAGGAGAAGCGCGCATCACTCAAAAAAAAATTGAGTGAATAGGATGAAAGACGGCAACTGAGCGAGGTGATGCAATGTTAAACCCAACAACACGACCAATGATGCTGCGCCAGAGGGAGATTGATCTGGAGACCCTCCACGACCAAACTCCCGACACAACATTTGGCGCATCGTACCCGACACACATCGCAACACAACTGCTCAGACCCGTCCTCCGAACAGCTTCATCAGACATCAACACAACGAATGGCTTGGCGGCAAGACTTTGTCTGGTGTGTGGTAACTTCTGCCGGCAGCCTTTGTTATGGCCTATCACCGAGAACAGTTTGTCGTAAGGGTCGTTCGGCAAGCGATTTTTTTCGGTATTATTTAACGACAGGTAGTTTGCGTCAACGTCATTAGCAACGTCGAGAGGAGAATGAGAGTTTGGACAGTCCTGACGGGAAAAGTATTTGCTTAAACTAATGTTCTCTCTTTAAGTCGGAATCTTACTTCAGTTCATCGCATTGTGTCTTCAACAGTTGCTCCTCCCAGTCCCTTCGCTTGGTCTCCCTCGCGTGGACATCCTGTATTCTCTGCACGTCTATCGCTAAGCATTGCTTCTCGCAAACCAGTTGCATGTTGCGCCTTTCTGAAGATACCTGAAGAAAATATTGAGATATGCAATGTGCATTAAAAAAACCTTTGATGCAGAGCTGACCTTTGCTGGAAGGATTTTTGAGTGGTTTATGAGTGAGTGAAAAAATCTACCAAGGCCTTAAGTGTAAAAATCATAACCCTTATGATCTATTACCAGAGACCAGATAGCCGGTTCATTTGGGCCATTTCAGAAGCTACTTGTGATTACATATTTCCAAAATTGGGAATTGGTTTGGATGAAAAAAAAAGGTTGTTTCATAGAAATGTGGAAAACCTACGCAGACTTTATGGAACTGTTAGTTTTTGTTTTAATTACCGAGTTACCGACAAAAATCTACGCTAGTGACTATACCAAGTCATGTAATGAATTCGTAGTACATAAAAAGTATACTATATGGTAGGTATACTATATGGTAGGTTTCATTCTGACACTTCAATAACATACATTGCGTTATACAGTAGGTAATACCCCGGACTTACGCGATGGGTGGGACTGAGCGCAATCCGCGTAAGTCGGGGTGCAATTTTGCATATAAAGACATACAAAGTATGTTTAATTTGGACTGGAGACTAATTAAAACAATAATTTAGGAAACATCTAGATAATATGACAAACTATATTAATAGAGTGTATAAACACAATCCGAAGTTATTTTGATGTAGAAGGTTTCATAAATTGTAACAAAGTCGTCTGACGAGTCAATGATTTTTTCTTCTCCCGTAATATCTCCTCGTAGCATCCTAGTAATTTTTTTATTCCATGTTTTGTAACAAAAATGCGCTCTTCTGGAGTCTATGCTTCCCAAAATTGTTATCCCTTTTTCAATCGAACTGAGGGCTTCTGTCAAGTTGCCAACTGTCATTTGATCTTCTAATTGAACTGGATCCAAAGAATCATTATTATCAATTTCTTCCTCTTGTTCACGCATTGTTATGAGCTCATTAATTGTGAGCTCCTCATTGTGTGAATCCAACAGCTCTTGAACATCATCACTATCCACTTCTAAATTTATTTGTCTACCAAGTTCGACAACGTCTTTGATCACATTGCAAATTTCATAAGGCCCTGGCATTGATTCCGCCCGAGTCTCACTGGAGAAAAAAATGCGCGGCGTTCAAACAAAAAAAAAAAAGACAAAAAATTAAATCACGTAACTCAGAATTCGCGTAAGTCGAGGTAGCGTAAGTCGGGGTATTACTGTATGCTTGTTGAGCAGACTACAGACAAATTTTCCGAACATGTGTTGCGATGGATTAGCAATACTATTGCTTCAAATTGATAGTATGTAGGTAATCGTGTGCAGGTTGAGCGTCGATGTTACCCTGCAACCTTGTATAATCCAACTTACCAATTCTTGAAACATAGCTTCAAGTCTTTGTTCCGCAAGTGCAAGTTTTGGGTCTACCGACTTCAGTGAATCTTTCTGCTGTTTCAAATAACTGTTGTTCGTTGCTAAAAGTATTTTGTTTTCCCTGAAAGAGCAATTTCAACAGTTTCACTGTCTTTGAAGTATATGTTAAATAATGATAACTATGTATGTAATGCAGTAGCTTCTAATCAATACCAATAGGTTGCTACCTCTCTCTACCTTACTTCTCTTACGAAAATTTAATGAACGGTTTTGGATAAAATTTGGCACACAGATGCTTTATAATTATAATTAACATATAGTTATAGGATAGTTTTTCTCCGGATTGAAACTTAAGTAGTTGAAATCGCGGGAGCGACTAGTAAAAAGGTACAGAGGACGGCTCTGAGCAGTTTTACTGCGATGTGTGCCGGGTGCGATGCGCCAAATGTTGTTGCGTCGGGAATTTGGTCGTGGAGGGTCTCCAGATCAATGTCCCTCTGACGCAGCATCGTTGGTCGTGTTGCTGGGTTTAACATTGCTTCACCCCGCTCAACTGCCGTCTTCCTTCCTATGCACTCAGTTTTTTTTTTGAGTGTATAGGTTCTTAATAAATTAGCGCGCTTTACCATCATCTATTGCATCACTGTTTCCCATCAGGCGGGATTGCGATCGAATACTAGTTTATAATTAAAAAAAAAAAAAGTAAAAACATAATACCTTAACGCCTTGTTCAGCAACAAACCTTTCTCCACTAACTCAACATCCAGATTTCTGATATGTTGCAACATATCCGCCACTTTCTCATTATACTTATCTTTCGCGTCATCCATTTCTTTTCTAAAGGATGTTTCTATATCTCGTCTTGCCGAAGATAATGCATGTTTTAGTTGGGCGATTTCTCCTGTAAATTATTTTACCTAACATTATTGTAGGTTTCACAGTAGATCTACACTAAGCATTCTTTCTTCTAGGCCTAGTGGCCTTCACTAGGCCTAAAAAGGAATTAAATTATATCTTTTCTTCTTACTTCTTCAGCCTATAGATGTCCACTGCTGGACAAAGGCCTCCCCCAAGGCTTTCCACGCTGACCGGTCCTGCGCTGCCCGTATCCATCGGCTTCCCGCGACCTTCACCAGGTCATCGGTCCACCTTGTTGGGGGCCTCCCTACGCTGGAAATTATATTTATTATTTTGAAAACAAAATCCTGGTAGGTATGGACGACAGAAGGTAAAGTTAGTAGCTTGATGAGCTGTCGTCCGTACAGACGGCAACATATCAAGCTATTACAATCTGTCAGATCTCTTTGTTATGTTTTCATCTTTATCTTTCAAGCATTAAAGCTCAAGGTTGATTGGGAATACTTATTTGACAGTTTCGGGTAACTTGACCTGCTGTCGTCCGCATATCAATAGATGCTAGCATACCAAAATAGTCTTTACAGTGGTGGTCAGATAATACCTACATGTTGGCGACATTATGTATTTAAATGTTTGTATAAATTCAACTCACTAGTTAATTCCTGTATGGTTTTGAAAGCCTCATTCTTCTGCTTCGATACCACGTCATAAAGCTGTAATGCTTCTGCAACCTAAAATTCAAATTAACTTCAACAAAATAGGCGAATTACGCCCAGCAGGGTTTCTACCATAATACAAGGACAGCATGATACTCCAGTGGTTAACGTCTTTTATAAACGAGATTTTGGGTCAAAATCCGGGCAAGTGTGACATTTTCAATTGATATGTAGGTACTGTCTAAGTTCCCCAGAGATGCTCCCTAAAAGGCGTACGGAAGGGGCTCCAGATTGGTCTTTTGAGAGGTAACGGTGCCCCTTCTAAGTGCAGATGATAACCACTGGGGTGGTTTTAGTGAGGCACACTCCCAGGTTCTATCCAACACTGGGATAGGAAAATGGAATGGGAAAGGAAACATTGTAAAGAAACCTAGATTTTACAGTTAATATAAATCTGAAATTGCTAATCCGTTTTGAGTACCTAAGCCTGGTGTTTAATGAATGTGTCTTCTCCGTAGGAGAAAGAGGCACTAGCTCTACAGTAGCACAATGATAGACATGGTGTCTTAATATCATCATCTCAGCGTTAATCCCAGTCGCATCCATAGCTTTTCAGCTTTGGTGTCTGGGGTCCGCTTTACCAGTCTAACTGCTGATTTTGGCTAAAATTCGATATTTTCCGTGAAGCGACTGCCGTCTGACCTCCACAACACGAAGGCGATATCTAGGCATTACAGTTAGACCAATTGTTAGACTTTTGAGGGCTCCAACAACCCGTAACGACTGCCACTAGATGTTTGTATGGCAACCGGGACCAACGGCTTAACGTACTTTCCGAGGCACGACCAGACCAGTGCAAATATTCATATTCATGCATACAAATATTTGCACTGTGCGGGGATCAAATTCGCACTTCCTTGCGCAACGGCCGCGTTCGCTACCGCTACGCCACGGAGGCTGTCAACATGGTGTCTTAATATCTTATCATTTATCAAAAACAACCTAACCTTTGACTTAGCTTCCGCCTCCCTCTTCACTTTCTCCACACATTCCTTCTGAAATATCTCTAATTGCCCTTTCAAATCTTCACTATTCTTCTTCTGCACTACCAGGTTTATTCTATGCTCCTCTAAATTCTTTGTGGCGTCACTTAACTTCTCTTCTAACTCTTTGCCTCTCTCTTTGTACGTTGCTATCTCTTTCTCTCTGTTTTTCAATTCGTTTTCTAGTATGCTGTGCTTTGCTTGTAAGTCTTTATGTTTGTTTTCTAGTTCGATGTAGTCTGTTAATGCTGTCTCGAGTTTTAGTTCGAATTCTCTTCTTTCTTCTGTTGAGATCTGTAAGAAACAGTGTCGGATTCACATTGTGTTAATTTGTGTAAGTAGGTGCTGCTCTCAAAACCATATAGGAAAACATGGTAATGAAGGAAGGGATGTTCTAGAACCAAAAGGTCAAAGATGTGAGACATGTACAGATGACAGCACATCAAGCTACTACTTACAATTTGTCAGATTTCTTTATAAGATTTTCAACTTTATATCTAAAATATTAAGAGGGGACCCTAGTGTTAAGGAATAGGTATTTGAAGAAACTATTGCCGTCGCACCGCTTGCAACCTCTCCCCGTAAAATGTGAAAGGGACAGTTGCAGCTCAGGCTGATTTCAACTACAAAAACGTTGACCAAAAGACGTTTCGTATTCCGCTGTTTTCTATTTGAAAACACGACAGATCTCAATTATTTATATCAAAATTTAGAGGATAAGTATACCTATGCTTCTATTATTTTATTTTTTGTCAAAAACTTATTTCATTTGTCTAATAGTCGTAGTAGTTTGTTATTTTTCGGGATTTTGAAATACCATATTTCTTTTATTAATTAAGTTTTCGAAAAAATCATACGAAAGGGGCACGTATAATCAAAATGCAAAATTGGAGAAAATAAATAATTGCTCTAAGGCCCGTCTTTCAGAAGCTTACTCAAAACTCAAGCATTACTTTTAAACTCGTTTCAAGCCATTTGATTAGTTGAAATTACTTTTAAGTAATGTTTAAACAGAGATCAATACTTGAGTTTCCTTCTGGAATACGGACCTAAAAGCGTTATAACATAAACAGCGGAATACGTTTGTATAGACTCATAGAGAAAGCGCCCCTACAGTCCCCTCTTAAGGCGCAAGGTTAGTACCAACACACACTGGAGTCCCCTCCCTCTCACCAATAGGAAGGAGGCCTGTGTTCCATCAGTGTGAACATTATTGGCTGATTTTGTACTACGTGATGATATATGATTATGTTATTTTTCTTTGTACTGTTCCATGGCAAGCTATGTTTTGAATAAGGATTACAAATCAAAATACTTAAGACAATAGAGACAAAATGATGTTGGGGAAACACTTTCTAGAGGCCAATATCTAGCAGTGAATTTCAATAGTTTGTGTTACTTGTTGAAATCAATAATCAAAATCAAAGCATTTACTTCAAGTAAACCAATTATAGGTACTTTTGAATTGTTAAAGGGTCAGTCAGATGAAGTCAATTGCCCATTCCAAAGCGTAGGTACAGACGACAGCACATCAAGCTACTACAATCTGACAGTTTTTTAACCGACTTCAAAAAGGAGGAGGTTACTCAATTCGACCGTATATATGCTTTTTTTTTTTTTTCTATGTTTGTTCGCGCATAACTTCGTCGTTTATGAACCGATTTTGGTAATTCTTTTTCTGTTGGAAAGAAGACGTTCCCAAGGTGGTCCCATGATAAGTATATCAGGGTTTGATGGTGGAAGACCAGAGAAAACAAGGGAAACTTTCAAAAATTGCAGGGGCGGCCAGTGCATTTCTTAGCATTTTCGTTAAGTATTTTAAAGCACTACAATTTAATAAAGGTCTGGAGTAGATGTGATGATGGAGCCGGAAGACAGTCGAAGGAACTCCTCAACAATTCACAGCAGCTACCTTGTGTTTGTGCTTGAATAATTTGTATTGACAAGAACCTTACACCTAGATGGGTGGTGACTGTCATTAGGGAGCTGATGATGATGACAAAGGTCAGTTCAGGGAACTCCTAAACGATTTACAGTAGCTACGTTGTATTTGGACTCAATTCATTTATATTGATGAGACCTTTGCACCCATTGGGTTAAAATAATGGTCTGCAGTAAATTTGATGATGAAGACCATGGGCAGTTGAGGGAATACTTACGGGTAAAAATGAAAGTAAACAAAATTACTTCGTTTCCCACTTATATTTGCGTCAGCTTCAAGTCTGACCGGATGCAACTGAATACATAGTACTTTTAACAACTAAAAAGTGTAAAATAAAAACTTTTTTACAAAAAAACAACCGACTTCCAAAAACCACTACAAAGTTAAAAATAACTAATTTCGGAAGTCGGTGTCAAAAATGAATATACAAAACCAAAGACACCGACTTCCGAAATTAGTTATTTTTAACTTTGTAGTGGTTTTTGGAAGTCGGTTGTTTTTTTGTAAAAAAGTTTTATTTATATATTATTATACAGTATGTTAACTAACAGAGGGCGTTTCCGTTAACCCGAAATAGTATAGCATACATATATATAGTATATATATGTATGTATACATGCTAAAAAAAATATTTCCATTCGAAAACAAAATGTTTTAAAAATTTTTCCAATATGAAAATATTCAATAAAAATTTTAAATTGACATGTAAAATAAACACACTGTACACGCGAACATGAAAGACGGCAACGTCGCAATTTATTTATACATGACGACTACTATTTTGATTTAAAACAGGAGGTTTCAAATTTATTTTCAATTACTTATAATTTTTTTTTATTCGGATTTTTTTATGCTTATTTTTCTATGCTGATATTTTTATTTTAATCTATTAATGATATATATTAACGAGTTTAAGGGAACGTCCTCTGTTATTTAACATACTGTATATTTTATTAGATTTTCATCTTTATCTCTAAAGCATTAAGGCTCAAGGTTGATTTGGGGTAACTTGACCGGCTGTCGTCCGAACATATGCACAAGAATGGGCAAGAGACTCCGCGGACACTCTTTTAACTAATAAAAAAGACAAAGAGAAAGAAAGACTCTATAATTGTCTTTCATTATGGAGTATGGGTATAGTACCTGTTTCCCTCTATTGTCGTAACTTTGATAAGTCTTCAGTTCGGTTTCAAGTGCATCTATGGTTTTCTGCGATGTTTGCCACAATACGTGGAGCGAGTCTCTTTCCTAAAATTAAAATTGCGTGGAAACTACAACATACAACAAACTGTGTTCAGCAAACAGTTAAAAAATAGATATGTAGTACAAACATAAAATCATGCCTTCCGGTGCGTGGTCGCCACTCGAGAACCCGTCGTCCCCATCGGGCATCTGTCCTTCGGGTAATGTGCCCGGCCCACAGCCACTTAAGTGTTGCAATTCTTTGAACGGTGACGGGTTCTCGAGTGGCGACCATACACCAAAAGACGCATCGTGGGTAAGCCCTCGACAAGGTGGACCGACGACCTGGTGAAGGTCGCGCGAAACCGAAATAGAAACCACTGAATGCAGGAGACGCAGGACCGGTCGTCGTGAGGATCCTTGGGAAGGCCTATGTCTAGCAGTGCACGTCTTTTGGCTGAAATGATGATGATGATGAACATCACGCCTGTCGTTCCTGAAGAGTAAGGGCCGCGTCGAGAGCGTATCTTTAGTATACCTACCCATATTTTGTCAGTTATGTTAGTCCCATGCTAAGAGAACATTGCCCTCAACCGAGCACAACTCCAGACTCTGAGCTGCTACTGAAAAATTGCTGATAGCAAAACCCCTACTTGGGTTTTATATGGTCTCAGAAACCGGAAAAAGGCCATATCAGGCAAAGAATGAAAGAGTCAAAGGCCTTAAGTGCAGGAGATGGAGATATCTGCGGTTTGTTCGAAATAGAATACCGTGGCCCCTGATGCATAGGCAAGTGAAGAAACACGGATGGGTTTTAGTTAGTAAATGTCTGACACACTCTTCCGCTCCGGTCAGAGCGGGAGAGGTCATTCCATCATTTCCCATCCGAAAAACCGCGACGCAACGAGATACGATGAAGACAGTTTTAATAGAATGGGTGCAGAGGGTAGGTAAGTAGGTACTCCGAGTGCAGTTTCTGGCCTGCCATCGGACGCGTCCCCAGGTGGCGGATAGGGGAACGGCCCCCAGATATGGGGGTTACCGGTTTACCGGCGCGGACCTAAACTAGATGTGGGAACCGCTTCGGCGGTCACACGTGCGGCGGATCGGCCACCACTCCAGGTGGCTGACGTAACCCGAATTCCGGGTCACCGTCGGACAACCCGGTCTCCTCATTGAGAGGAGCTGGGGGCCCCGTTTGCTTCCGGGCAAACGAGTGGGGCTAAGAGGAAGGACACTTCGCTAAAAAACCCTTGGCTGCTGCGTCTTCTCGCACAAGAAGATGTACCCAGCCCGGCCCCTCCGTATGAGGGGACCACTGTGGGCCCGCCTATTAGGCAGGAATCGCCGCCAGGGGATTGGTAGACAGGCTCTGCCATTTCCCATGACCCCGCCACTCAGGCGATGTCGATGTGCCGCTGTGGTTTTAGTGGGTATTCCCGGCTTCGGCTGGGCGAGTCCCACACACGCCCTTCGGGGTATGGTGCGTAAAGGCATTTCCACAGCGAAAAAAAAAGGTAAGTCCAAGAAAATCAACAATCAATTTACAATAACGGTATAAGGAATTCTTCGTCAGCTTAACTTGAGGTCCTAGGTGGAGATATCCAGGTCGGGTTGTGTGTTATTTTGAGGTAGCGTGCCTAAATGGCGAAATTTCGATGTAGGAAACGTTGTTGTCGACGCTTCGGCCATAAATTCGGAGGGGTCGTCTCTAGCAGTGTGCAGCGGCCCGACATATGGTCAGTTATAATTATACGCCTCTGCAGTACGCTTCCGGACTTCGGGTAGAACAGGCGTTATGTTAATGATACATCTAATCTAGAAAAAAAATATTTTGTAATGATTTTAGACTTTTTCCATTTCAATATATTCAACTTAAAAACCTTAGTAAGCATGCAGACTTGTTGTTTCAGCTCCTCCAGCTCCTTGCCGTTGTCCTGATTATGGCTGTTCGCTCTGGCGGCATCCAGCTTCTCTTTGAGCAGCATCCCCACTTGTTGGGACAGCTTCTGATTGTCAGAGATTAACGATTTTATTTCTTCTTCCACTATCGTTTGATTTTGCTGTGAATATAAAAGTTTATTATTTTCTAGTGGTACTAGCCCCGCACGATGATATTGCGATCGGCGGCCATCTTGGTGACGTAGTCGACCTCGCACCGTCAGTACCGTTCGCAAGTTCAGTCCGCGCTTACCCACTTACGCACATCGAATATTTTTGTTAGTTTTTTGTTTTTGTTATCCTGTTTTATTGTTGTTCTTGAGTTTTTTTGTTTAGTTTTGTTAGCTGTTACTCGTTAAAATGAGTAAGAAATTAATTCACAATCGTGCTCGTGAAATTATAATTAAAGTGGACAATTATTTTGTTAAAGAAAAAGAGGACTGTAAGTTAGTTCTTGAAAGTATAAACCGTGCTTTAAAAAGTACTTCGGACACTACTGAGGACATTTTAATACCGAAGCAACAGCTAAACCAAAGTCACGGAGCGTGTGGCATGTGCCACAGGCGTTGCAAAAAAATACTGTGACTAAATTGCGACGAGAGCATGAGTCGGCAACAGCCAGTGGCAGCAAAATGAGAACTCCTACTAAAGGAAAAAGACAAAAGAAGGAATATTTCGACGGGTTTTCCTTAACAGCTTTAAGAAATATTATACATTCAATGTATACGATGAGGAGAGAAATACCCACAATGCGCAAAATCTTGGCGGCTTCAAAATTAGACCTTAATTATACCAATAGTGAAACTACATTAAGAAAAATAATTAAATGTGATTTAGGCTACCAATCTAAACAATGCTACCAAAAAAGACTGGCTCTAATTGAAAGACCCCAAATTCAAGCGTGGAGGGTTAAATATTTACGACGTATGAAAGAAAATGACTCGCTTGATAATAACAAAAGACCCGTTATTTATCTCGACGAAACGTGGATACACGCACACTACACGGTAAAAAAATGTTGGCAAACAGCAACCGATGTCGGAGTGAGACGGAACGACAGCCCCGGCCGCCGATAGATAATAGTTCACGCGGGAAGTGAAAGCGGTTTTGTTGACAATGCCCTTTTGATATTTAAAGCAGACACCAAAACGGGGGATTACCATGATCAAATGAATGCTGAGAATTTCACCAAGTGGCTTACAGAAAAATTAGTACCCAACATACCACGCAACTCCATAATTGTGATGGACAACGCCCCTTATCACAGTAGGGAAGAGAATAGGCCACCAAATATGAACAATAAAAAACAGTTGATGGTTGATTGGCTACAAGCTCACAACATCGACTTTTCCAACGACAGTACAAAACCTGAACTGTATTTATTAATTAAACGGCATAGACCGCCGAAAAATTATAAAATTGACAATTTATTAGCTGCCAATGGCCATGAGATCGTTAGATTACCACCCTACAACTGCGACCTCAACCCCATTGAGTACATCTGGAACCTGGTAAAGATGAGGGTGTCAGAAAAAAATGTGGAGCAGTTGGAAAGTCGCATTGAAGCTCTGACATTGGAGGCGTTGGCGTCAATAACTCCAGATGACTGGCGAAAGGAAGTCAATCATGTTAAACGGCTTGAAGAGGAATATTGGAAAAAAGATCGAATAACTGACGAGTTATTTATCATAAATACGGCAGACGACAGTGAATCGGAAACGACAGACACAGAAAGCAGTTCTAATTCGGAAGACTGTATGAGTGGAATTGAATAAATAGGGTAAGATTATATTGAATTATATAAAAAAAAAAATTTACATACTATCCTGGTGTTATTTGGTACTCTGGTTTAATTCCCGCTCACAAATTAACAGAAATGTAGTTAGCAAAAGTTAATAAACATGTAAGAAAGATATTCGAATAAGTATATTTTTCTTACGTCTACAAGAATTATTTCCTTGAAATTTTTAATAATGAAAGTTTATTTGTCAGAATATGGATGAGTAGGTATGTGTATGTATAATAAAATTATAAAATACAAATAAATCCTTAACCCGGAAGAATGTTAAATGCAAAATTAATAAACTATAATTTTGCATTTAACATTCTTTTGCTAGCTGTCCTTTCGTGTGACAGATGACGTCACAAAGCTGTTATTGTGACAAGGTTCCATCGCAATATCATCGTGCGGGGCTTATAACTAAGTTTTGAATAAGTAAAGGCGTGGCATGGCGTTGCTGTGGAAAACGTGCAAAGTGCGACTTGTTGCATTGTTAATTAGGTAGGTACAATACCTACTTACAGATCTCAATGGTTTTTAGAAGGATATAACTGTAATATAACACAAAATGCAATTGCTCTAAGAATAATTTAAATAATAATTACCCTGTAAAAATCGACTTCAGATTGAAGTGCTTCTAAAGTAGTATTTTCCATATTATTATATTTTATCTTAAGTGCGACTCCTAAGCAATTAGGGCAACATGAACATTCAAAGTATTGTGTCACTTGTACATAATAACGATATTATAAATTATATGAAAACTTAATAATCTGATAACTTTGTGATTTTGCGTCCACGTTTTGTTTACATTTCGCGCCCCAGAACGTCATCGTTGGTTGCTAGGCGACAGGACTACTACGTTCCGGAATAAGTAAGGACAATAAAATAAAAATGGTTCGCCCTTTATTGTCACCAACTCATCATTCTCCTGCCCCTATCCCAATTTAATTAAGGTCGACAAAAAACATACATTTTTCTTCCATACACTTCTATTACACGTTACGCGTCGCCTCGGGAGTCATCCCCTTTCCAACCACAAAATTGTACACCATAAAAATTAAAAAAATAATAATAAAAGATCGTGGTTAACCGTCTTCATTATTTTTAGAGCCCCTAAATAGCCCTAAACTGAAATAATCTGAAAGTTGAAACCCATGGCGTTATCTTCTTTTTTCATTAACATAACGTTTTTTTCTGAACGAAATGTAAATTTGTTTTTGGCAGTGTCCTGCAGTTGTCAAATTGACGTCCGCGAAAATCGAAATGGAAAATTGCGTTTCGCGGAGTGTCGAAAATTTGTATCAGAAGAAATGTAATGTTATTAGAAGTTTGGTCTTGAATTAAATTATAATATTCAGTTCACATATTCACTATGACAAGGTTTGTGTTAAGACAACATTGCAAGGTTTTATCGTTTCATCACAAATTAATATTTATAATTAATGGTCTAGGTCTGTAGTGTTGTGTTTCGATAAGTATTATTTAATGGTTTCAGTTTATATTTCAATATTAGTGACGAACAGTGGCCTCTGGTGTATGCCGATGGCTACAATGTATCGTTCCTGGGTTTGGAAAAATTCCATATATTCGACTCTAAAAAATGGGGCAACATAATACAGGTTCGTCTGGTTTTTACCATTATTATTTTATTACCTGTTGTGATAAGATAACTATAGATAACGGAGAAAAGTTACAAAATTTATTCATTAAATACATAATTCTTTAATGAATAAATTAGATACGAAAGTTTTAATTTTTACGTACTAAAGTTTTGTCACAAAAAAGTAATTATTTCAACCTTCACAGTACCTGAAAGACGCGAAATTCATAACAGACGAACATTTGGTCATACCCGTTGAAGCCCAGAAGAGTGATCTGCTAGTTGTTCACACCAAAAAATATTTGAAATCTTTAAAAGTAAGTAGTCACTCAGCGTATTGTGCAAGCTTAAATTGGCATACTGAACAACCCTGGACATTCAACCCTACAAGGAGCTACCCGAGCAGAGTTAACTTATTGCAATTTAAAACACCCGATCCATCCTAGGTAACTAGAACTCAGTAAACAGACTTGGTATCTGCTGTTCCTAACCTTCTGATCAATCCTTTCACCAGAACGGTACCAGTGACCATTGTGGTGAAAGGATTGGTCAGAGGGTTAGAAACAGCAGTTTTTAAAGCATTGACTATAGGCCCTTAAGGTGAAATAACAATAAGCATGTTACTAATAGCTGTTTATCTTAATAAAATCTACAATATGTTGTAAGTAAAAAATAACATCTAAGTTACCTCAATAAATATTGAAATGTTTTCTATTAACAAGTCGTGAGCTACTATCTAGTCAAGTTACGATGTAATAACTTAATTACATAACTTGGCTTGTAAAAGCTTACTACTTATGCCACAATCCATGTCGCTAGCTACTGGACTTAAACAATCTAGAAAATACCTGTAAAGTATATTACAAAACTAATATTATAAAGAGAAAATACATTTTGTATGTTTTACATTATTACAACTAGATTCTCATTATCATGTACTGACAAGCAGGTCAAGCTACCTGAAACTGTGAAATATTCCCAATCAAACAAGCCTTAATTCTTTGGAGATAAAGTTGAAAATGTAAAGGCTGATTTACACGGTGCAATTTAATTGCCTATGGCATACAACAAACTTGATGCAAGAAATGGCTTGCATCATCTAAATGGTGTTTAGACAATGCAACTGTTATTGTTCATCATCATCATCATCAACAACCTTTTATAGTCCCACTGCTGGGCACAGGTCTCCTCTCATACAGAGAAGGATTGAGCGTAATCACCACGCTTGCTCAATGCGGATTGGCGATTTCAGACTTATAAAGTCCAGGTTTCCTCAAGATGTTTTCCTTCACCTTCAGTCATTGGTGTCCAAGATATACTTAGAAAGTACATATAACTTTAGAAAAGTTACATTGGTACTTGCCTGACCTGGAATCGAACTCGCACACTCATACTTGTTGTTGTCTTAACCACTAGGCCACCACGACTTTTTTTACTGTTACAACGACTGTTATTGTTGCTTAAACTTAATTGAAGCCATCGGCAATTAAATTGCACTGTGTAAATTAGTCTATATGTATTGAATTTTGACAGATTAGAGTTGCTTGAGGTTCTGTTGTTTGTACATTCTTATGCATACTAAGTGTCACACAATGAGCGGTCTTATTGCTAAGAGTGATTGAAAGTGATAATGCTGTTAAAATTATTTTTTCAGTGGAGTACCAAAGTAGCGGTTATAGCAGAAGTTCCAGTGCTTGCTTTAGTCCCAAACATGCTGGTCCAGTATGCATATTTGAAGCCAATGAGGTACAGGCAAATATTATTTATAATCTATACAAATAAATAAAATTTAAGGCATAATCATCGGACGACCCACAAGTATCCACCCGTATGTTGTTGACACCGCTGCGATCCGGACGAAGCGTTTCGCCTCGCCTTTAATATCGCGTACATCGAAGGACTGGAACAATTTGCCTGTGGCGGTCTTGCCGTCCGATTACAATTCAAGTATCTTCAAAGCTACAGTGAATAGACTTTTAATGTACTAGTGCGCTTTATCATCAACGATTGCATCACTGCTTAGCATCAGGCGGGATCGTGGTCAAGAACTTAAAAAAAAGAATGATGAAAAAAGAATGGCGTAGCGGTAGCGAACACTGTCGCTGCGAAGGAGGCGTGGGTTCGATCCCCGCATAGTGCAAATATTTGTAAGCATGTATATCAATATTTCTACGGGTCTCGTCGTGCCTCGGAAAGCACGTTAAGCCGTTGGCCCCGATTGCCATACGAACATCTAATGGCAGTCGTTACGGGTTGTTGGAGCCCTCAAAATTCAAACAATTGGTCTAACTGCAGTGCTTAGATATGGCCTTCGGGTTGTGGAGGTCAGACGGTATCGCTTCACGGAAAATATCGCAGTTTAGTCAAAATCAGCAGTTAGACTGGTAAAGCGGACCCCAGACTCTGAAGCTGAAAACCTTCGGATGCGACTGGGATTAACGCTGAGATGATGATGATGATGATTGATTTCAGGCTACAAACGGGCGGCTCCGTTCTCGCAGGTAAGTTGGCCCTAGAACGCGGCTGGGCTATCAACGTGGGCGGCGGCTTCCATCACTGCAGCGGCGATAAGGGCGGGGGGTTCTGTCCCTACGCAGACATCACCATGCTCATACGATTCCTCGTTATCCATCAACTCATTCAGAATGCTATGATTGTGGATTTGGATGCTCATCAGGTAACTGTTATTTTTTACTAAGACTCAAAATAATTAATTTAAACTACATAGCTGACCCAGCAAACTTTCTCTTGCCATATTAATTACTAGAAAAACTAAGTATCAATCTCTAGTTTACGACTTTGCCTCAAACCTACCAAACTATTTTACACTATTTTTTGGGCAATCCCTTTCGGTGGATTTGGTTACACACCCCGACACGAGAATTATACAATATATAAAGAAAATCCCTGTCCGACCCATAAGGATAATAAAGGTTAGGTAAACACTTGACCAAATATAATATAAAATTTTACGTAATCATCATAGTAACAATACTAATGAATTTTGAAATAATCCTTTTTTCCCGGGAATTCATTCCAATTTCCCCGAAATTCGGTAATTTTTAAAAAAGTGCAAAACACCGGTATTATTATAAGTGAATAGCGACGCGACCACGTCACAGGTGCCGCGTGCCCTGCCCCCCGCCGCCCGCGGAAGGGGTTGCGTACCGCACATGTATTAAGTTACCTCTTTTTGCAAAATAATATTTATTATTTTAGGGGGATCTTTTTTTAAGTTTAGTCTGGCTTTGTGGGCATTAGTAGAATCAGTTATCGATACCTAACAATACCTTCACGGATCGGACAGGGTTTTCTTTACATATTGTACATGATATACAACGACGTTACTTTTTCTTTATACGAAACCTAAATACAGTTTGCTCAGTATAAGCAACTGATTCGATTCCAATCATCTTTACACCATTTTATATTTTTTTCCAAATACATTTAGAAATTTTTGCAGTGTGTAATATTTGGCAGTTTCGGGTAGCTTGACCTGCTCTCGTCCGGACCTATGGAGACTGCTGAGCAAAGAACTGCTCCATACTTTTCCATTCGCTTTGTCAGCTGCCTTGTCCGGTTTGGTCATGAATAAGTCTTGTTGAGTCGCCAGCAGCCTAGCGTGTCTCTACGTTTTTCACTCTCTGGCAGAGAGAAAATCTTCTATTTAGTACTATTCAATCAATAATAATAATTCGTAGTTATGTAAAGCAATTTTTTTTTGCAGACCAGTGTTGTTATACTCTCACACTACAGGCTTCCCTATTTAGTGTTATAATAGTGTTCATAATCTCTGATAAATTACACGTCATCGCAACTCGGTTATCTACTCTAAACAAATGTATTGTAAGTTGAATTTTCAGTGGCAATTTATGAGAATCACGTCCTAACAAGTATTGGTTGCAATGGAATTTGAACTTTTTCTCGATGGAGGCCATAACATGGGCTGCCGGCAGAAGTTACCACACACCAGACAAACCCTTGCCGCCAAGCGATTCGTCGTGTTCCGGCATGATGTCTGGTGAAGCCGTACGAAGGACGGGTCTGAGCAGTTGTTTTGCGATGTGTGCCGGTTACGAAGCGCCAAATGATTTTGTGTTGGGAATTTGGTCGTGGAGGGTCTCCAGATCAATGGCCCTCTGGCGCGGCATCGTTGGTCGTGTTGTTGGGATTCAACATCACCTTGCTCAACTGCCGTCTTCCTTCCCATTCATTCAGTTTTTTTGAGTGAATAGGCTTAATAAACTAGTGCGCTTTGCCATCAACGATTTCATCTCTGCTTACTATCAGGCGGGATTGCGGCCAAGCACTAGTTTATAATTATTAAAAAAAAAAAAAACTTTGTTCAATAGGACACTCAGTTTGTTGTTCCATAACTTGAAAATTATGCCGAAATTCTTAATTTAACTGTAGTTATATTATTTTTTTCCAGGGCAACGGCTACGAACGTGACTTCTTAGGCGTCCCGGAAGTATACATAATGGATATGTACAACAAGTACATATACCCTAACGACAAGCGAGCGAAACGGGCTATCAGGAAGAAAGTCGAACTGGAACACAAAGTTGAAGATATGGAGTACATGCTTAAGTTGAGACAGTGAGTGTTATCAACTTTTCCCTTAGGCCACACTTATCACATCTCGCCTTCCGTCACCAACAGTATATCCTACTTAATATTATAAAGGCGAAAGTTTGTAAGTATGGATGTATGGATGTTTGTTACTCTTTCACGTAAAAACTACTGAATGGATTTGGTTGAAATTTGGCACAGGGGTAGATAATAGTCTGAATAACACATAGGCTACTTTTTATCCCGGAAAAATATGCAGTTCCCGTGGGATACGAAAAATATTAGTCCACGCGGGCGGAGCCGCGGGCGAAAGCTAGTTAGAAATAAAATAAAATATGTTTATGGTGAAGCCGTACGGAGGACGGGTCTGAGCAGTTGTGTTGCGATGTGTGGCGGGTACGATGCGCCAAATGTTGTTGTGTCGGGAGTTTGGTCGTGGAGAGTCCCCAGATCAATCTCCCTCTAGCGCAGCATCGTTTGGTCGTGTTGGTCTTGGGTTTAACATTGCATCACCTCTCTCAACTGCCGTCATCCTTCCTATTCCTAAGTTTTTTAAGTGGATAAGCTTAATAAACTAGTGCGCTTTACCATCAACGATTGCATCACTGCTTACCATCAGGCGTGATTGCAGCCAAGCACTAGTTTATAATTATTAAAAAAAAAAAAATATTTTTCAATTATTTTGTATTGTTTCAGGAACCTAAAAGAAGCCTTGAAGGAGTTCAAGCCAGATATTTTAATATATAACGCCGGGACTGATATACTGGATAGCGACCCACTGGGGCATTTGAGGATCAGCGAATTTGTAAGTTTTATTAGATAGAATTTATAATATTATAAAGTGTTATACTCAGGGTTCGAAGGATATATATATCAATTGATATATATATATATATATATCATGATATACAGTATGTTAAATAACAGAGGGCGTTCCCTTAAACTCGTTAATATATATCATTAATAGATTAAAATAAAAATATCAGCATAGAAAATAAGCATAAAAAATCCGAATAAAAAAAAATTCTAATTGGAAATAAATTTGAAACCTCCTGTTTTAAATCAAAATAGTAGTCGTCATGTATAAATAAATTGCGACGTTGCCGTCTTTCATGTTCGCGTGTACAGTGTGTTTATTTTACATGTCAATTTAAAAATTTTATTGAATATTTTCTTATTGGAAAAAAATTTAAAACATTTTGTTTTCGAATGAAAATATTTTTTTTAGCATGTATGTATGCTATACTACTTCGGGTTAACGGGAACGCCCTCTGTTAGTTAACATACTGTATATCCGATATATATCTGATATATATCAAACCATTTTTTGTGATATATATCAAAATTTATGGTATGTTGCATTTAAGTACTTTTACTGACACGCTGCTGGCATATTCGTCGTTTTTTCTGTCTTCAGACCGTAATACTTCGAATTTATCAAGTAGGTACTGCAGTCAATAATAAAAGAGCCAAAATAATTTTCAATTCTATCATCTGCAAACAGCTTCTCCTTAAAAGTGAAGTGTAGTGTTAATCCTTTAGGAATGTCAACAGGCGATTTGACAGTTCTAGCTAACTAGAAAAAGACTAATTTGTTATTTGATTATAACTCTACTGAGTACAAATATTAGGATTTTTAAGATATTTTAATTGTGTTTCCCTAATATTTATAGACTTTGTTTTCTCAGAAAAAGATGGTTATTTTTAGTTGATTTTTGTGAATTATAAGATTTTATGTTTATTTTGTTAAATAAAAACTAAAAATATGTTGTTTTTATATTGTAATAAATTCATAATAATAAACTGTCATGTACCTGTGGAAATCGTATAGGTAGTAATAAGATAATAAAATGGCAGTCTTAAGAAATGGATATAAATATCGGATATATATCCGATTTTGGATATATATCGGATATATATCATAAATATCCGATATTTTGATATTTATTATAAACTAGATTTCCGCCCGCGGCTTCGCACGCATGGAGTTCGGTTATATCGCGCTTTTTAGATTTCCCTCGGGAATATCAAATTTTTCCGGTATAAAAGGTAGCCTATGTTCCTTCTCACGGTCTAAAGATTGTCTGTGCCAAATTTCATCGAAATCGGTTGAGAGGTTTAGGCGGGAAAGCGTAATAGACAGACAGACAGACAGACAGAGTTACTTTCGCATTTATAATATTAGTATGGATATCGGGTATTTTCGAACCCTGGACTTATACTTGATGTATAATAAACTCGCACACGAAGGGTTCCGTGTCAATGGCGCCGATTCTGTTCACAAATTAGCCTAATTTTAAGGTAAGTGCATCTTTTTCTTTCTATTTAATTGAGGAAAGGATAGAAGATAACATGTCAGTTTAATCCTGTCAAATTAAGATGCTCATAGACAGTTTAGATGCGATTATAAACATGGCGACCAAAATACCTCAATTTACGTCAGGAGTGGACTAATTTGACAGGTCTCAACTAACATATTATCTTCTGTCCTTCTCTTAATGAAATATAAAGAAGATGTACTGAACTTTTTAGTTTGGGAACAAGGGAATCGGGCCAGTATTTATAAAAAATAGTTCTTTTTTTAGTATTTGTAGTTATAACGACAACATAAATACATATTTCGTGATCATTTTAACTCTCTAGCTATCACGGTTCATGAGATTCAGTCTGGTGATAGACAGACAGTAGAGTTTTAGTAATAGTTTTAGTAGAGTTCCATAGGCAAAGGTAACCATAGGCAGGAACTTTTATAATAAACGTCGACTAACGCCGATAATACCCCCAGGGCCTGTAGCCAATGTAACATCGCTTCATATTGAAGCGAAATGAAACCAACCAATGGCGCGAACGATTGACCACGCGACGCGATAATTCACGTGGTCAATCGTTCCCGACATTGGATGGTTTAGTATTCGATTTCGCTTCGCTACGCGATGTTACATTGGCTACAGGCCCTGGTCGTCGGGAGACAACATCGAACTCCCGGCCACCGTAGGCGCGGGCTTGTTTGGGTAAGAAACAGGCTTGGCTCGAAGGCGCGTTGTATTACACGCGCCTCAAAGACACGTCAGTACATAGTGACGGAGTCCACAAAGACCGGTGCCTGGGCCAGGGCCTCGGGCTGTTCGAAGGAGACCGTGGTCCTTGGGGCATAGGCAAGTGAAGGAACATGGTTGGGTCCTGAGGACACGGTGGAGAATACAGTGGAGGTCCGACTTAAATAAAGCACCGCCGTTTCCTCGTGGCGGCGATCTCTCGCGTCCGGCCCTGGTCCAGGCCATGGTCCGGAGCGAGAGTGCATGGCAGGCCGTCACCTCCTACGAAACAGTGATGCTGGCAAAGGAGGAGACGGAGTGCGTGAGGGAGCGAGAATCCCAGCGTCCTCACGCCTCTAGCCGCCGCAAGAGACGCCCTGGTCGGGAGACAACATCGAACTCCCGGCCATGGGCAATGGGGTAATGGGCAGCTCGCCCGGTAAGGACCAGGCCCGGGCCGACGGCGCGTTGTGTTTCACGCGCGCCTCTAAGAGATGTCAGCATATCGTGACGGGGTCCACGAAGACTGGTGCCTTCCGAGCCAGGGTTGCGGGTTCGTTAAAAAAGAAACCGTGACACTGGTGCATAGGCGAGTGAAGAAACACGGGTGGGTTTTAGTTAGTAAAAATATGAAAATTCACCCCCGCCCAGAGCAAGAGCGTCATTAGATGATTTCCCATCCAAAAAGGGGGTGAATATCGGTATGACGTCTAATAGAATAATAAAAAGTAAAACAACTAAAACCCAACTACGACAAAAAACGACGCTGAAAAAGTATAAAACAAGATTTTCAGAATACTGAACTGAACAAAGTTGCTAATGTAGTTGCAAGTAAATAGTCATAGTAGACTCTACCAAGATGCCTTCGTTATAAATTGACAATAATGTCATACAATACTATTCTGAAGTATGCAATATTCACTATTTAGAGATAAATTTTCATGTTTGGAAAGGCGTAGTCACACGTTACATATACCGACCTACCGTAGCACCTTCACAACGTGTGACTACGAGCGATACGTACGAACGAACAAATGGTACCAAACACGGCACATTTATCTTAACTTTATTTTTTTACTCTGTATGTTTTGTCCGCTAGAGGGCGCCACATTAGATTTTGTGAAACCCCATATAGCCTATAACCAGCGGACAATAAAGACGCTTCTAATGATATGTCATTTGTTGAATTCTGATAAGTAGTTTAGAAGTTACGAGGGAACAGATGAACGTACATACATACACACATACATACATCCATACATACATACATACATAGCCTGTCAAAATCATAACCCTCCTTTTGCTTTGCTGTAGTCGGGTAAAAATACATGTAGCGTCGATCTCAAATAATTTGGAATAAGGGCAGAAGCATGAGGATGACTTTGTCTCTTTCAGGGCATCGTAAAGAGAGACGAGTTTGTATTCGAAATGTGCAAACAGAAGAACATTTCTATCGTGATGCTCACCAGCGGAGGGTATTTGAGGAAGACAGCGCGGATCATCGCAGACTCCATTATGAACTTACATCGCAAGGGACTGATTTCTGGCGAAGTGGATGACTAAAGCAGAAACACTCAGAACTTGAACCATGATGTGGTATTGATTATTTAAAGATAGTAAAATTAGTTAGAACTAGCTACAGCCCGTGGATTCACCTGCGTAAGTTGCATATCGGGACGAAAAGTACTCTATGTATTATTCCTCGTTATAAACTATGTATTTATGTGCCAAATTTTATATAAATCTAGTCATCAAAGTTACAAACTTTCTAAAATTAGTAGCATGAAGGTACGGACGACAGCAGGTTAAACTACCCGAAGCTCTCAAATATCCGCAATCAACCTTGAGCCTTAATGCTTTAACGATAAAGTTGAAAATCTAATAAAGAAATTTGACAGACTGTAGTAGCTTGTAGTGCTGTCGCCTGTACGCAGATTTGATGGGTACCGATATTAAAACAAATTAATTTGAAGATTTTTTGGGGAGTCATGGACAGCTATTAGTGTATTCAATATTAACAGGCTCTTAATAAACTAGAGCGCTTGAGTTTTTGGCGGGAAAGTCAAGCTGAGTGTCACGCTCATTTTTCATTGAACATTAAAATTATTTATAGTGTTGTTTACTAAATAAAAGTGCGTAATTTATATAGTAAAAAGTACATTCAGTAAATAATTCACAAAGAGCAGTGAAATATCGCAGCATAGTGGCCACAACATGACTTTACCTCAAACCTCCCTCGTAAGACTGTTCACGCGACCATCTTTTTCGACATGAATAATTCATTAGGTGCCATTGGCTAAATGCTCAAACCGTGCGTAGCCAAAAAAGAAAGAAGAACTTTTGAAGATTTTTATTTTACTTAAAATTGGCACAAAGTCATATCTA
>JADWQK010001144.1:0-45319 GCA_017933935.1 Sesamia nonagrioides | reverse complement strand
GTGATATCGCCGTATTCCACGCTGTTAGCCAGATTAGCGGCTTTAATGTGAGTTAAGAGCTGGAGGGACATTATTCATGGTGGTTCACGCCTTCCGGATATGCTGAACATGCGGGGAAGGGGTGCGGTTAGTTTGGCCGCATAGATACGCCAAAAATGGGCTATACACATACAAAGCAAATAATGGAAGTACGCAGCTAAATTTTCTAGGAAATATATATTGTAAGTAGGTAAAACTCCGCTGTCTGTCACCAGGCTATATCTCAAGAATGGTGATAGCTAGATAGTTGGAAATTTTTACTTACGATTAATTTCTGTTGTCGCTGTAACAAATACTAAAAACTGATTTTTGTGTTTATAATGGTGCGCCAGTCAACCACACACTTGGCAATGTTTTTTTTTTAATTATTTGTATCTAAGTGTACACGTATTGGATAAAAAACATAGTTACTATTAAACTTCATAAGGAATAAAACAAACAACATAAAATCACGCTTAAAATCTCCAAAGAGTTCGGTACGTTACACCCACGTTTCTAGATATGTCTAAGATCCGTATTACAAAACGTCACTCAAAACTCAAGCTCTACTTAAGCCTCGTTTCAAGCCATTTGATTGGTTCAAACTAGTTTTAAGTAATGCTCAAACAGAGATCAATGCTTGAGTTTCCTTCTGGAATACGGACTTAAGTCCCATGAAATAGATGGAGAGCCTAATGCAAACAGACTCCAAGCTACTACTGAGAAAATTTCGGATGCAAAAAAAACCTAATAACACTGCCCGACCCGAGAATCGAATCCAAGACTCTTTTTCAGCCATCTGACGCTAAATTAACTTAAAAGAATTTGTTAATTCTCAAAACACAGATTAATCATAATTACAAAGAAATAAATCACATCGTTAAAACAGGGACAACGAACGAGTGAGAATATAAAATGAATGCCATTATTCTTAGAACAGTCACTCAATCAAACCTCAGTGAGCTTGCAATTTGCCGCGCGAGGAAATACGTCATAAATCATACGTCGTTTCCTCCCTCCGGCCGTGCGTGAAATGCAACCTGCTCTAAGACTGTTTCCACAATGGCATCGATTCCCTCTTTCTTAACAAAACGAATTTTAAAACGCTATCAATTAATGCTGGCTTTATGCTAGTAGGGTGACCACGTTGGAGATTTCAATGAGACTGAGACTTCAATGGGCCATCCGCAGCTTCCATCCATTTAAGGTCCTGACAGAGTATTCTTCGCCATACTGCAGTGAGGTGGCTCTGTCGCAATTAGACAGCTGGCCATTAAGGCGATCGTGTATGGCCTTCAGATATATTTTTAAATGCTGGAGGTTAGTAAAGGTAATATTCAGCCCCAAGCAAGGCAAAGGCGACTGATTATACAAACACCTAATCTCAGCAACCAATGAGCCGAGCGTCGACCCTTTTAAAAACTTAAGAATGTGATGGGGAACTGAGAAATGACGCACTGAAAACCATACCCTTACACAGTAATCAACATGCATACAGCTCAGGTAAGTTGACCGAATCCGATAGTCAGCCGAATACAGGAAGCGATCTATCAAAATCGCACCTCCCTGGGCTATATAGACATCGAAGAAGCCATCGACAAAAACAACTTCTGTATCATCAATAGCACCCTCTCCAGGCATGTACTGGATATGGATATGGCAGGAATCGACGGACTGGATCACAAATATGCTAATATTCCGAACATGTGAAGCATTGGATTGGTAATTTGCTTCGAGATGATTCCAAATAATAGTAATAGCGCATTACGCAATTGATGTGCTGGTTACAGCCTCCAACGCATGCAAAGAGTAGCCTGCATGGTGACGACGGGCTGCATGAGGACTACTCTGACTGCAGAGTTCGAAGCAATACTGGAAATACTGCCACTTCACCTATTCAGACAGCAGGAAGCAATGTTAGCGATTGTACGTCTTAACACATTAAATCTCTGGGGTAAGAGATCTGTGAGTATTTTCCACATACCGTGTTCCTTGAGCTCATCGCTGCGCTCAGTTACTGCAGCTTTAACTGGCCATGGATCATTTAATAAACTCTTCTTTTCCATACAAGCTACAGACAGTCAACTGTGTAGGACCTGCATGAAGGATGACGAAATAGCGGCGCATGTGCTGTGGGACTACCCGGTAAATGGAGACCCCATTTACAGGGCAAAATACTTTGGTAACCCGGGTACCCTATGTGACATCAAAGCGATGCTGGCCTTCCTTATGTAACTAGGGTGGATCGAATGACTATCAATCCACCCGTATGCAAAATAAGCGCAGTGTTGTGGAGTTATGGACACCAGCCCGTATTACTATACCTAGATTTTTACACTAAATGAATGAATAACTATGGTAGTTCAGATTAAAAGTTAAATCCTTATTTTTTCTCCTTGTTCGATGCATTTCTTTGCCAATATTATACCATTTTAAGTTTTCTTCAGTTTTTCTTTTTTTTGTCAGGTTTTATGTTTTCCATAAATATCAGTATTGGATTTACGAAGTTCCTCCGTGATATGCAAGATATATATACAATACATTAGCAGGCATAAAAATGGAGAATGCCGGATATGACATAAGTTTATGCCTTATTAAATTTGAGGGATCTCGAATTTTCATAAATTGTACGGTTGTAGAATCTGACAAAGTATTCAACAGTTTTGTGCACTCTTATAGTTCATTTTCTTCATGAACTACAGAAACTTCAATAAAACAATAACAATTATGCTGTCGGAACATGATTGCCAAGAGGGGCGTTCACAAAGTGAGAATATCAATCAGGTCCGAAATAGGAGCTATGGGAGTGCGTGCAAATATTGCACTTCAGGCAGTCTCCAAATGGGGGGATGCCAAACTTGTGGCATTCAGTGCCGCCAAAATACAAGAGCGTCTATTCACCGCCAAAAGAAGCCCGTGGCCTTGGCTCCTACTTTTCGGAATGTATCCTAGGAGTGCACCGACCTCCTTCAGCTTTTGGGAGTTGAGATTTCCTCAAACCTAAACTTTGGGCGGTTCATTAAGTCCAAAGCCAAATAGCTGCCAGGAAACTTGGCGTTATTACAAAGGCCCGGTGGTACTTCACACCGGTACAGCTTCTAATTGTATACAAATGTCCATTCGTGTATGGAGTAGTGCAGCTACATTTGGGCTGATGCTGCAAAATGCCACCTGGCAATTTAGGATTCGATGGGTGAAGAGGCTAATTGGAGAACCTATCCAATGTTTCATTTGGATCGTTGTGGCATCAACGGTGGGTAAAAACGGGTCGTCCGATGATGGAACAGAGATGAGGGAATGTATTCTATAGAACAACACCAGGCTGGCTACTCTTCGCCTATGCCCCAGGCTTTAGAGACTGTTTTGAGCTAAATCTGGGTCGCCAATTAGCTTCTTCGCACGCCTTTCCACTGAATCCAAATGCGACTGCAGTACTCCGCACACGAACGGACATGTGCTTTGTATAACATAAACTGTCCATGTGCTGACAAACTTTTAACATCCTGCAGATGTAACTTGCAAATTTATGTTTAGTGTCAATGGCTTACTAGCTGTTCAGGTAGCTAGCAAGTCAAAGAGACGACAGTCACGGGGGGTCAAGGGGCCGTCACGGTGTTAGAGCTGACCCTAACTTCAGCATTAACCCGATGTTGGGAATCGTGATATTGTTTTAGAAATTACATACTACATAATATAAACTGGTTGATTAGTGGTTGGTTAGGGTGATTAGTGGTGGTTGGTCTGCAAGGTTGAAATTCTTGATGATAAATAATTTTCTTTTGGTCATTGATGCAGTTATTTAACCATGGCTAATTTTGTATTACAAAAGTCAGTCGTACAATAGCTTAATCAATAACCAAGCTACTTCTAAAACAGGAAAAATGTCAAAAGTCGACCAAAAATAGAACTGAAATACTAGTAGAGAAAATTGTTGAAGGAAACAACTAGTTATGGTAGAAAAGATTTATCGAAGATATCTCGTGGCGTATTGAATTGAACGATTGCCTATTACCCCAGATAGAGCTGTCGGTTCTTTAATGAATGATGCTTCTCAATGTCATATATATTGATTATATTTCTAGGCCAGGCGGTCTGTGGAACCTGATAATTTCTGCATTTGTTCTCACCATATTACAGGTACTCGTATGTGTAGTTAGAATTTCAGATTTATTCATAAATCTACATTTTATCACTTCATTCATCATGTCTACATTTTTTCATCTCCACTGCCACTGGTACTTAATGACTTCAAGTACCATTTTCCTCCAGGGAGGCGGAGACACGGAGACACAAACTGCATCCATAAACACAGGGTGACTATGCGGCCAAAATGATGGGAAAAGCATTTGTTTTTTTAATAAATGACGAAAATTTAACTCAGTGCTTTAGATTTATGTAATGAATGCATAATAGTAAAATGGAGAAAAATAAATGCCATAAATATAGTGCAGCGATGTCCCTGCACTCCCTGATACTTACAGATGGACGTGCCAGACCTCATAGACCCCTTCACAATGTGCTCACATCGAACAACCCGCAACCCTGGCAGGAATAATAAGAATACTTTAAAAGATAACTGTTAAGGTAATCTTTACCAATAAAGTTACATACTGTAATTAATTGCACAGTCCACCATAGTCGTCCGTAATATCCAATTCCAAAAGCTATCTCCAAATCGCCAATACTCCAATATATCCTGAATCGTTTGAAATTAAAACGATACAATACAATCCGTATTAGAAGCCCCTGGAGACCCATAAACAAGGGTTCTAAACAAGCTGAATCCTACACATGACGGTAACATATCATTTGAACATTTGAATCATGTGACAGGGTTCATGGGAGAACGTACACGAATTAACAAAGTCACTTTTCGTGTCTATATGTATGACCGCTGGGTTCTTCTCAACTGCACAATAGTTTGAGGTTTTCAGCATCATTTAATGAACTTATTCTGGAAGGGCAATCTCAATGTCGTTGCAACAGCATGCATACACAAACCACATTTGTGCGAGGAGGCAGTTCGCTAGTTTCTAGAATAATCGTGATCTCCACGATATTTGTACGGTTATATGAGTTCAAATTACCGAAGAAATATCGAATATCAGTTGCGTCTTTTTCGTGCAAATTGACTCAATTTGGGGATATGACTTTTTTATACTTTCAGGTTGTGCTTTGCATACAAATGTCAGGTATTTTGGCACTACTGTGAAGTATAAACAGTTGCCAAATTTTAGAGATTCAAAGAGAAATTAGTTTGTTATGTAAGAGTGTTGTTTGAGTGTGAGTTTGTGTATCTTTGTTTTTTAGTAACACAGAATTAGGCAACCCATTCATTATAAGCTAAAATACTGAACTTAATGATACCTTGTAATTATCGAATTTCGTGATCGGTCACATCATATCAAGGCTTGTACTAGAATATTATAACAGTATTTATTAAAACAAAACCTATCAATCACTCATGAATGTTTATTATGGCCATAGAGCTTCAATATGTTGTAATTTTTCAATATCGGTATTAGGTTATTGGTGAATTTATGTTACTTGCTGTAGAAACTACAGTGTCACAATTTTGTATTACAAATTATATTTCCAACAACTTAACTGCATCAGTTTTAAAAAGTGTCTAGGTACTTTAATTACCTCGTGGTTTATCTATTCAATTATATTACTACTTGCGCAGATACACCATGATCTCTTTATTGGTAAAAACAAGAAGTACAAAGAACAATAGAAGTACCATCCTTATATTCCTGAGGTGAGAAGCAAGATGGGGAAAAGCGGCAAGCGAGTAATAAGTGAAACAGTGATTGAAGAAGAACCACGTGTGAAAACTAAGAAAAAGGCAAAGTAGTGTTGATTGAAAGTGACAGTACTCAAGACAAGAAAAACTCCCACTACTTAATTTAGTGTGAATTGTTATTAATTCTTTAGTAGTTAGTAGTGTTATTTCTGTAGTAGTATATTAAAAAGTGCTTTTCTATTTAATAAAAGAGCATTTTATTGTTTTAAACTAGATAAATTCACTACAAAATAAAATAAAAAGTACTCTAACACTTTGATCCTGGTATCGGAATATTCTTCCCAGGTTTAGTACCGATATTGACCCGCATTTAAAACCCCTGACTAAAAGTGGTTTAATAATGTTCCAGTTAAAACGTTTAACTAGACTTACTATACTCTAGTTAGGAAAATACAAACACAAATCACACACAAATCACACAAAACAAACAATCACACAAATCTCGACTGCCCTTCTTTGACGTCACTTATATCTTTAGTCATACCTCGATGTCGTCCTAGATATACCTTTCATAACGTTTTTCATGTTCCATTGAAGAAAACAAACTACGGGAACAACGAATTCACTTCACGAGCTATTAAAACATTTAACAAATATTTCAGCGATATCGATATTTATACCGTTTCGAAATCAAAATTTAAGTTGCAAGTGCTTGAGAGGCTGTCGACATGAATTATCCAGCAGGAGTTTGTGTGTGTGTGTGTGTGTGTGTGTATAAATATAAATATATATTATATGTTTAAGTGTGTATGTTTGCATGTATATATTAAAAAAATAAAATGATACATTATTGTTTTAAAAGTTAAGGTCATTTTTATGTTATACTTAGCTATGATATCCTGTTACTGGCTTTTATGAATTATATTTGTTTAAGTGTAAGCATATATGTAAATTGCTGTTGGATATCTTAATAAAATAAAATAAAATAAATAAATAAAATAGTAGTTATAAGGGTTGTAGTTCCAATTGTGACAGTATTCATACTCATTATCTCTTTTTTATGTTGTTAAACATTTTACGAAAATACTTTTTTTTTTTAAATACGGTTCAGTTTTACGTAACCTTTGTACACAAAATGTGATACATTAAAATTCAAATATAACAACCCAAACCCAAAATAAACACGAAACCGGCAAGTCTGCGTCAAAAATAGTCCTCCATATATTCCACAGATGTGGCGCAAATATGTCCTCTAAGTGAATAAATATATTTTATATGTGAAAACCGTATTTTGCAGTTGCCACGAATTCAATGGAGCGCGAAAGATTGCCGTACATCAAGTAAGGGATGTGAGCCGATAGGAGCCCGCCTTCTTCGGCCTAAGTGAAAATGAGGATAAATCTTGGACCTTTTTTCATAACACCCTCATGATATCGGGATCAGTTAAGGATTTATTTAGCTTTGTCCTCAAAAATTTGATTCAAGGTTTGATCAGGCAGGCATCTGGGATATGACCTTTCGGATATGGTTATTTCAGAAGGTTCCTGTTCCGGATAAGGCGAGAGGAAACACCAGGGTGTCACCAATGTGTGGATAGCGTGCAGCGGCGGCGATCTCCCCGATCGGCGGCGCTAATCTCTCACGTCCAGCCCCACCAGTATCACCCCATTCTGTGAAGCAGTGATACTCGGAAAGGAGGAAGCGGAGAGCGTAAAGGAGAAATAATCCCTGCGCCCTCACGCATGCCCTGGCGCACAGACTAATGAATTTCTTCATTAGTCTTCTCAATTCTCAGTCTTCATTAATCATGGGCGGGTGAGGACACGGTGGAGCATACGGTGGAGGTCTGCCCGGCGTAGGTAGAGCACGGCCGTGTCCTCGTAACGGCGATCGGCGGCGATCTCTCGCGTCCGACCCTGGTCCAGGCCATGGTCCAGAACGAGAGTGCACGGCAGGCCGTCACCTCCTTCTGCGAAGCAGTAATGCTGGCAAAGGAGGAGGCGAAGCGGGTGAGGCAGCGGGAATCCCAGCGCCCTCACGCCACTAGCCGCCGCAGGAGACGCCCTGGTCGGGAGACGACACCAACTCCCAGCCACCATAGGCGAGGGCCTGCGGGTGGTGAGCAATGGGCAGCTCGTCACCCGGTAAGGACCAGTCCCGAGTCGACGCCGCGTTGTGTCTCACGCGCGCCTCAAAGAGATGTCAGCACATCGTAACGGGGTCCGATGCCTCCTGGGTCAGGGTTGCGGGTTGGTTAAACAAGAAACCGTGGCCCTGTGGCCGTCGCACAGGCAAGTGAAGAAACACGAGTGGGTTTTAGTCCGTAAAAGTCTGACACGCCCCTCCGCTCCGCCCAGAGCGGGAGATATCATTTGATGATTTCCCATCCCAACAAAAAAAAAACATGGACGGGTTTTAGTCAGTAAAAGTTCGAAACTCCCTTCCGCTCCGCCCAAAGCGGAGGTAATGATTTTTCACCCAAAAAACATGGTTAATATTTAATCCATGCTTGTTTTCATACAGTATCAGATAATGTTGAACCATTTTAAAATTAAATTAAACCGTGACCGATGTGCCATAGATTGCAGTACATACAGACAGAAACAGTTTCAAACTCAACAGTCCCGAAATATTCTGTTATACAATCCCGAAATTAGAAGTAGTGGATGCTAGAGAATGCAATCTATTTTCTGCCGGTATTGCCTAGATTGGAATGAAACTTTCGAGGTTGACATGACTAGGTTGAGAAGAAGACGAGGTATTTTCGTTTTTCAGCAGTACATAAACCATACATTCTCAGTAATATATATGCACAAAAACTAACTAACGGCATATAAAACAGAACTGTTTAAAGTACTTCTTCTAAAAAAATAACCGCTAATATTTCACGAAGTAGCATTCCAAAGCACTTAAATAGGTACACTTTGTTGGGTAGGCGCAAATTACCTCCAACTTTCCACAACCTTAGTGCCTCGGTATATTAATTTTTTAAATTAAAAAAACTAGGTGAAAATGCGTCTAGATTAACTTTGTAAGAACTTGAAAACTACAAAATGGTAAATTCATTTTTAAAACGGCAACGTGAACAAGTTCCATTCATCAACGCAGGGTTCACTATGGCAGTATCAAGAACATTATATGTATTTAGGAATATTATGGATGCTTGTTGGTGTGTACAGAAGAGCGGAGACGGCTTATAAAGGTACGTATTGACCTACTTGCAGTGAACAATGTTCGGTCAAAGACAGGTGGGAATTTATTGATAGGTACCATCGCGTTCAAATTGTTTGCGTGCAGCTCTGAAGTCAAGTTCTAGTCTACCAAAATATTGCAATTCGTTTGTGCACCATCCGACGTCCTCTTCACAAACACAAAAGAGCTAAATTCGCTCAGGGAATTTTCCTCCAATATTAAGTGACTGGATCCCGAAGATAAAAATTTCAATAGCCTTTTGTAGTCGAAAAGAGGACGGCGCGAGCAATGAATTTGCAAACGTGTTGGCTCGTTAAAGAACATCGCATCCAGATTACGTTTGTACATTTAAATGTAAAATCATATTTGAATGACTGCCCTTTTTTAATTTTCATGAAAACGTTCTTTTTGCTTGTTCCAGTGCCCTTTAGAGGCATCATTCTGGGTCCAAATATAGCAGTCATGTTCCATGGCTCAGTGACGCGCCTTTTATAGACGTGCTGTATTCAAGGATGGTCCCAAATTAAATTTCGCAAAGGTCAAACATAACACGACAGGAATGCAGTATTTTCCTTCTGCGATTTCTCAGGCCGAAGTTTCCAGAGGAACTTTTAAGCGGATTGTCGTATTTCCGCAGAGGGTATGTCCTCGCACGCATACATGTGCACCACACATGTTGTAAACTTGAAGAGCACATGAACCGGAATTTCCGCATAGTGCAAGCTAAGAAGTGAATACGAAATGTATTCTAATTTTTGCAAGATTTTAAGTTCGCTGTAAAATATAGTGCAAACCTGCTGCTAAGCCGGTTCGGATTTGGTGCGGACTTGTGCACAAGTGCCTCTTACAACATTTCTATGTTTTTCAGGTTTTATTGTTAGTGCTGTTTTGCCAACACTTTCGATTAGTCTTATTGTGCAATTTCTATGGCGTTTATTATAGCAACCGGGAAAAATAGTTATTTGAGTACAATGAGAACAAACCACGAACAAACATACAATTTTTCTGCAATGTTCAGCTCTTTTATTCATACTATTATCACCGCTTCAACATGAAGACCTTAACTCCTTTGTTGTGTGGTGCAAATACCACAATCCACTTAACACATACCTGCACCTGAGACAAAAATAGCTTTTCGAAACATCAATCTACAGTTTTCAAAGTGCCTCTGTACCCGTAGAAGCTTGCCTGAATGAGTCTACGAAGGCATTGTCACCACCGCTGACGGCCCCGAACAAAGGGCAGCGCTTGTATCAAAATTGACACACTTTCAACAAAAGGTGGTGAGGAGCTGACGGCCTGTCGCTTCTGAATTGAGATATGCTAGCTTGTAGTCTAAATAGTCACTATGCAGATAATGTTTCGTTAAATTAATTTAACTTTCTACGTGACAGTACAGTAAATTCGGCCAATTACGGAAACTATACAATCTCTAAGTAAGCGTAGAATTAAAATTTCCATTAAAAAAGTTTAAACTAGGCACTCGAAATCCTGGAACATAAAAATTCATGCGATAAGTGCTAATAAAATTCATGCACTGAATACGAAAACGACTCACACAGAACAGAAGTCCCGCGGACCACGAGCAAGTCTTTGTTCGAACTCGCCCCTTTTTCCTTAACATGTCAAGAGGAAATGTCAAGGTCACGAGTATCCACAGGGTTAGGATTTTGGCACATGTCCCAAACGTGCGATCTCACAGAATTATTGCCAGAAAGAGGTTAAAATTCTTTGAATACTGTCCAGTTCTACTGCGAATAATGCACATTTTTTCTTTTTTTTTTTTTTAAATTAGTTATAAACTAGTGCTTGACTGCAATCCCGCCTGATGGTAAGCAGTGATGCAATCGTTGATGGTAAAAAGCACTAGCTTATTAAGCCTATTCACTCAAAAAAACAGAGTGAATAGGAAGGAAGACGGCAGTTGAGCGAGGTGATGCATGTTTAACCCAACAACACGACCAACGATGCTGCGCCAGAGGATGATCTGGAGACCCTCCACGACCAAACTCCCGACACAACAACATTAGGCACATCGTACCCTGTCACATCGCAACCCAACTGCTCAGACCCGTCTTCCGTACGGCTTCACCAGACATCATGCCGGAACACGACTTCTTTTAAATTCGGTTTTTTACTAAATAAAGCTAGAGAAAGGTGCTTTAATGTAGGTTATGGTAGTTTATCTTCACTATCCTGAGCTAGTATCTATTATTACACCATATCTAGTTTCCTGCTCCCACTACCTCGACTTTTAACTTTATACCCGCATACCCATTTCCACTTTAATTCCACTTCACTTTTCTCATTTTCCACTTCCTGACATTTGTAAGATATTTTAAATTAACGAGCAAGAAGATAAGTTTGTTGTTTTTAGAATTATGAATTGGAAAAATTTAGTCAAAATTACAGATAGTCCAGTCCTAGCTTACTCAATTTGCAGGTTCCTATGAATTTAGATTGTAAGCTAAATTAAATACGCAGCTATTGAGCGAAATTCTAATTTCTAATATTCTGCCTAATTTGATTCAAATGGCTGGGAATATTTATGATATTCTAGGATTAGTACGCAAAATATGCGCATTATCGTGGAGTTGCGGACACCAGTGCGTATAATCTATTCTAGGATTATACGTACACCCGTCGGGACCCAATTTCCTAAATGTTCTACGGCAGGTGCGACTAGACGAAAAGTTCATTTCCTTTGGAATAGAACTTTCCCAATATAATTCCTGAAACTAGAAAATTTAATGACGTTCACAGTGATTTAATTGTGTAGGTACTTTATTTTCTTTCGCTGGTTGACAACATGTTATTTATAGAATTATTCAGTTTATTTTTTAGTTATTGTGATAGTTTTGTAGTGTCAAATTAGATTCTTCAAGTTCTTAATATTACTTAACGTTCGTAAGATCTCGAAGAAGAAAAGAAGAATAGGTAAATTCTGGAGTCTGCACAAGCATGACGAAAAAGATTAGACATTCAGCTGACTAGGAACAATCGCTTACAACTGGTTGGGCTGGCAGAGAATGATTATGACTGGATTATAGTCACTTGGGCTTGCGGCGCTTATTTTTATCAAACATAGTTTTGTGTGGTATGTATAAATGTACACATCGTCTTAGATCCATTAAACTGAAAACTATTTGACATTATATTTTAGACATTATTACATATGGTATTTACAACTTTGGACATTCAATTAGTAACTGTTTTCGACTTGTATAATTGTATTTGATTTTGGTTGACATTATATTTAAAACTGTTTGGCACTATATATAAATTTCGCTTATAATGTATGTAAATGAATAATTCTTAGTTCTTTATATTTGTGTGTAGGTCGCATATGTAGATATTAAACACAATGTAAATTGTTATTATGAATGAAATAAATGAAATGAATGAATGATCAGATAGCTATAAAGAACATTACGCAAAACTTGACGCAGAGGGCGCCACAAGCAAATATAGTAAACAAACCGCCGAGAATAACACACACACTGAGTTATTTAAAAGTAATCACTATTCTGTGAAGATATAAAAAAAAAAATTATTTTTCTATTTTAAGTATATATTATGGCATCCGAGGGCCAATTAAAAGTGGTAGATCTAAAGAAACTACTTGGTAAACGTGGTGTGGGTTTGAAGAGGAGGTAATGATTTGGTAGAAAAGTACAACAACAATAAAAACAATTAACTGACTTGTTTAATTTTTTTGTGGGGATTCAATTCTATATTAATGAACATAAATACAATCAAAAGTTTATTATATAATTACCATTAAATAAATGGTAATTATATATTTTTTAGATTATTTTTTTTATTGTACTGCACTATACAATATGTAAAGAAAACCCTGTCCGACCCATAAGGATAATAAAGGTTAGGTAAACACTTGACCAAATATGATATAAAATTTTACATAATCATCACAGTAACAATAATAATGAATTTTGAAATAATCTTTTTTTCCCGGGTATTAATTCCAATTTCCCCGAAATTTGGTAATTTTTAAAAAACTGACAACACCATTTGTGACGGAGCGAATAGCGATGCGACCACGTGCCGCATGCCCCGCCCCCTTCACCCGCGCATACATGCGCGGGTGAAGGGGGGCGGGGCTATCGGGTTGTCTACCGCACATGCATTAAGTTACCTCGCTTTTTCGAAATAATATTTATTTTTTTTGCGGGATTTTTTTTTAAGTTTAGCCCAGCTTTGTAGGCATTATTAGAATCAGTTAACAATACCTAACAATACCTTCACGGATCGGACAGGGTTTTCTTTACATATTGTATAGGCCGCACATTGCATTAGGTTTCCCAAAAAAGCGGCGTGCAGTCACACAATAATAGGTGTAAAATACAGAGCGCTTTTTTGTCATTATGACAAAATAGTGTTGAAAATTAAAAATTCTGCAGTACTATTACCTCACGGGGCACACTATTACGCAATATAGGCTTACTAAAGAGATAGCCTATATTATTGTTACATACTTGGTATATGTATGCTGCAACCTATGCGTGGCCAGCCACTGCCGCAGTACGAGCCTCTGCTGCAGCACCTGCGCAGCACGACGCAGCCTTTTCTCCTCCGCCGCTGGCAGCTCGGGCAGGCGGTCCAGCTGGTCGGGAGACCCGCATCCGGATAGCGTGGATATCCCTGGAAAAGAGAAAAGTCTTTCTTTCAGAGCTGGTGTAAGCATAGACTAAATCCAAAATGAAGTATATAACCACAAAAATGTAAAATCTTTTAATTTCAATTTCATAAACACCAGGAAGGCAGTTAGAATATAAAAAAGAACGTTAATAAAATTGTAGCAGGTATATCATTCTAAATCTGCGCACAAGCGTTGAATAATTCATTTACACATTTCAGAAGCAATAACCATGAAACCCTAATGGCTCCCACTATGCTATAATGGAATACACCATTTCAACGAAAGTCATCAAATTCGTTTCTGATGTGATTTCTGGTCCTTTAAGTCACATTATAAATGCAAGCACAAGTTCCGGAATATTTCCTAACAGTCTCAAAACCGTGATTGTGAAACCTGTTCATAAAAAAAAATAATAAAGAAAATATGTCAAATTACAGACCAATTGCTCTTATTCCCGTGTTTTCTAAAATAATAGAAAAAATTATATGTGAATCTATTGATAGCTTCTTGACAAAATTTAATATATTTTGTGACGAGCAAAAGGGTTTCCGTAAAAATAAAAATATTAATATGGCTATATTCGATTTATTAAAAATTATAATGGGAAACGTAGATAATAAAACCCCAATTTGCGCCATTTTCACGGATATGTCAAAGGCCTTCGACTTTGTAGATCACAATATACTTATAAATAAACTGCACGCTTACGGGATTCGTGGAAATGCATTAAATTTAATAAAATCCTATCTTACTGATCGTATGCAATATACCGAAATTTCTAATGTATGCTTGAGTTCTAAACGCGAATTGAAATTTAGATCTTCTTACAGAAGTATCAAATATGGCGTCCCACAAGGAAGCGTCCTCGGTCCGCTTCTGTTTTTAATCTACATTAACGACCTTCCACTCCAAGTAGACCATCCAGTAATATTATTTGCTGACGACAGTACTGCATTAGTTAAATGCACAAATAAGGGAAAATATGAGAAAGATATTAATGACGCTCTTAAAGCTACAGTTAATTGGGTTAGGGCTGATTTTTCAATCCTCAGATAAACGGTTCAATAACTATCTAAAGAATAAAGTTATTTGGCTGTTTATCAGATGACCAAATGCTCACCGGTTTTTCAACTGTTATTTATTCCATTGATAACTATCTGACACTGCAACTTCAAAGAAGCGAGACAAATATATTGCCTAGACAGGCATTAGAGCAAGACAGATGTTTTTTTTACAATTTCTGTCAATAGCGTCACCGTCACACGTGACACGCGTCTATTATTTTTAGGTTATGATGTTTGGTTTATGTGGTTTTTAATTTAATTTAAGTAAATTTAAGAGGATTATAATGGAATCTAAAAAATGCACACACTGTTTTAAAAGTCTGAATCTTCGATGAAATTGTTTGCATTTAAATATCCATTTATTATGGTCTCTTCTTCGATAGCCAGGTCATCAATACTATCGAAAATATCCATTATAATAAGATTATAATATTACTTCGTTCAAATCCAAGAAACAACCTCAAATTAACTCTGAGTTTTTTTTAAAACGAACGTCAAATTTCAAACTATCAATCGAATAGTGCTGTAACTGGCGAATGAAGCGGCAGATAGATTTATTCCTCGGGTAAACGAGTTATTCGTCAGATAAGTCTTATCCGAGTATTGAAAAACTTAACATCTTGCTATCTGTCGAATAAACCTTATCTACTTGTTTATCTAGCGATTGAAAAACCGGTCCTTAATGGAAACAACTTAAAAATAAATATACAAAAAACTAATATCATGCATTTTTACCAACGCATTGATCCCGAAGACTTAGACATTAACTATGATGGACATAAGATTGAAACTGTTAAAGTGGTTAAATTCCTGGGAATATTGATGGACAATCAGTTGACATGGAAGGCACAGGCTGAACATATTTGTAAGAAGCTAAGCACCTACGCCTACATGTTATACAATCTATCAAGGAAAGTAAATATTAATACAGTCCTCATTGCTTACCATGGCTTCGTGGTTTCAACATTGAGATTTGCCATCATATTCTGGGGTAACAGCAGTGAAAGAGAAGTCATTTTCAAGGCCCAAAAACGATGCATTAAGTCAATTTTTAACTTACAGGTTACGGACAGTTGTATTCCAGTGTTCAAATCGCATAAATTATTAACCTTTCCATGTCTATACATTCTAGAAATAGCCATCTTCGTGAAAAGTAACCCACATTTGTTCCCATCGTTAAACGAGACACGAAAGAGGACAAATTGTATGAGATCTCAATATAAACATTTGTTGCATACAGGTGCCTATAACACCACACTGTTAAATAAAAGCGTTATGTGTATGGGGCCAAGAGTATACAATGGGATACCTAACGAAATTAAAGAGCAACCATTAAAAGTATTTAAAAAAAACCTTACTGACATATTATTAAAAAAATGTTATTATTCTGTTGCTGATTTCTTCGCCGACGTTTTGTGACGCTTGTATTTTATCCTTATTGACGTGACATTTAATTATATTTTACCTTTTATTAATATAACTTTTTACATTAATTGCTTTTTGACCTTATTGTGACCGAATCGATTTTTTTTGTGTTTGATTGTTGTGTTTTTTTTTTATCTGATTAATGATTATTGTTCTTCTCTGTAGCTTCAAATTGACATAATTTAAATTTTGCATGTCCCATCTGGGACAGAATGTATGGCTCCACTTTCATTTCTGACAACCATATTTGTATACCTACCTGCATTCTAGCAAATAAATAATTTGATTTGATTTCACTTCCCTCCGCGCGTCCGCGCCGTGTGGTGTGAAATTAATACGCTCCGGGTATATTTACGAATATCGCGTTCCGATTGTTAGTTTCCGGCTCGTGTTTTCATTCTAGTCTGTGAAATTGTGTCTGGCTTGGTATAGTAAGTTTATTCTTAGTGTTTGTTTGGTATTTATTGTAAATCAAATAATTTCGGTGAGTACATTTATTTTCTTACTTGTGAGGGTAACGTAATTTATTTTTTTTTTCTCCGCGCGACGGTTTTGTTTTTTTTTCTTTTCGTTAGCTTAGATTTGTTTTTCTTGTTAATTAATTAGCTATGTCAACTTCCAATGATGACCCCCCTGATCGTGGGGGGGACATTTTCCGCAGAGATAACAAGACGTTTAGATCGCCGCCGCAAGCCTCCGCTAAGCGTTTGTTTTGTGAAATGTCTCCGACCGACAATTTAATAGATGATAGGTCGAAGCGTTTACAAACTGCACCCAATTCTCCCGAAAAGTCGCCTACATTAAATATTTCCAATCGTAGCGACGGGAACAGTAATTATTGCGATTTGATGACCGAGGCGTCTGTGTACCTGGCCAAAATCAACGAGCTGGGTAATGATAACGGTTCTCGTATAAATGTCGCGAACAAATCAGCAATTATGGATATGACTCAACGAGTTACAAGTATCGTGTCTTTGTTAGCTTTAAAATCTGCGTGTAACGAGACAAAGCTCGCTAACACCGAGCGCGAATTGGAAATAATTAAATTAAAATCCTACGCTAAAACCGTTAATGAGGACAAAAACATGTCGTACGCGGATTCTTTGAAACTGCGGTTGCCTAAAGTTACACCGGCTATTGAATCTAGAGTACCTCTTCCTTGTCTCGTCGCCTATCCGACCCAGGAGCGATCAGCTGACTATGCGTCATCTTCCGCCACTAAACAAGCTCTTGTGAAGGCGATTAGACCGAGTGACGATGGTTTTCAAATAGTCGGTATTAAAAAAACCGCCAAATCAGGCGTTGTACTGCCCGTTGCAAATGAAAACCAATTGAAAAGACTAGAATCGGTAGACGCTATAAAGTCTGCGGGACTTCGTTTAGAAAAACCAAAAGGTCGCCGACCCCGTCTATTAGTCAATGACATTCCCGCCTCTATGGAAGACAACAATTTTTTGCAAGCTATATACCGCCAAAATATTAAAAACGAGTTGCCAATAAAAGAAGACGACTTCATTAAATCCACGAAAATAGTCCGTAGGCGTTCTACCAATAACGGTCGTAAATGGTTAGGAACAGAGATTGAACCTGAGGTACGGAAACATCTTGTGTCTACCAAGGATAAGTTATTTATTGACTGGGCCACGTGCCGTTTTGTTGATGATATCGAGGTAGTTCGTTGCGCGTATTGTCAGCAATTCGGTCACGTGAAAAAGCATTGCGCTAATAAATCACCAACCTGCGCTATATGTTCTGAGGCCCACGAAACCAATGTTTGTGCGCATAAGGACGATTTAAATTTTACCCCGGTTTGCGCGGCGTGTAAACGTTTTAAAAAACCTTTTGACCATCGCTGCGGGTCTGAACAGTGCGGTACCTATAAATTAAAACTCGAACAACTTATCATACATACTAATTACTAATTAAGATGGATAGTCTAAGCATAGGGCAATTAAACCTTCACAACGATAAGGTGGCGACATCAGAGTTAGATAAATTAATTATTGACTACAACTTAGACCTTGTACTCATTCAAGAACAATATCAAAACTCAAGTTTACGTCACAGGGTAGTGCAGCTGGATTGCAGGGCGCGAGCCGGAATTTATGTTGCGCGGTCTTCTAACTTTACAGTAACGTCTATACGTGACCTCATGACGCCACACTGTGCGGTTGCTGAAGTCTCATCAGCTTCTTTTAAAGTATTCGTTGTAAGCTGTTACTTTCAATATTCAGATCCTGTTACTCCTCATATACATAATCTCCGTCATGTCTTGCGGTCACTCGCGAGCTGCAAAGTGATCGTTGGCGCGGATGTCAACGCGTCGTCGTCTCTGTGGTATGGCAAGGTTCGGGCAACCGATACCGAACGACGCTGCGCTGTTGAGGATTTCATTGCTGAGATGAACCTATCGATTCATAATACCCCCGATGCGCCACCTACTTTTTGCAGCCAAATAGGCGAATCTTGTATTGACGTCACACTTTCTAGTGCCGACGTACGTTTGGATAGGTGGCGTGTCCTACCGGACGCGTCTTGTAGTGATCATCGCCTGATCGTGTACGAATTTGTTCCTGGTTATATTCAGGGTCCGTCTCATATTCCTGGTAATTTCAGATATAGATGTAAAGGCGCGAACTGGGAATTTTTTGGCTCGCTTTTTGCGTGTCGCGCCAAGGAGTTCACTCGGGACAGGCTGTCAGCCGAAGAAAGTGCTGACATTATGTCAGAAACCTTTACCTACTGTGCTGACATCGCCATTGGTCGTGGATCTATGACCAATATTCGTAGATGTGACTGGTGGAGTGATTATTTAGTTGAACAGCGCAAAAGATATCGCCGAGCGCGTAGACAGTTAAATAAACTCAAGAGCCGAAAGATTACTGGAGATCTTCTTACGTCCGCTTTAAATGCTTTCAGAGTTGCCAAGTCACGCTACAAAGCATCGGTGGAAAAATCTAAGGGTAACTTGTTGCGGAAAATCGTTGACAAACTTGACAGGGAGGGTCCGTGGTCTCCCTTATATCACGAATTTAAAGCTAACAGATCGGTCGACCTTGCATACGTTCAAAACATTAAGGTCAATGATAAGCATACCGCGGGCATAGAGGAAACAACAAAAGTACTAATTAATACACTTATCCCTGATGATTCACCGGCTAACGATAGCGACTACCACCAACAGATTCGAGCGTGGGCTCCTGTGCCACCTGAATCACCAATGTCAGACGTACCATCTAATGACGAATTTATAAATATTGTTAGAAAACTACCGGTCAACAAATCATCGGGGGAAGATAAAATATCTAATAGGATGATTAAAGAAGCGTGTAAAACAGCGGGTGATGCCATCTTAACTGTATATAACCGATGCATTGCTGAAGGCGTTTTTCCTCGTAAATGGCGACGCGGTTTCATACGAATAATACCAAAGTGTGGTGATAAACCACCGGATGATCCGAAGTCATATCGGCCTATCACGCTTCTACCATCTTTGGGGAAACTTCTTGAGCGCCTCATCGTTCCACGTTTACTACCGAACGGTCCAAAATTTCATAGTTATCAATATGGCTTCACCATCGGTAAATCAACAGTCGACGCGGCGCTTTCTGTCAGAAGAACCGTTAACCAGACGGAATACAAGTACGTGATTGGTATCTTTTTGGATATTTCTGGGGCTTTTGATAACGCTTGGTGGCCTATGCTGTTGTTAAAATTAAAAAACCGCGGTTGCTATAGAAACATATATAATCTCGTTTACTCGTACTTTATAAACGGTTCCGCGGTACTTAAGCTCGGTCATTTTTCTAGTACTAAAGCACTAACCATGGGATGTCCTCAGGGTTCAGTTGTCGGTCCTTATTTATGGAATTTGGGTTTTGATGATTTTCTCGCGATCCCGCTTCCTTGCGGCTGTTCACTTACTGGTTACGCGGACGATGGCCTACTGCTCATTCAGTCAAGTACCCGAGCCGGACTTGAGAACTTGGCCCATACTTGCCTAAATCTAATATCTCAGTGGGGTGATCGTAACCGCCTAGCGTTTGCGCCGCATAAAACCCATCAACTTCTACTAAAAGGTAATCTTAAATCATTGCCTACTATTAAATTTAATAACGTTCCCGTTAAAAAACAGCAATCCGTATGCTACCTTGGTATGGTCTTAGAAAGGAATTTTTCATTTATCGAACATATAAAAATAGTTGGCGAAAAAGCTAAAAGGAACTTTTATGCCCTAACTAGAATATCCAAAGCAACTTGGGGTCTATCATTCCTAACTTTAAAAACTATATATGGAGCTTCCTACTTAGGATGTATGTGCTACGGTGCACCTGTTTGGGCCGATAGGGCCAGCATAGGGGCGGCGCGACGTAAACTGCTTCAAAGCCAACGTTTGGCATTGATATTTTTATGCAAGGCGTATAGAACGGTCAGTACTGAAGCCTTGCCCGTTCTGGCAGGTGTACTTCCAGTCGATCTTGAAGTACAGCGACGTGCTTCAATGTACTACTCCGCGAGGGGGGAGGCCATGGACACTAACTTTGTTACACAACGCGACCTCAATAAAATTTCTAGATTATTTAAACCTCAGACTGACGTCTGGGAGGACCTCTTATCCGAATGGCAAAGTAGGTGGGATAATTCCATCAAGGGCACCTCCATCTGTTCTTTCCATCCGTTGGCGATCGGCTGGCTAAGACATGGCTGGAGGTTGACCACTGCGTTGCCCAATTTCTCACAGGTCATGGCAGCTTTAAAAGTAAACTGTATTCTTTTAAACTTGTTCCTTCGCCTTTGTGTCAGTGTTCTACATCGAACTGTGAATTTGAACAGTCCGCACATCACATCTTGTGGGAGTGTATTCTTTGGCAGAATGAACGCAATATTATGTTGGATAGTGTACAAGTTACATCCGGAGTTGTTTATTATACAGACCTTGTTGAAACTAGAACTAATTTCCGTGCGTTCAGGCGCTTTTGCCATACCTATTATTGGAATCAATTGTAACAGCAAATACCTACTTAGGACCCATTAACTTGATCAAATGTTATTCCGTGGTGCTTGGCAATCTAGGCTTCTCCCAGTTGCAATAATGTCCCTTTGTGCCGATTGGCCTAGTTCTGTTCTGTCTCCTGCTTATTATGGAGGGAAGTGGAAAAAAATATCTTTTTTCTTACTCCTCCGCTATTCTTTTCTGATTAATTTCGTTGCGGGACCCAAGACAGTTGAAACGTTTCTCCGGGACTCGTCGAGCTTCATTGCTCGGCGTTTTTCTGGCGGTCTCCACTGTTGATTCTGGCTTTCAGGAGTTGCAGTGGGTTGGGAACAGTGTGGCGGGTTGATTTGATTATGTGACTATTAACAACTCTAGTTTTATAATGTAAAATCTCATTTTACGCAGTAATAATTACACTAATAACAACCATTTATCATTAATTAAGCATAAAAGCTACGATTGCAAAGGTTCTGATATAAAGATTCGAAAAAACAGAATGTGCAAGCTTAAGGCGGCTCCAGAGGAAAAACACACCGCAAGCCGTTTTTATGTAGTTTTTCGGAGCTATCTACTCTTTATCCAAAAGAAATATCAACTTAATAAAAATACGTAAATTTTCTCCATAATCTTGGCTCCAAAATTGTAGATTTTTTTTTTTTTTTACTAAGCATTATGTTTATATAATTCCTTCACAACGAAACCTCTGACAAGAGAAATAATTATCAAAAACGAGCATCTACTCGAAAAGTAAGCATTATTTAGGTTTCGTTCTGTAATGTTATGTACATATTCAGATATACTTACACTTATTATTTATACTCATATTCATACTTATATATGTATCATTCATTTCCACGGTCCATAATATGCTTTCCATTATTATGAGGCTCTGTTTGATCATATTCCACTACACCAGGACTCATTTTTCTGTTTACAGACTCAGTCCTCAACTTTACGCCTAAGTTTCGGCGACTTATTGACCCCTTAGCGTAGGAAGCCGTACCTATGCAGGACTGTATCACTTTTTCCTATCAAACACTGCACTTTTTAATTTAATACCATTTATATTTACATTGTTACAGAACATTTTCATTATTTTGACATTTTTTTTGACAACATTGTTGATGATGTATCTATGACAACCTTCTCATCAAAATTCTTGTTGGTCTGCTATTTTTATTTCATAATTGTTATTCGAACTCTTTTATGGTGAAATTATTTACCGTTCCTCGTCCATATTTTCGAATATTTTAAATTTCGACCTCCAACCGTTCTGCGAGGTTTCTTTAGGAATCATCGCACAGCAGTGGTCAGTCGAGCTCTGGCTTCCAAACAAGCCTCTTAAAAGTAGGTCTCCAGTAAACGTTGCCTCGAGAGCCCTTCTAGGGTTTTTCCTGCTGTGCCAGTCTCTATATAACTGGTGCGCCTGGAGCTGCCTGGCCCTTTGCCGCCGGAGCCCTCGACTGCTGCCGGCCTTGTGACGCCGGGGCAGTCCCGCTCCTCGTAGCTGCCGCCGGTCCACCAGGGCCGCTCCTCCGTCGCTGCCGCCGGTCCACCAGGGCCGCTCCTCTGCAGCTGCCGCCGGTCCACCAGGGCCGCTCCTCTGCAGCTGCCGCCGGTCCACCAGGGCCGCTAGTCCGTTGCTGTCGCCGGTCCACCAGGGCCGCTCGTCCGTTGCTGTCGCCGGTCCACCAGGGCCGCTCGTCCGTTGCTGTCGCCGGTCCACCAGGGCCGCTCGTCCGTTGCTGTAACCGGTCCACCAGGGCCGCTCGTCCGTTGCTGTCGCCGGTCCACCAGGGCCGCTCGTCCGTTGCTGTCGCCGGTCCACCAGGGCCGCTCGTCTGTTGCTGTCGCCGGTCCGCCAGGGCCGCTCGTCTGTTGCTGTCGCCGGTCCGCCAGGGCCGCTCGTCTGTTGCTGTCGCCGGTCCGCCAGGGCCGCTCCTCCGTAACTGCCGCCGGTCCACCAGGGGCCGCCCTTCACAATCACCCATCAATCATTCATCTACATTATTCATTTTTATACTTCCATCTTGTCTTTTCTGTATACTTAATAAATACTGTCTCCCTCTAAAGTCTTTTCTTGTCGTTACACGACAGTTTGGCGCCCAACTAAAATTTCCTGCACCCCCTTAATTTCCTAAATTCAAAAGAAACACTTCGTCTAGTGTCGTACATTCTCAGCTCTTTGGTTAAATATTTTGGCTATTCTATCCCTTTCATTTTCTCTTAACACACACATAACTCATTCACTCATATATACTTACTACACCTAACTTAATTTTTTTTTCCTAACAGGAAAACAAGGTATACTTTTACATACTTAACTATCTTTTTCTAACTTACACTTAAATATGTCTCGTCCAATCAAATTTGAACTCTTAAATAAAAACGAGCTTGAATATGAAGTTACAATTAGACTGGAGGAACCAGCAAAAACAGATATATTGTTAAAGAAGCAGATACTTCTGCTAGCTCCTTCTACACCATCGGAAGATATTTTAACTTCTCCCATTCCTATAGAGGAGGAGTTAGCTCAGATAGATAGTACTCTGAGTTATTTAAATATTAAAATAGATAATCTATTACAGGGTAATTCCAAATACCTTCGCTTAATAGAATCTTTTATTAATCATTTATTTTACAGGTTGGAACGTATAGACACAGACTTAAACCCTGACTATAAACTTAATCTAGACACTTTAAAATCAAAATTTGAGACACTTGAAGGAAGTTTCAAGATTTATTGTTCAAATCTAAACTCTATGAATCCTCATTCATATATCACTGCTCCCTCTACCCCTCCTATTCATACTCCTCTCGCCACTCCCTCTCCTCCTCCTATTTCTCCTCGTCTCACTGCTCCCTCTACTCCACCTATTTACCCTCCTTTCACAGCTCCTCTTTCCTCTCCTATTTTAACTTCTCCAAATCATAATTTATTCAAAGATCTGAAACGATATACGTTTAATGGAAAATCTTGCCCTAGATCGTTTTTACAAAAACTTGACGAATATTGTCTTGTGCGGAATATACCCAAAAATTTGTTAATTACTCAGGCGTATGATATTTTTACAGACAGTGCCCTACATTGGTTTAGATTTAAAATTAATCAAAATCCAGACCTAACATGGGATGAAATTTCTTTGTCTCTAATTAAAGATTTTGGCGGTTTTGACTATGATTTTAAATTATTGGAGGCCATCAAAAGTCGTACCCAAGGTCGTGATGAACCAATCATAATTTATATCTCAATTATGTCAGGAATGTTCTCTCGTCTGGCTAAAAAATTGTCTGAAACGGAACAGTTAGAAATCATTCTAAGAAATATAAGACCATGTTACTCAGTATTCGTGGCACTAAAAGATATTAACTCTATTGATGCACTCTTGGCTACATGCCAAAATTATGAAAAATTCTTAGATCGAGACAAACATTTTAAAGAACCAAATAACCAACAAAATCCCCTTATTTCAGAATTTGCTTATAAACAAATTCATCCAACTTCTTCGGAATTTTCTACTTCTGACCCAAAACCTCCTTCATACACAAATAGATTTTACAAAAACCCTCCCAAACAAGTAAACAGTCTAAAACAAGCTAACTCGCAAGAAAATTCATTTTGCGTTCGTTGTCGTATGCATGGTCATACCTTAAATACTTGTACTCAACGTCACTTTCTCATTTGTTTTAAATGTGGTCTTAAAGGTTTTAAAACCCCAGACTGTCCTAATTGTTCACCTAAACCTAACTCTAGTTCAAAAAACTAACGACTGACTTGAAAAGTAAAACAAACTTTGATGCCAACGATTGGAACGATTGGATTAAAACTCTTAAGAATTTCTTTTCATGCTATAAAATCTCTTCAACTCTATACTCTAATGAAAAGGATTTTAAACGACCTTTTGTTAACATCAAAGTTTACAATTTATCTTTGACTGGATTACTTGACTCTGGTAGTTCAATCACCTACTAATTATTTATGTAAATATTACTTATTTCTTTTGTTTACAGCTGCACATCTTATTTATTTTTTATATTATATATAAACATCACTCACTACACAAACATTACATTACATTTGCTCGACCCTACTCTTCAGTCTCACTCTTTTACCGTATGGAGCGGATTGCAACTCATTAAATAAGCCTATGCAGGAGCGGTTGGTTACTCCTAAAATAAGCCTAAACCAAATTCTCTCTTTCGCTCTTCTAGGAGCTTAAATTTCTACTGACATTATCTAATGTTTTCCTTTTTTTTTTTCCTTCCAGTCTGGAGCGGCTGACAACTCCAAAAATAAGCCTTGTCGTCATTCTAAAACACACTTCTATGAGTGGCAGTCATCAACTGTGAACTCCACCCATACCTGTATGAAGAGGATTGCTTGAAAGAGAGAGGTGGTATGAATGGGTGAATGGAGATGGATGAATGTGTGAAGTGTTGTTTTACAGTCCCTACTCAAAATCTTATTAGAAAATTTTCTACAGTTGAAAATTTTTCCAGGGTCGGGGGGAAAATGTAATGTTATGTACATATTCAGATATACTTACACTTATTATTTATACTCATATTCATACTTATATATGTATCATTCATTTCCACGGTCCATAATATGCATTCCATTATTATGAGGCTCTGTTTTGATCATATTCCACTACACCAGGACTCATTTTTCTGTTCACAGACTCAGTCCTCAACTTTACGCCTAAGTTTCGGCGACTTATTGACCCCTTAGCGTAGGAAGCCGTACCTATGCAGGACTGTATCACTTTTTCCTATCAAACACTGCACTTTTTAATTTAATACCATTTATATTTACATTGTTACAGAACATTTTCATTATTTTGACATTTTTTTGACAACATTGTTGATGATGTATCTATGACAACCTTCTCATCAAAATTCTTGTTGGTCTGCTATTTTTATTTCATAATTGTTATTCGAACTCTTTTATGGTAAAATTATTTACCGTTCCTCGTCCATATTTTCGAATATTTTAAATTTCGACCTCCAACCGTTCTGCGAGGTTTCTTTAGGAATCATCGCAGAGCAGTGGTCAGTCGAGCTCTGGCTTCCAAACAAGCCTCTTAAAAGTAGGTCTCCAGTAAACGTTGCCTCGAGAGCCCTTCTAGGGTTTTCCTGCTGTGCCAGTCTCTATATAACTGGTGCGCCTGGAGCTGCCTGGCCCTTTGCCGCCGGAGCCCTCGACTGCTGCCGGCCTGTGACGCCGGGGCAGTCCCTCTTCTGTAGCTGCCGCCGGTCTACCAGGGCCGTTCTTCTGTAGCTGCCGCCGGTCTACCAGGGCCGTTCTTCTGTAGCTGACGCCGGTCCACCAGGGCCGCTCCTCCGTAGCTGCCGCCGGTCCACCAGGGCCGCTCCTCTGCAGCTGCCGCCGGTCCACCAGGGCCGCTCCTCTGCAGCTGCCGCCGGTCCACCAGGGCCGCTCGTCCGTTGCTGTCGCCGGTCCACCAGGGCCGCTCGTCCGTTGCTGTCGCCGGTTCACCAGGGCCGCTCGTCCGTTGCTGTCGCCGGTCCACCAGGGCCGCTCGTCCGTTGCTGTCGCCGGTCCACCAGGGCCGCTCGTCCGTTGCTGTCGCCGGTCCACCAGGGCCGCTCGTCTGTTGCTGTCGCCGGTCCGCCAGGGCCGCTCGTCTGTTGCTGTCGCCGGTCCGCCAGGGCCGCTTCTCCGTAACTGCCGCCGGTCCACCAGGGGCCGCCCTTCACCATCACCCATCAATCATTCATCTACATTATTCATTTTTATACTTCCATCTTGTCTTTTCTGTATACTTAATAAATACTGTCTCCCTCTAAAGTCTTTTCTTGTCGTTACACGACAGTTCTTACACTAATGGATAGGCAATTTCATGACGAACATTATTGTAGAAATATTTTTTTAAAACGACCAAAACAAAAATTTTATTCAACAATCTGAGCGTATTCCCCATCATTTCTCTTGCCCGAGCTATTGAGATTCAGTATGCCACAAGCTCTCGAAGGGAGAACCCGTGTCGTTCGTCATCGCGCGGTCCGCTAGCAAAGCGGTCGGCGCGTGAGCGAGAAAGCATCTGCTTGCTCGCTCACGCACCGCATGTCGCATAGAGTTTATTACTATCTTAGAGTGTCTCTGTTATTGATGTTCATTTTGGTGTTCGTTTTTTTAACCGATTTCAAAAGGGAGGAGGTTATATGTTTTTTTATGTTTGTTTGCGGATAACTTTACTATAATATAAATAATAGGGTATTTGACTAAAAAAAAAAACTAATTAGTCCGTCATTCAGATTATATTAAAATATTGGATAGGTTAATTATACGTTTTACATTTCCTATATTTTGTTTTATCAAATCTATAAAAATTGACAAATATAATAGGCATCAAAGATCAGGAGTGATGGCTGGTGACGTCACTGGCCGCTAAAAAATGTAGCGTGCAGTGACGTCACACGAGTTTTCAAAGCACTGTGTCGTATTCATTTTTTGTTTATATGAAAAAAGAAAAAAATAGGTGTCTAGTATTTTTTGGGTAGGCCCCCGACAAGGTGGACCGACGACCTGGTGAAGGTCGCGGGAAACCGCTGGATGCGGGAGGCGCAGGACCGGTCGTCGTGGAGAACCTTGGGGGAGGCCTATATCCAGCAGTGGACGTCTTTCGGCTGAAATGATGATGATGATGATGAGTATTTTTTGGAAATCTAACTGACGGACTAATTAGGTTTTTTAGTCAAATACCCTATTGCATAAGTTGATAAAAAATGCTATGCAATAGCTTTACCGCGGCAGTTCCCGAGTGCCACATATTTTTTTTTAATTAGAAAGATTATATCTTCAAGGTAGTCTCATGTTAAGGAAATTAGGGTCTGATGATGGCAGACTAAGGAAACCTAGGAGAAATTTAAAAAATCATGGGGGCGCCTAGGGCATTTCTATGTTTTTTCATTAAGTGTTTTAACGCACTACAATTTAGTAAAGTTCGGACTTAATGATGGAGCCGGGAGACAGCCGAGGGATCTCCTTAACGATTCACATCAGCTGCCTCGTGTTTGTGCTTAATAAATATATATTGATAAGAACTTTACACCTAAATGAGTTGTGATTGTCATTAAAGCTCTGATGATGAAGACAAAGACCAGTTAAGGGAACTCCTCAAAGGTTTACAATAGTTACCTTGTGTTTGGACTTAATTCATTTATATTGATGAAAACTTTACACACATATAGGTTTAAATGAAGGTCTGCAATAGATGTGATGATGAAGCCCATAGACAGTCGAGGGAATTCCTCAACAATTTACAACACTGTACTTTAACATAGTACAAACACTACCTACTCGTCATGCTTATGCAAAAATCAATTAAAATCAAGAGACTGAATTTAATTTGTGTTATTTCATTGCGTTATTTCTAGAAATGCTCATACTTTCATTGTGGTCTTATAGGAATTAAAGCAAACGAAATACGTCGTTTGCTTGCACGCCTTTCCAAATATGCTGCCGTCAGCGTCCAGTCTGACCGGATATTGTATTAGTCAGATGTTTATTATTTTTCTGCAAAAGGAAGCTTTGTGTAAATAATATTATAGTATATGTATTTGTTTTTAGGGTTCCGTACCTCAAAAGGAAAAAACGGAACCCTTATAGGATCACTTTGTTGTCTGTCTGTCGGTCTGTCTGTCTGTCTGTCTGTCAAGACCCTTTATCTCAAGAACGCGTGGACGTATCAAGCTGAAATTCACATGAAATACTCGGGTCTATTGTCCCTTTAAGCTGTGAAAATATCAAACTTATAAGCCAAGCCAATCAAAAGATACAGCCGATTATGTCGATATTTTCAACAAATTTCGACACTCGCAAAGGAATCAAAACCTACAGGATACTTCCCGTAAACTCAGAATCTTGAAAATTGGCATGAAGCATTGTCATATAATGCAAAAATAGGCAAACTTGCGAAAACATTTTTTTAGTTATATAATATAATAAACATATTTTAATAAAATGGAACTTACTACCTTATTTCTCACGAACGAATAAAGTTATCAAATTGAAATTTATACCAAATGCCTAGGTCTATTGTCCCTTTAAGCTGTGAAAATATCAAACTTCTAAGCCAAGCCAATCAAAAGATACAGCCGATATGTCGATATTTTCAACAAATTTTCGACACTCGCGAAGGAATCAAAACCTGCAGGATACTTCCCGTAAACTCAGAATCTTGAAATTTGGCATGAAGGATAGTCATATAATGCAAATATAGGAAAAATTGCGAAAATCACATTTTTTTAGTTATAAAATATAATAAACATATTTTAATAAAATGGAACTTACTACCTTATTTCTCACGAACGAATAAAGTTATCAAATTGAAATGTATACCAAATACCCAGGTCTATTGTCCCTTTAAGCTGTGAAAATATCAAACTTCTAAGCCAAGCCAATCAAAAGATACAGCCGATATGTCGATATTTTCAACAAATTTTCGACACTCGCAAAGGAATCAATACCTACAGGATACTTCCCGTAAACTCAGAATCTTGAAATTTGGCATGAAAGATTGTCATATAATGCAAATATAGGAAAAATTGCGAAAATCACATTTTTTAGTTACATAATATAATAAACATATTTTAATAAAATGGAACTTACTACCTTATTTCTCACGAATGAATAAAGTTATCAAATTGAAATTTATACCAAATACCTAAGTCGATTGTCCCTTTAAGCTGTGAAAATATCAAACTTCTAAGCCAAGCCAATCAAAAGATACAGCCGATATGTCGATATTTTCAACAAATTTTCGACACTCGCAAAGGAATCAAAACCTACAGGATACTTCCCGTAAATTTAGAATCTTGAGAATTGGCACGAAGGTTTGTCATATAATGCAAATATAGGAAAAATTGCGAAAATGACATTTTTTTAGTTATATAATATAATAAAAATATTTTAATAAAATAAAACTTACTACCTTATTTCTCACGAACTAATAAAGGTATCAAATTGAAATTTATACCAAATACCTAGGTCTATTGTCCCTTTAAGCAGTGAAAAAATCAAACTTCTAAGTTAAAGCTATCAAAAGATACAGCAGTTTATACCGACACCTTGACGAATTTCCGTCACACGCTAGGGAATCAAAACCTACAAGGTACTTCCCGTGAACTCAGATTCTTGAAATTCGGCACGAAACAACGTTATATTATAGTACAGACAGAAAAAGGAAAAATTGTGAAATGATAAATTTGAAGTTACATAAAATATTAAAATATTATTTTTGCTTACATGACATAAAATATTTTTTTAATAATTATAAACTTACTACCTACCCTTTTCACATGAACGCGTAGAGATATTAAAGTTGAAATTCATATCAAACACTTCTTAAATCTAATTGCCTCTAAACTGTGAAAAATTCTAAATCAATGCTAGTATTATAAATGCGAAAGTAACTCTGTCTGTCTGTTAGGCTTTCCCGCCTAAACCTCACAGCCGATTTTGATGAAGTTTGGCACAGACAATCTTTAGACCCTGAGAAAGAACATAGGCTACCTTTTATCCCGGAAAAATTTGATGTTCCCGAGAGGAATTTAAACAGCGCGATATAACCGAACTCCACGCGGGCGAAGCCGCTGGCGGAAAGCTAGTACGTCATAAATTGTAAACCGCTACATTTGTACGGCGGAACCCTCGGTGTGCGAGTCCGACTCGCATTTGGCCGGTTTTTTTTATACGATAGTTTTGGTTTTTACAATTTACGTATTTGTTTTATTAAACGAGAATAATAATATAATATCAGTCTTGCCTGAGCCCAAAAAAAAAAACATCAAATCTTTTTTTTTTGTGTAGGTTTCCTGTCTGCAGAAATTTATTTGCCCTGATTACGTTTTCCCTTAAAATAATAAATAATGACAAATTAACCTTTATTATATTATTTTTCTATCCCTTTGACCATCTGACTTAGCTAACTTTCAATCTACAAAACTAACTTCCAACCCTTAAGTTACAGTCATAACATATTTAGTTGTAAAGCTCTAATCAATACAAATTAAGTAAGCCCAAACACATTACAGTTGCTTCCGATGTGGATTCCCTTGATTCTCTGTCATCTCCATCATCAGGTCAGGCCCAAATCTTCACGGTTTTATAGTATCATCCGATATAAATACGAGTATCAAGTTTTCACCCGAAGCATGCCTACAATTTTCGATAATTGGCCTAAATTTCTTAGAATTTCCATTATCGACACTGACGTGGTAACAATGTGATTACATAGGCAGCATACTCTTTCATATAAAAAAGAATGGTCAAAATCGGTTCATTAACGATAAAGTTATCAGCGAGCACACATAAATCGAATTGAGAACCACACTTTTGGGAAGTCGGTTAAAAATAAAATACGCAAAATTTTTATTATGAAGTATCGTCAACATTTGTTTCAGTCTATAATAACCAAAAGTATTTGGGCGCACCAATAAACAAAAATAAAAGTGCCATGTCTGCTACTTCTGTGGTCTATGAATTTAACTTGTATTTGTAAGTACTTCGTCCGCCAGACGGCGCTAGTAATATTTTGCGAAGTATTGTAGAGGTGGGGCGCGGTGAAGAGGGAGCAAATGCTCGAGGTCATTTGGTGAGGGGACGACCTTAATGGCGCCCACCGTGGGACATCTAGCAATACCCCTCTTTCATAGTTAATAACATTAAACGAGCGATTATTACAGCTAATAAAATTTTAATGCAAAATCCATGTTCAACAACCATTAATAATATGAAATTACAGCGAAAAAAGCTTTGTTGTCAGTACGTTGCCTGGATACGGCGCAACCTTGACCTTGGGACTAATGGTAGCCTGAGTTACGTCAAGAAAGTTGCTGCTAGCTGTTATGTCCAACAGTATATTTATGTCATGGTTTTGTGACAAAATACACTCTAACAACGTATGTGTGACAAATTATATACATTACAAAATGTGCGTCTGATGATCTGCGTGATGATAATTTCATATTTGACAATAATTGCCTGGCCGTTCACGACATTATCCTATTAACGTAATAAAATCCGCAGTGCGATAGATAGACAAATGTCACTTAAATATGAATTCATAATTTGTATTCCAAGTTGTGACTCCCTAGAGCGTCATTGCGGCATAATATTTAAGACATATTATAGGGAAGGTTTTGAATCAGAAATTAACCAAATAAGTCGTTTAAGGTGGGTAACACTTATTAGCCTCTATTATATAATAATTCTAATGACTTGTAAGTTGTAACGTTTTTATGGCGCTATCCTAAGCATTTTTTAGCCAATTTCTACAATCTCTCGTAAATTTTGTTTTTTTTTTGGTATGATTTAGATTTAGACAGTTATAAAGGGAAACATTGAGAAAGTGACCTTAACCTTTAATGCCTAGTTACGTTAACATGTCCATGAACATAATACAAGCTGAAGCAAGATGTCATGGTAAAAGTATACTGTATACTTGATTTCTGAATATCATTTCTGAATTTCAAGGATTAGATTAACAAAAGAACTAACTAAAATTTTGTGATGTTTATTGTTAGTTCATTGAATTCATTTATTTTTATATCTATACAAATATGTAAAGCTGATGAGATTGTTTGTTTGTTTGAACGCGCTAATCTCAGGAACTACTGGTCCGATTTGACTTTTTCTTTTGCGTTGGATAGTCTATTAATACAGGAAGGCTTTAGGCTATCTAACATCACGCTGCGTCCAATACGGAGCATATAAAAAAATAAACACAACGTAACCTACGCGGGTGAAACCGCGACGCCTGAATAAAACTATTCGAAATAGTAATTTACACGAGTTAAGTACTAATTACATAAATCAAACTATATCTATAATTATTACAATTAAATACTATTTCTTCGCACAAGGATGCAAACACACAAACAACCCTTAATTAATTAGCAAATTTATTAGCGAACAGATCGGTACAAAAACAGAGAGATAATTACAAAGGGAAAATTTTAATCTTGTACAACCAGTCACAAGTTTGAAATTAAAGGGTTGAGTAATTAACGCTTATGAGAAATAGCGTTAAACTCAGCTCAGACGATGCTACTCCCCGTACACGCAAAACTACGTCAACAATAAAAGCCAAATCTCCAACTCTTACCCTGTAACGTAAATTATAGTTTCGACACAGAACGCAACACCCAAAAAACGAAATTCAAAAACTTGATAAAAGGGTGGCAAAATTTTAAACTACCAGCTTACATGAAGGACGCAAAGTTTTAATATAAGTTGTAAGGTAGACACAGACCTAGATAGTATCTGGAGATAAGACACGAAAAGCAGGTAACACGCTATGCTGACTTTATTCTGCGATAAGAAAAACTGTTGGTATCACTTGTATAACAAAAAGTATAGTAGTAGTAACGTACAAGGAATGCTTGTACTCTTCCGTTTACAACCAAGATTGTGCATTGATGCAAGTCAACAAAAATGAATATACGTGCTCATTCGAATGACAATGAACTTTCATTTTTCTTTTCGGTAATTGGTATTAAGGTAACCACGCGTACTGAAACTTTAATTTCCTTCTAATTGACAAATCCGGTACGGGTTAGTTATTATACTTGTATCTAATAGGTATATTCCATTCGGTCAATTTACTTCTAGTATATTCCATAGTTTATTCGGACAACATTTTCTATAGTATGGAATATACTTTATCTTCTATAGTCTTTGAATTTGCAGTCGTGTTGCTGTTTGGTTGTTGTTACTGACGAGTTTGTCAAAATTACAATCAACTTTATCTTCGTATAAGGTTGCTACTGAGTTGCCTCTGTCAGAGGTTAAAAAACTCATCATTTCAGCGTTAATCCCAGTCGCGTCCGAAGCTTTTTCAGCTTTGGCAGAGGTTAAAAAACTGAAACTGTGTATTATGGACTAATTTCCCCAACTTCACGTCAAAGCGCTTATGTAGTTTGCGTACGTGTTTGAAGAAGAGCTGCGGCTTCAATGACCACAATTAAAAAGCTCATTGCTGAGTGGATTTTTTCGGCACTGTAACTGTTTTGTGTTGGCCTCGTAACAAACGATTCTTCTATCGTATGAATAAGCCTCGAATAATAAATAAGAAGCCTTTTATTTCTTGTTACAAATATAGGATCAATGTAGATTTACAATTTAAAATAAATAAAATAAACATCGAAACAGTTTGCATGCATTAATTAATTATGTGCTTTATTCTTTAAGGTGTTTTTATATTTTATAGGTAACGGAGGGTAAACGCCTCCTCCAAAGATGACCATTTTTCTCTGTCTTTAGCTTCTCGCATCCAGTGTGTGCCTGCTATTTTTATGACATCGTCTGTCCATCGCGTATTCGGCCTACCTCTTTTCCTCTGGCCCGATAGTCCTAGCCATGACGTAGTTGCTTTGGTCCAGCGATTATCTTTGAGTCTGGCTATGTGTCCAGCCCGAATAACATGCTTGAATTCGGTTTTAGTAGAAAAAAATATGTTATATGTATACTGTGTTCTAACTAATTATAATAAGATTTTTAAAGTAAACAACTATTGAGGCCTATCTCTTGAATAAAGCCTCCAAATATTTCCCCAAAATAATCAAAAATGTTGTGTACTCTGTAATCAATAAACAACTAAGAAATTGGTTGTTTCGTTAGTAGGTAGGTACCTCGGTTGTTACCAAGTGAATAAATCAACGAAGAAATCAATTACCTACGTCAAGCTTTCTTAGCAACTGACTTCGTCAATAAAGGTAAAATGATTGACTACATTGTCTTACGTAAGTCAATAAGGAGGATTATTTTTTGAAGAAGATTAAGTAGAATACACAAATAGCGCTTAACCGGCTTCTTTTTCTCAAAAAAGGGACAAATACAAAATAAATAAAAATCGTTTTTAGCTACAATTAATCATGCAAAGTCTAATTAAGAAGTAAATACACACATCAAAAGTGTCTAGGGATCAACATATATTTTTGCAATAACTTTTCTCCTGATTGATATTAATTAAAATTTTCTTTAAGGATTCATCAAATAAAGTGTTTTCGTTTGTCACAGTAACGATAAACCAAGTCACCTTTGCATTAATAAAGAAATTTGCCATTTTCCTAATAAAGGGATATTTGACATTTGAACCACTAACACAAAAGTTCGAAAAAAGACTGAAATAACAGTTTTCTCTAAAATTTTATTGGGTAACTTAAACAATTAATAATCCGTGTTTCTACCGCGAACACTAACAACACAAGAACATCGGTTTGGCATACTCAAAATGAGTTCATCCAAATCACGCTGTGGAATGGCCGCCCATGTTCGTTGCAACAACAAAAAAAGGTCTTCTTGCGACTGGATACCCTCCATATTCGGCAGAGCTCTTCTCTGTAGCATATCCCATGCATGCTCAATCGGGTTCAAGTCTGGCGACTGAGCAGGCCAGGGCAGGACATTGATGTTAGCTGCGGCGAGAGTCTGTCTTACAACTCTTGCGGTGTGCGGTCGTGCATTATCATGCATTAACTGAAATAAGGGACCGATTTGCACTTGTAGAGGAACGATGACGTCTGATACAATCGTTTCAGCATAAATTTGAGCGTTGAGGTTGCCTCTGATCCAAATCAACTCAGTTCTTCCGCCGATCCAAATACCCGCCCATACCATGATGGTTCCACCACTATAAGGATGGACTTCCTGGCAGGATTTTAATCGCTGTTGGCGTCCAGGGGTTCTCCAGTGTCGTATACGTCTTGTATCCGGTCTCATACCAAAACGAGACTCATCAGAAAAGCACACGAAACGCCATTGTTCTTCTGCCCAATTTCTGTGTTCAAGAGCCCATTGATATCGAATCCTACGATTGTGCATTGCTATAGGTGGTACCCGTAGCGGTCTTCGGGAATGAAGGTTCACTTCATGCAAGCGGTTTCTGACTGTTTGGTCGCTAATTAAGTTCCCTGAAGAGTGATGAAGCCTCACGGCTAACATCATGGCGGTTATTGTTGGAGCTCTTCGAGTTAAGATTTGAATGTATCGGTCTTGTCTCCGTGTGGTGCAGCGATACCGTCCTCCATGGCGCTCAGCCACGGTACTAGTGCTTCGGTAACGTGTCCAAAGTCGACTGATAACACTCTGACTTGTATTCAGAGCTAAAGCCACAGTACGTTGCCGGGAACCAGCTTCTATCATTCCCACGGCTCTGAGCATTTCTTCCCTGCTTAAATGACGTCGCCGCTCCATAATAACGTTGGTTTTAATCAGTAGTAGGGAAACAGTAGCACTAATAATGTCTTCAATGCGTTGTATGTTTTTATAGGGAAAATATTGACAGCTGATTTTCATCTTTTACTCGAATTTGATTCACAGTTCCTGATTCAAATTATGAAATGCACCAAAAAGGATCCATATAAATTTATAAAATCATAAATTTATTACAAAGCCACATCTCAATCTCAAGAAATCCGCATAAAAATGCTTGATCCCTAGACACTTTTGATGTGTGTAGTTGGAAAAAGTGAGTCATCAATAGTGTCCATCCAACACATCATTTTAATAAAAGTTGCTCATTTGATTTGTGTAGTAGTGGGGCAAACGCTGTGAGCTTATTTTGTAATGGCGGCACAGACGTCGTGCGCGTAACGCGGGCCGACTGCCCGCGTTACTTTTTGCGCTAATCTCTAGAACTACAACGAAGCCTTTTATTATTTTTTTTTTTTTGTTTGGGATGGGAAGTCATCAAATGACCCAATTTCAATCCCTGAGCAGTCATTAGAATGACATCTCAATTCAAACTATGTTTCACTCTATGTCCGCCTAAGTTTTCACGGTGAGATGGTTACATGATCGGACCACATTTCTAACTTCCAAATATTCAGCAATTCAATAAGAAAAATAATGCCGAAGATTCACTGCGAATGAAACCAATTCGAATTATCAAGTGCTTTTGATGGCTTAGACTTGGATGATACTTATCAAGTGTTTATATTCCGCGTGAATTTGACTGTATTGCTTGGTATTGTGCTTTGTCATAGGCCTTCAATCCAATGATACCCTTAAACCCACTTTCTTTTATGTCGTACAATGGCGTTGCGACACGAATAGGGTCATTTGACAAGGTTTTTTTAAACAAGTATAAGGGTACAAATTTATTCCTGTCAGCATTGTGGTTACAAGCTAAGTTTTGGAAGTAAATATTATATTAGGATACCTTGTAGGTTCCAGAAACCATATAAACGCCAACAATATAAATAATATAATCATTGAAGCTAATTTCATGATCTGCAGAGGACTTTTGATAAATATTGATAATATCACATCCTACATAAGTCTCTATACCAACATAACGCTTTTTATGTGCAAATAAGACGCCACAAATAATTTCTGTAGTTATTCCAAAAACACCTACAAAAGAAAACTATTTCGGTGTTCAAAAATTACCTATTCAAAAAGCTTTAACCTAAACCTTAGTCCCCGATTAGAAAACTGATTCACGAACTTGACTTACAATAAAATCGACGTCCATCCATACTAATATTATAAATGCGAAAGTAACTCTGTCTGTCTGTCTGTCTGTTACGCTTTCCCGCTTAAACCTCTCAACCGATTTTGATGAAATTTGGCACAGACAATCTTTAGACCCTGAGAAAGAACATAGGCTACTTTTTATCCCAGAAAAATTTGATGTTCCCGAGGGAAATCTAAAAAGCGCGATATAACCGAACTCCACGCGGGCGAAGCCGCGGGCGGAAAGCTAGTTTTAATATACGATAACAAAGTTTTTTACGACTACCGCACTTTTATTACCACTCTCTGAACGCAAGACGAAGGTCGCAAGAATCACTTTTTAATTGACTTTAGAAATAATGGAGGAGGTTAGCAATTGGAATGTATTTTTTGTTTGATGATTCTTGTTTTATTTAAACTGGTTTTTCCCATGTAGCATTCCCGTAGTCCCATTTCAGTTTGGTACAGTGGTAAAAATGGCATCCATAAGAAAACCGTATAAGTCATTAATTTATTATTTATAAGTCATAACTCAGTATCAAGCCAACCGATTTCGATGATCTTTTTTTATTGGAAAGAATGTACTTCTTAAAAAGCGAAAAATAAAAAGTTTTTAATACTTAATAAAAAAAAGCAACCGTCTTCCAAAGTGAAAGTTGAAATGAATGATTACAACATTAGGTTACTTTTCAAATTGTAGTGTCTTATGGAGTCGGTTGTTTCTCTTGTAAAAAACTTCTTATGAAAATATAAAAGTTTAATACAATTTTGTTTTCTAAGATGAATAAGCTGTTGAATAAGAAGAACATGTTTCAATTATTTTCGCAAAGCTATTGTTGTTAGGTACTTTAACTTGATTCACCCTCCAGATGTTAGAATTCATCTACATAAGAACACGAAGAACTGTGCCAATATTGTAATTCCAATGGACATTATGATTGCTATTAAGTTAATATCTCTGTCCAATAGATTTGGTGAACCAGACAGTAATAATAGCCTCACAAGATATATGAGCCACTTATCCATGTTGTTGTTAGCAATCGTTTTGCCTGTTACGTAAGATTATTGTTTTCAACAAAATATTGTTTCAAAGAAAATTATTGTTCTTAAATTCAATCCGAGAACCATAAATCATTTATTTTGTTAAAGACTTCATTTATCAGCTCAAAAGCTTAGAAAACCGAAATTCATTTCATTTTTTTTTTTTTTTTAATTATATGACGACGCCAGCGACGGCGGAGCCATAGGGTCGTCACCATCTTGGTGTGGTGGTAAGGGCTCCATATCGTAGGTAGCGTTTTGAATTAAAGTGCAGCACTAAGTGTAAATATACCCTCCGATCTTGGCAATAACAATTTAAATAGGCAAACCGATAGTTTCGCTCGGAGAAGTGCCTTGATCCGCGTCTCAATCCGAAGTGACCGTTCGACAATCCCCGCTTTCCAGAACGACTATGGGTACGTGCCGCCATTACAAAATAACGTCACAGCGTTTAACCCACTACTACATAAATCAAATGAGCAACTTTTATTAAAATGATATCGTTATCCACGACATAAATATATACTGAGTTTTAACAATGTATCAAAAAAAGCTAAGCTGTAACAAATACAAAGTACCAACAAACCAAACCAGACCATTTCACACCATGTTTATTTTAAGCAAATATCAAACGCGGCAAATCTACCAATCTCGTCGAACAAATATTGGTTCCCGTCCGTAGCCCCTTAAATTGTTTCAGGGTCCGCCAGCGCACTGATCGCGCACCCTATCTACCAAATGGGGTAGCCCTTAGGAGTTAAAAGCTTCGACCTTGACTTTCGGGCCAACAATTGTTTTCGCTGACTCAGGTGTCGATTAGTTAATGTAGCCGAGGTAATGCTGTAGCTACTGAAATTGCTGAAATGTAAAAGGTATATCTTTTAAAAGGTTGTGTGAGTATATAAACGCTAGCTACATACATGCTGCGACTAAACGATTCGCACAACGCTTCGATGAATCGATAAAAGCATATTTGTACAGACGACAGCACATCAAGCTACTGCAATCTGTCAAATTTCTCTAGATTTTCAAACTTATCGCCAAAGCATTAAGACTCAAGGTTGATTGAGAATTTTTGACAGGTTCGTACCTAGGGCTTCCAATCCGGAGTTCCGGAGTTTCGCAACTCCGGAGTTTCGGAGCGATTTTAAGCATTTTTCAAATCCGGAGTTGAAATAGAACACCGGAGTTGAAACCGGTTTTCGTTAACTTTATTTACAAAACGAGGAATAACGCATTTTAATTCCTGAGCATACATAAGTCGGTTGTTTGATTCCTTTATAAGTCCTTAGCACACATAAACATGTTGTACTAACGCAGCAGGCTTTTTCTGCACGAAAGTTTGAAGTTCTCTTTCCGACTCATTTTTGAACGCGCTATCTCTTCTCAGAACATATTACCAAGAGCTTCAATCTCAAAAAAAGTATGTTTTATTGAGTGGTGATGATTATATGTTTATGTTTCATTTAACTTGCCAAAAAATATTAGATACTTTTATGACTGTTTTTGTTGATTTTTTAATATGTTATAATGCGTATTACCTAATTGTCTAGTAGTATAACGTCTGCCTGTCAGACAGTATATTTTTAAGGAAAACGACAGATTCTTGCTAAACAAATGTTTATTTTTTATGATTGTTTTAATCCTTATTAATATTATAAATCGGAAAGTGAGTTTGTTCCGCTTTCACGCCGTAACTACTTAACCGATTGCTTTGAAATTTTGCAGACATAAAGTTAGAAGTCCGGATTAAATAATAGGGTACTTTTATCCAGGAAAAAGTTGATATTCCCGAGGGAAAACAAAAATATTGATAGGTTTATAGGTACCAGTACGGTGCTAGATGGCGCTGTGTGTCGTTTAAAACAATATAATATATTGCAAAAGAATATGCACATGTAAACTTAGAAGTTAAATTATACGATAATTAATCCCCGAAAATGAGGAATCTAAAAGCGCGATATAACCGAATTCCACGCGGGCGATGTCTCGGGCGGAAAGCTAGTATTTTATAATCAGTATTAGTTGTCTATTATAACATATGTCTGTCAGGCAGTATATTTTTAAACAGAAACACTGATTTCTTAACAAATAAAATTTCTATTGATTAAAATTAAGGGCATTTTTATTCATCTCTAAAAAAGCTGTCGACTCCGGAGCCAACTCCGGTTTTGATTGCTCAACATCCTAACTAGCTCCGGAGTTGATAAGTATCCGAGTTTGGATACCCTATTCGTACCATCTATCGGTGTTATAGTCTACCACAACGGTAATGTTAAATTTTTCATTACAATAAACTTTTACTATAAAATTATGTTATGAATAATGTTATTTGTTATAAAGACTAAAAGATAGCACTACAAACTTAATTTTCGGCACAGTACCAAAAAATATAGAATATGTCGCAAATGTTAAACGAAATTCACGAAAAACGGTCTTTTATCATAATCTCCTTTCAAAAGATTGCTCTGTGGACCGCGTGACCCATGTCACACTTTGTGAAACAAAAAGATTCTCGTCAAAAATAAAGCCTTCTTTATTCAAATAACTACATCATTTTCAGTCTGTTTACTATGTTAAAAATTTGACATTCTTTAGAAAGTGTAACAATAACAGCATTTCTAAATTTGAGACATTACCTACCAAAACGGTACAGAGAACTTGAAAAGCTGTGAAATTGAAAGCTCATCACCAGCTCTACAACAAAGACACAGATAAAGCCATATCGTCAAAGACGAATCAATTCAATACCCATTGTCTTAATCAGCAACATTGATTGAGAGCCATGAACGTCCGTTACGCTGACAACATCATCTAAGTACGCCATTCGACATTACATAATAACACGTCACTTGTTGCGCAACTGCGGGAAAATAGGGCGCAGAACTGGGCCGGTGACCCGCGACCCGGTCATCCCGGGCTACAGGTGGACCTGTAAATACAGATGCACCCCATAAGGGCATTGCACTCCTATCTGGTGAAACGTTTGGGTGTGGTCAATGTTTGGTGACGATCTTCTGAGTAGTTACCATATTTTTCCAAGAAATAAACCATATATTTCAAGTATATAAATACGAACATACCGCAGATATATAAATATTATTATACTTTGAAACTTAATAAATACCAGATTCATCTCAGGCAAATAATTTAAACATAAACTTATCTTCAAAGTTACAATGAAATCTTTAAACAGGCTTTTTCAGCGTAACCATAATGCAAAATATTACTCAAAGGGTACGAAACAAGTTATCTAGTTGAAGAAGATTTCTCCGCAGGCAGGGCGGAGTACATGTCGATTAATAAGGGAGTTTGTTGAGCTCCTGTAATGAAAGGTAACTTGCACAGGTCAATTTTGAACTTGGCATTCCGATCAATGGGTTTTTGAAAGCAAAATTTCATGAAAGGACAATTCAATTTTATTCCAATATTTTGTTACATATTACTGAAGGACAGTACACGTTTGGCGTGATTCCAACGCGCTATTGCAGATGGACGTTTTAAGTAAATTTGCACACTCCCAAACCCGGTTTAACCAGACTCGTTAGTTAGATCCCGCGAGAATGTTTGTCACTAAATAATTATATAGTTATGTAGTGAATCAACTTAAATACTAAATTAACGTTACTGCTCTTGATATAGTTTTGAAAGGCTTCGATAGATTACGGAATACTGGAACTGAAGCTGATTTATAGCAGATGTCAAATATATATCAAATTTTACTTGACTTAAACAAAATTCCTCAATAAGCGCGGTGCGGTTGTGGAATTCTAACGGTTGACATTAGTGACTGCCAAACTGACGCAGTTTTTAAAAGTAAAATAATACTATCTGTCCATTTCAACAAATGTGGTTGTGTGTGTCTTTATTATTTTGATTGTGTTATAATTATTTATTTATATTTAAGTGATATTTATTTTGGAAGAATGTATATTTATGTGTATGTATGTAAGTTACAGTATATTCTCGTAATATTGGTTTAATTTGTATACCTTAATGTACTTTTATTGTCTCCTTTATTCTTTCAAACGATTTCTACATCTATTGTCCTATCGCAGGTTTGCTGGAAGACATATTATTTGAAATAAATAAGCAAAAACTTTGTACCTACTTTTATTTTTTTTTTTTTTTTCTTGTTTATTTATATATTTGTAAATGTTTAAATATAATAAATATTACATTAAGAACTTGCACGCCACGTCCAAAGTTAAGAAACCGGAAACCTAATGGTTTAGAAAATTGAAATGATTCCTGCCACTGAACTACATACATAATGCATCCAATACACTATATTTGTGATCCGAACGGACAAAGCTGGAATACTGAACAGGATGCGAGCAGAAAATATTGCTCGAAAAACATGTTGCCAGACTGTACAGCTGCCGAGTTTAATTCATAACAGTTTTGAACTTACTACTTCATATAGGTGTTTTTCTACATCCCTTTAACTCTAGGATGGACAGACAAAAACTGAGGCTTTGGTCGCTCATTCATGTTCAATATAATAAATTAAAAGTTTTCAATATAAGCATCTGAAATAAAGCATATGCTTATATTATAAAATTTTAATTTATTATTATATTGTTTGATATCTACTAACATAATATGGGCTTGTTTCAATTATTGTATGCTTGGTCTGACACACGAATATGGTTCAGTAAATGATAATTTTTGTTTTAATTTTTCATATTCTGTACAAAATCATTTACTTTTAATGTAAAACACCCTTACGTAAAATATGACAACGTCGCATTTTTAAACTTTAAATATGAAATTGGTTTGAAGATGGGTTTGCATGAAAATGAATTACAGTTACTCGTATTTATAAAAATGAAACTTAAAACTATGCATTTGTGGACGAAATATTCAAAGACTTGTTTTATTATTCTTACTTCTGAAGTGTATATCAGTATAGACTAGATCTTATCTTTTGCACGAGAGAAGCTATTGAACACGGCCTAGGTCAGTGAGGTGCACTTCAGGATCAAGCTTACATCACCGGGTATCGTTTTAAGATTAATTTTAAAAAAAGTCGGATTATTTATTACTTATTTTTTCACTTTTTAGTTACGGTACATATGCTAGTCATATCATAGCGCATAAATTTGTTATGTAAGAGAAAGAAGATATACCTACAAAAGGGATTAAATACGTATTATCGATGACAACTCTAATAATATTAGGTGGCTTTTGAGTTAACTTTGAGCATAACTAATAAACGTAAAGTTTAAAAACAAAAAGTCATCCGCCAAATGAACAGTGTTTCCCGCTTTAAACCCAATTCTTCCCTAATGTGTTCTCATTGATATGTTTTATTTTCATTGTCCTAAAAGCAATAATTCCCATGATCCACCTGATGTCATTCTCATCCGTCATTTTGTATTCGCCCTGTCACGTGAATTCAATGTTATGTTATTATTACTGCACTCTCTTTAGTGCAGTAATAAAATGGGCAGCGAGAAAAAGTATTCAAAAGCGTTGAAAATATAACTTTTTGTAACTGATGAATCACTACCTGAAGTAGAAAACTTAAATGGATTTTTATTTGCATTCATTCAATCATTCAGGGACTTGGCATTTGTCTCTGTTCATAAAGAAATATGTTACGGATGTGCATAAATTAAGGGTATTTATTTGTATTTATATGCAGGTCGCTGCTGGTATTAAAAACAAATTGGGAAAAGTGGGTCACAGCAGCCGCGCGATGTCCGCGAACACACTTTTGTGTGTTGTTTTAGTTTTCAGTTTTATGTCGAGTTATGGCTGTTTTCATTCTGAAAAAAATATTGAATCTGTCGTCTGAACCTTTTAATTTGCTTCAGGCTTTTCTTGGAAATATTTAGTTTTGTAAGTCATAGGTGTACATTATAACAAATACTTCATGCTATGCCTTTACTTTGTAAATCATCTTTCATAAATAGACATAAAATTTGCTATGATTTGAGCCACAGCCAATTTTACAGCTGCATCGTAGTCACTGCTGCTGCAACTGGGCGAGTGAAGGAAGAACACGAAGTTTGTTTTTATAAACTAGTGCTTGACCGCAGTCCCTCCTGATGGTAAGCAGCGATGCAATCGTTGATGGTAAAGCGCGCTAGTTTATTAAGAGCCTATTCACCAAAAAAAAAACTGAGTGATTAGGAAGGGAGACGGCAGTTAAGCAAGGTGATACAATGAAGTCTGGTGTTTGATATATAAACTTTCACCGGTCCGAATAATTTTACAATAATGTTTTATTATATCCTTACGGTGTCTGAACAAAACATTATTGTTAGTATACCCTCAATGCTAATAATATACAACGACTGTCATTATACACCTTCCGATAAACCTTATTGTCAGTAATTTTGCGTGAAAGCTTGGCACTTAGCAGTTCTCTAGCGCTAAAGTACATACAATACTATAAAGTCCACTGCACAAAGAAGCTTTCCGAACAAAACGCGTGCCAAACCAGACAAGGTTAACATAAGTTGAGGTTCGGTGGGCAGTGGCCATTTTGAATTAGTTCCAAGTGGTGCTCGTTGCGAGTACCGCATTCAAACGGTGCAAATGACAAGCAGAGCGACTTTGTTTACACTTTCTCCAACTAAGCTCCATTCCGTGGTTTGTAAACCACTTCATATTCTGGTATCGTCTTGTCATGTTTCTCAACTTTCATTAAAAAGCCGGATGTTTTTATTAAGTGTAATGGTGT